>CM059189.1:75736849-76336849 GCA_030323885.1 Branchipolynoe longqiensis | reverse complement strand
AGCAATCGACAGCCATCCATAGGTTAAGCTGTAACCATCACATCTAATTTGGCTCTAATGACTCTTATTTATTAGAGGTACTTATTTTGCACATTATTCTGCTCAAGTTATTTAAAGGGTCAGCAACCTGACCAAAATAACTTTACCCATTCACAATTATTTTGATCAAAAATCCTGAAACAGCATATTACTAATACTATGTCAATCACTCCAGCTCTAGATCTTAAAAATCCAGAATTAGTCATCTTTAACCCAGTCGATCCAGACTAAGCAATTGGAAGGGAAAGAATGGGGGACATCCGGGGTAGTTCATTTGTTCACACTAGATGGCGCATCGGTACCAGTGGTCCTAAACGGCCATTGACAATGCACTGAGTTCGCCGGTACGCGCAGTGCAAAAGGTCAATTTTTATTCAAAATTAATAGAAATGCAGAACTCTAACCTTATAAATTTAATATAATCTATTCGTTGTATGTTTTCTATATGTATACCAAGCGGGTTGCTTCTAGGTGGTATGGTTTTAGAGATATTAAACTTTTTCTGTATGAAGATTGCTCACTGCCATTGACAATGCATTGAGTTTGTCGGTACGCGCAGTGAAAAACGTCTATTTCATTCAAAATTAATAGAAATACAGAACCCTAACCTTATAAATTTAATATATTCTATTCGTTGTATGTTTTCTATATGTATACCAAGCGGGTTGCTTCTAGGTGGTGTGGTTTTACAGATATTAAACTATTTCTGTATGAAGATTGCTCACTGCCATTGACAATGCATTGAGTTTGTCGGTACGCGCAGTGAAAAACGCAGTGAAAAACGCAGTGAAAAACGTCTATTTCATTCAAAATTAATAGAAATACAGAACCCTAACCTTATAAATTTAATATAATCTATTCCTTGTATGTTTTCTATATGTATTCCAAGCGGTTTGTCTGTAGGTGTTGTGGTTTTAGAGATATTTGACTTTTTCTGTATGAAGATTGCTCATAGCCATTGGGTTTGCAGTGTGACAGTGTGCCGAATAGGCCCACTGGTTCAGTGGCGATGCGAACGGCAGGAATTTGAACTAAAAAGTCAGAGGTCCCCCATTGTTTTAAACACCTATCATAAACACCATTCCATCGCATCTCAACCATCAAATACTATATGCATGTATGTATTGTTATATATCTCCAGGATGTCATAACCTATGTAATGCCTATATGATCCATCACCTTTACTATCTTTATAAACAATCATTTCCATTACATTCTTGTGATTAATCACTGTTAAGTTAGAAACTTTGCTAGTTACCTATTATTAGTTTGGATAGATGCATTTTAGGTGTACATTGGGGGGTTGGGGGGGGGGGGGATTACCCTCTTGGAGGATGCCAACGAAAATCAACTCTACCCCATTTTAAAGTAAAATCAAATTCAATTCAATTCAAAATATCCATGTAAGGAATATTAGTAAAAATACATAACCAGATCTTTGACCTTTTTTGGGTGTAGTGGGGGGGGGGGGGGGGGGGGAGGGGGTAAGCCATAAATCTGTCTTAATGTGAGTGGAGTCCCAGTTCCTTCACTGATCTTAGCACAAAGTCGCCGGTTCGAATCATTTACAGTAAGCAGTATTTAGTTGACTCAAGTGGCCGAATCTGTAGAGCGCGGGCCTCGCGTGCGGGAGATCGGAAGATCATGAGTTCGGTTCCCGGTCGAGTCAAACCAATGATGTAAAAATTTATACCTGTTGCTTCCTAGCCTAGCGCTCGGCATTATTAGGATAGAGTAAGGACTGGTTAGCTCAGTGTCAGCATAATGTGACTGAGTGGGATATCGGGTCATGGTGCTGGCGGCCTGAATTCCCAGTGGGGCAGCACTACAAAGTCACCACCACTTAGATGTTTCTAGGACGTAAAACAACAATAAACAAACAAACACGGTGTCAGGATAATGTGACTGAGTGGGACATCGGGCCTGATTTCCCAGTGGGGCAGTGCTATAAAGTCGCCATGACTGCGCACTGTCAAAAGTCGGTACCAATCCTGATATGACCTTAGATGTTGCTAGGACGTAAAACAACAATAAACAAACAAACTCAGTGCCAGGATAATGTGAATGAGTGGGACATCGGGCCTGATATCCCAGTGGGGCAGTGCTATAAAGTCGCCATGACTGCGCACTGTGACAAGTCGGTACCAATCCTGATATCACCATACTTAGTGCCAGGACGTAAAACTCCCAACAACCAACCCATCCCCTCCTCCCCCCACCCCCACTCCCCCCCTCCCCCCACCACCATCCCACCTCAGCTCACCTGGAACACACACGCTGTTCCCTCTGGTAGCGGTCTTCTTCGAAGGCCCCATGTACTCGATAGGTGCATTGAGGAACCTCCTCTGGAAGCTCCATGGGTGTGTGTCCGCCAGGAGAATTCCGCTTATTCCGGGGTGCTGCCTCTGGATGAGGGGCCCTGTGGGGGCGGGGGCCGGTGTATGGGGGTGGTGGTGGTGAGGACGGTGTTGCCGCCGCTGTCGGTGTTGCTGTCGCTGTTGTTGTTGTTGTCTTGTCAGGGTCAGGTGAGGTGAGGATAGTATGGGTGCCGACATATCCAGCAGGCCGTGTGTAGGCTGTAGGAGGTGGGCTGGCTGAGCCTTCTCCTCCTTCTTCTCCTCCTGTATGTGGAGGAGGTCAGTCCCTGTCTCACCATGGTGAGATGAGGCCAGGGGGGCGCTGTGTGTGAGGCGATACATGGTGCAAATACACAAACACACACACAGTATGAACGTGTTGTTATTACTATTATTATTATTATCTGTATTTGTTAACTACACGTGTCTGGCACCCCCACCTGCACCACCAGCACCACCAGCACCACCAGGAGTGTGTGACGATCCAGTGGGGCCTGGCACTTCTTAGCCGGCTGTGAATATACTCTCAGCGCAACCTTCCCGAGGTTTACAACGGATGTCCCTCCCTAGGCTGCCCTAACTGCCCCGAGTAGCCCACCCAGCCATTTAGCCAATCAACCAGCCACTCAGCCTTACGGTGAGAGCTCAGCGAGCCGATCCCGAGCAGCTCACAGGCAGGTCTGACTCATGCTGACCGCAGTCCACAGGTGGTAAACATACCATGCAGCGTCTGGGTGTCCAGTTGACCAGCAGGTCACTGGCTAGTCTAGCAGCCGCAGCCGCTTCACTCCTCACTGAAAACCTTCACTTAGTTCTCACCAAGTGCTGGCTGAAAAGTTGGGTGCGTGACATGTGCAAATGTTAACTGTGGTAGCACCTCTAATTGATGCGTGATTGATTCACTGTGGCAGAACCTCTAATTGAAACGTGATTGGCTCACTGTGGTAGAATTCTAATTGACACGTGATTGGTTCATTGCGGAAGGACTTCTAATTGACACATGATTGGCTTACCATGGTAGGACCTCTAATTGAAACGTGATTGGTTCACTGTGGAAGGACCTCTAATTGACATGTGATTGTTTCACTGGGTAGAACCTCTAATTGACACGTGATTGGCTCACTGTGGTAGAATTCTAATTGACACATGACTGGTTCACTGTGGTAGGACTTCTAATTGACACATTATTGGCTTACCATGGTAGGACCTCTAATTGAAATGTGATTGGTTCACTGTGGAAGGACCTCTAATTGAAATGTGATTGGTTCACTGTGGTAGCACCTCTAATTGTCACGTGACTGGTTCACTGCAGCATCACCTCTAATTGCATCCTCTGGGATTCTGTTTCTGTCCGGGATGCTCGTAATTCTCTTCGTTTTACGACGGATATTCCTAACCCTCACTCCCTCCAGGGTGGTTGGCGGTCTGCTGATGGATGGGTGAGTGCTGTCCTGTCGTCGGTACACTCTTCACTCACACACCTGGCATCTCGGGATACCCTACCCTGCTGATTCGGCTCTTCTGCTGCTTTTAACAACAAAATTACTGGCCTTGTGGAAAATTAAAAAAGGCACATATGCTATCAGTGCTCGGCAACAACTGTAATTTGAAAAGAATTGTTCGCTTATTTCACCTCTAGTCTCCAAATAGGTTCCGTGTAGTAAAGCTGCTCCCCCTACCTCCCCACCGCCTCCTCCTCCTCCTCCTACTCCTTCTCCCGGTGTAAGGTCTCTAATGTTCAAGTGTCCAATCACTGCCGAGCAGTCGGTATGAGCTGCTCGGGTGCGGGTCGGTGAATGGGCGACGGCCTGCCCCGGGACCCTCCAAGGTAACGCCGCCAACACCGTCGCCACCAAGACGCTCTGTGCAGCAGCAGCTCGCCGGAGAGCAGCGCCACTGACACAGTGCAGTGGGCGAGACGTCGCACCTGTGTGTGCTGCTCGAGCAGTCTACGGGGGAGCGCGGCAGTGCGTGGGGCGTAGCAGGGTGTGGAGCGGGGCAGTGTGGGGAGCGCGGCAGTGTGTGGAGCGTGGCGTGGCGGGGCTGGATGGTGTGGGGCGGGGCTGGGCGAGGTTGGTGCGGGGCGAGGCGGGGCGGAGCGGAGTGGAGTGGAACGAGGCGAGGCGGGGCGTGGCGAGGCGAGGCGGTGTGGGGCCAGGAGGGACGGGACAGGGCTGGGCGGGGCGGGTCGGGGCTGGCTTGGGCGGGGTGGGGTGAGGCTCGGGGGGGGGGGGGGGGGGGGGCGGGGCTGCTACTGTTAAAGGCACACTGTCACTGGGGTCGGGGTGGCAGAGGCGGATATGCTTGCTTGCTTTTGGGGGGTTCGTAACCTTACGACGTTTACCGGCTGCAAAACTGCAGCAATATAGAAAGGCCCTGATAAATTGGTCCAATCTTCAGGTGGGACAGTTGTAGAAGCTGGGGATGACTTTACAACATTCAAAATGATGAATCGTTGGGGCGGCCCCAATTCACTCCAGTCCGGCGGTAGCAGAGCACTCGTATCCAGTAACAGCAGCAAGGGTTCAGGAGGAAGGGACGGGTAAAGGTGGGTCCAGCAGGTTCCAACAACAAGAACAAAGTGAGAGAAACGATAAGGAACAGGGCCCCATCCAAGCAAACAACTCCCTTGATCAGGGGGAGAAGTTAGCCTGGGAGGGAAAAAAAGGTTAGAGTATAGGACAGAGAAATGCGAAGAGTTGAGTCAAAAGACTGTGTCTCTTTGCTCTATGGTGACCAGCTGGCGAGCCAAAGACACGGACAGAGTAAGAGTAGAAAGTGAAATGCTGGCGGGCTCCCCCTCCTGGAACTCTTTTCAGACATTATCAAGGAGGAGCAAGGCCAGCAGAGAGGAGATAGAAAGAGGTGTGGACGAAGTGCGGTCCAGATAGCAAGTGTCTGGCGAATATGGGCGGAAAGAGGTGCTATGACTCCCCCCCCCACACCCCCCCCCACCCGCCCTCTCAACCACCCCCCTCCTTCCCCGCCTCCCCTCCTTTCCCGCCAACTAACTGGTAGCCATTTGAGCTACTGGGCAGACATTTGCATACATGCTAATTTTGCGGCTCGGATATCAACCAGTCGATTAGAGATCTGAAGCTGTGAGTCACGCCATTAGAATAGATCCTCAAGAGAAAGCCAACCCTTAACGGGATTTCCCAGTGCCCCGTGGCCCCAGCTCTGCCAATTTGGATTTCCACCGCAGTGTATAACTTACAGCGTCATCAAAGGCCGGTTGCTCTCATACCATGTCTATGTGGTGTGGGAGGTTAAAAATCCCTTGGGTCGGTAAAAGTGTAGGCTCAGGCTTTCTATCGACCAGCAGTGGAATGAGGAAGACCAGTCGTCTATGACTGAAATTTCCCCTGCTTAAACAACTAATGGACCAAACAAAACAAAAAAAACAAAAAACAATTTCAACTCGTGAAGTTTTGTGCTATTTGTAAATGTGCTGTTAAATGTTAAATGTAAATCAATTCAAGCCTAATCCATTTTGAGTGAGGCCCTGTGGAGATATTTACACATGCCTACAAATCCTCTACATCAATGTCCTTATCTGACCAACTTCTTCCTCTCCAACTTCTTCTGTTAAGTCCATACCAGAGTCTTTTTTATATCTCTAAGATTCGAGTGTTAACGTTTATTCATCTACATTGCAAATTATAAAGAGGTATGTGAAGAATATATGTTGCTTCTTTGATTAAGAATTGATGTGCTGATTTCATTTACCCAGCCTTTCGCCACTTTTTCCAATGGGTTGGTTTTCACTCCTACTCTGGGTAAGGGCGAATCTTTTTTTAAATCAAAGTCGCATTGGATTCGTGGGAGTCCCCGAGCAGAGAGATCGTCTGGCTCTCTCTCGTCTGGGTCTCGCATCGCTGAGAAAGACGCGAGACTTCACAGAACCAAACTAAGCAACGCTTCAAAAGTACACAACTCCTGAAAAATTAATTGGAAAGTAGCATTATCCCGAACCGCAGTAGGCGTCTGGTGTCTCATCTCACAACACAGGCAGTGCCACTTAAAGTTGCCGAATGAGTTGAGTATCCGGCTCCCGTTTTGGTAGATCGTGTCAATCGCGGGTGTGAAGCTTGGTTGAGTTAAACCAATGACTTTAAAGTGTATACTTGTCGCTTCCTAGCCAGGCGCTCGGCATTATTAGGATATGTCATTGCTGGTTGGCTCAGTGTCAGGATAATGTGACTGAGTGGGATATCAATTATCAGGTCATGGTACCGGTGGCCTGGTCTCACAGTGGGGCAGCACTATAAAGTCGCCATGAGTGCGCACTGTCACAAGTTGGTACCCATCCATATAAAATTCCAGCAACCAACCAGCCTCTTGTCTGGGTTTCGCAATGCTCAGAAAGGTGCAAGACTTCACAGAACCATCTCGTGCCAAAGTAACCAACGCGTAGATAGATTATGCTACCCTGGTCCCAATGGCGGATGGTAGTGTGATATTGCTGTTTCTCACTGAGAACAGGCTGGGTTTATTATACATAAAAGATTCACCCCTATCCAGAAAAGTTTGTTTTATTTAAAGATGCCTCTAGAGCACATATCTTTTTATCATTGGCTATTGGATGTCAAACATATGGTCATTCTGACATATTTCTTTGGAGGAAACCCATTGCCACTCCCCATAGGCTACTCTTTCCGATAAGCAGCAAGGGGTCTTTTATATGCACTTTCTCACAGACAGGACAGCACAGACCACAGCAATTGATGAAACAGTTGTTGACCACTGGTTGGAACGGAAAATAGCCCAAACTGCAAATGTGTCCATTCAGTAGGATTGAGGGGATGACCCACACCTTCACAGGTGGACACTCCACCGCCTGAGCTACATCCCGATTCCACCCCTATCCAAAGTATGGGTGAATGACAACCCTGCTTAAATCCGAGCAAAAAATACTTTATGGGGCTGTCACATTATGACGTTTCTCTCCAACGCGCGTCGACATGTGTCACTTTTGGGCAAAACATCGGGACACGTCGGGAAGCGTTATGCGCGCGTTAGGTGCGCGTCGGTACACGTCGGTACACTTTGAGTGACAGCGATGCACAAAACATTTGACGTGCGCTGACACATGCCAACGTGTGGGTGCGACCGTTATGGGGATGTTAGGCGCACGTCGAGGTCCGTTGGATGTGCTGGAATAACGTTATGCGAAGGGTATGCACATGCCACGCGTGCGTGACGGTGGTTCCCACACATTGCGCCAAATTGTTGCTTTGTTGTTTTATGTCCTAGCTACATCTAAGGTGATATCAGGACGGCATGCCAACCTCTTTTTGTTTTTTTTCACCACGCATCGACACATGTTGGCCGCGCACTACTAACATGCTGCCCTGACATCAAACTTTTTCCCAAACCGCCGAAAAGTTGGATGTGTCTCGACGCATACAACTTATTTGGCATGTTGGCGGCACGCCAGTGAGAAGCGTCATAATGTGACAGGGCTATTAAGACAAGATCTGAAGCTGAAGATGATCACCCAGACACTGAGCTAATTACTAACCACAGTCAGTGGCAGATTAACTACCACAACGGAAGAGGTGGATGGTGTGGTTGCAGCGTGCAATGTCTATACTGGCATAGAGTTTCAGAATTGGAAAAGAATGCAACCCCCCCCCTAAAAAAAACACACACAAAAAACCCACATAAAAAACCCACACAAAAAACAAGGTGGCAGCGACAAGAACTTCTTGATCTGACTTTTAAGGTTGATTAACCTATATGGTTTAATTAATTATTCACCACAAAAGTAGCAGGTTATGATGAATAAGTATTTTAACTATATATATTTAGCACTTTATATTGCAAATTCATGCGGGTATTTCCATAACCCATCTTCCAAACACCTTTTCTAATTGGTTGCTCAGCAGCCCTGTCATGGAGACATGAGTTTTGTGGGAGTAATTAGGTTTATTAGCAATAACATAGTCTTTATTGGGCTGACATGTTCCACAAAAGATGGCCGATTCAACCCTGACCTTTAGTTGCCAAAAGTAGGTTCTTCCTTTTATAACATTACTTTTACGACATTCAATACTCACATTTCTTTGTTTTTGTTATTGTTTGATTTTCCATCCTGCTCATATAAAAATGGGTGCCGATTTAGGACAGTGTACACTGATGGTGACTTTATAGTGCTGCCCCATTGGAAAACCGAGCTGCTGGGACCATGACTCGACATTCTACTCACTCACATTATACTGATATTTAGTAATGTTGATCACCCAGCTAGGTAAGGATAAGTATAAATTTGATAAGTCATTGGTTTAAAGTCCGATAGTCTTGAATTTTTCTCATTTTCTGAGATAAATCTAGCAGGTTGATGATTATAATCTACTTTACTTTATTTGGAAATAACTTATTTTAAATGGCTACCGTTTGAAACACTTGAAATGTAAATATGCTAAATTAATTTTGGCAAGCATTCCAAAATTCGGACAGCATATGCTTCTGCAGTAACAGGTTCTATGAAATTGACTCGGTATTCCCTTCTATGTAGCGACAAATGTTTAATAAGTTCACCAGTATCTAATTCAGATATATAGAATCAAATCTAGATAATTGCTTTGGTTTTGAAAAATTGATGTTTTCATCGGATTATGCAGTTTTAACTCGGCCAGGGCCATGACAGCTTTCACGACCGCCTGCACCGGAAGTCAGTCATCGAATCGACACGCTGGTGCAGCCACCCCCCCCCCCCCCCACCCCATCCATGAGCCCCCTGCAGTGCGTTGCCGAATCAGCCAGCCCCACGTGACCCCACGCGACTTGGCCGCGATCTCACCGGGTTTCAGCCGAACGGATCCGACACGATCAGGTTCCCGCACAAAAATAGAAGCGGGGCTGGTTGTTAGAGGTTTATGTCCTGGCAACATCTAAGGATGTGTACCGACTTGTGACAGTGCACACTCATTGTGACTTTATAGTGCTACCCGACCAGAAGACTAGGCTACCAGTACCATGACCTGATATCCCAGTCAGTCACATTATCCTGACACTGAGCCAACCAGTCCTCACCCTATCCTGATAATGCAGAGTGCCTGGCTAGAAAGCGACAAGCATTAGTTTTTAAATTCATTGATTTGACTCGACTAGAAATTGAACTCCCGACCTTCCGCACGGAAGGCCTGCGCTCTACCGATTCGGCCACTGCATCCGGTATTGACACTTAGTCAGGTGTGCAGTGCCACTTACAGTATCAACTTTCGGGAGGTTCACTGGCCACAGCCGTCTCCAAGCGTAGCATTGATTGATTGATTGATGACGGCTTAACGTTGTGTTAGCAGCAAGAACCATATTCACGAGTGAAAAGTTAGTGGTATTTATTCCGTCAGTTTTGTTAATCATATACATACATGATCAAATGGGGACCATGTTGGGACCATGGGAAATCGTGTGGGACCATTTGTGACTATAGCCATGTTTACACGGGCAATTGTGAAGCGAATTAGGCAAATCGATTTATATGAAGCGATGTAGTGGCGCATTTACACGGACCGAGTTTGAAAGCGGAAATCGATATCTGCGCATGAACAAGTCCATACGAACCCGCACCAGTTTCGGTTAGTTGACGTCGCCAGTAGAGAGTGGGTTCGACCTAGATCTGTATGGACTGAATCGTATTGGTTTGGAACGGTCAAAATTTCTGCTGGGCAGTGAAACCCTAAAAATAAATGATGAAAAAAATATCTGTGCACAGCTAGCAGTTTCATAGACTAAATTCTATAATATGCGCTTTTGATCGACCGGAAAGTCAACAAACTGAGGTCTCGACTGTGCATGCGTGTGAAGCGCTTAGGCTAGATCGCTTCATCTATACTACCTGGCAAGGTGGTTTACATCTACTGATTTATATGAATCGATTCAGCCCTAAAACGCCACAGTGTCGTGTTTACACGGCAAATGTAAATCGATCTAGGCAAGTGGTTTTATATGAAGCGTTTTAACTCGCCCGTGTAAACACAGCTTATATGGGACTAAATTAAACCATACCAATTTTGCAGTGAGTGGTTCAGGCGTGATGCAGAGCCAGGCTATGAGGAAGAAGCCAGGTGGCAGCACCAGAAGGACTGACCAATCGCTTGAGTAGATGAGTGTCATTAGTTGTGTCGTGTCAGTTGATGTGAACGTAATCGGTTTCCCGATAATTATACTCGTATAGTTGCATATACAGCACATACAGAACATGGGAATAGCATTGTAGTAGTCTGCACTGAATTCGAAGGAGCTACATAGACAGGCAGACATATCTAGGACCGGTGGCGCATCCTTATAAACTGGCTGCAACTGTTCGCAAGTCCATGACTACCCGGGCTCTCTACCTATGAGGCTTCGTGCAACAGTGAAATATTAGGATGCCCGGCCGTGTGGGAAATTCTTGGATCAGGTGTCGTCCTATGTAAGCCAAGTGGCACAAACTGAGCGAGGCGCAATGTTCCGTACGAGGCTAATGGAGGCGGCGACACCTACCGGGATGCAAAGGAGGTTGATTTTTGGCGACACCTAGCGGGCTACAAAGGAGGTTGATGTTTGGCGACATCTAGCGGGCTACAAAGGAGGAGGATGTTTGGCTTTGACACAGCAGAGCACAGCCCTCACACACTCCCGTGTGGGAACCCTGACATCTCATTAACTCTGGAGTTTATATGTCTGCAGTATAAGCATTTATACAAATATTATTTTAATGGAACCCGCCGCGAATTAACTTGTCTGTGCTAGATTCGAACCCGCGACCCTCTCGCCGGCACCCTGGTTATGTGGGTACAGCAGCTACAGCAGCCTGGCGGCTGGCCATCTGCTCGAGCCTGGCAGGGGGTTGGGGGGCTTGGGGCGCTTTCTCCAGTGTCCAATGGTTTTCCCCTCCAGTTGGCAAATTTGGTTCTGAACTCTAGCTTTAATTTTTTGTGTGTTTAATAAACGGGCAGCCAGTGTGTCTACTCAATCCAGCTACATATGTCTTCTGTTATAATAACCTGTAATAAATAAATAATATATATATATATTCAGTAAAACCTCTCTAAATGGGACCGACTTTAACTGGTTCATTTAGGGAGGTGGTCGCTTTAAGGAGCTTTTTTTAATCATTACAATGGTATTGTATGGGCAATCATTTGGGACCCAAATAAAGCGATCGGTATAGGTGAGTGGTCGATCTGTGGAGGTGGTCGGTTAGAGAGGCCTTTCTGTATATGCATATATATATATAGGTCAGTCTCAGAAACTGTGTACCAAAGAGCAAGGTCAACGATGAAATGGCTTACATAGCCAGGCGCCTACCTTCCATATACACAGGCACGCACTTGCGCATCACCTGAGATTAAACATTTAAAACAAAATATATATATAGGATGTTTTATCGCATTTACTCCATCGACTTTTATTCCAATAGTGTTTTATTCAATCTGTGTACCACCTGACCATCCCAAAGCTAGGCCCTCTAATAGCGTTTGCAACTTGGACATGTGTGTGTAGATATATTCTCTTTTGTTGTACATTTGTTGATTAAGTGGGGGGGCATTTCAATTCAGGGTTAACGGAGAACCATTAATGCCGAGTACGTGTGTGTGTGGGGGGGGGGGGAGTGTACATGACAAATGAGGGCTCCCACACATACTTGACATCCGATTGTCCTCCTCTGCATGGGGGGTAGGGGGGGGGGATGGGTGTTTGCTGACCGCTCTTCCACCTTGTGTGCACACCCTTCACACACTCCCATGTGGGAACCCTGACATGATATTAACTCGTTGGAGGGGAGGTGGGCCACAGGTGGTGCCACCAGTCAAGTGCGGAGTCTTACGGAGAATAACAATCGGTAATAACTATAATATAATAATATAATATATAATGGAAACAATTCCCTTCGTATTTTTATACTCGCATAATTCGTTATACATCATATATATATATATATATATATATATATATACATAGATATATATATATAGAGTAAAATCTCTCTAACCAACCACCTCCACAGATCGGCCACTCTCCTATATCGATTGCTTTATTTGGGTCCCAAACGATCGCTCATACAATACCATTTTTAATGAAATAGAAAACTCCCTAAACCGACCACCTCCCTAAATGGACCATTTAAAGTTGGTCACATGGTTGGTCGGTTTAGAGAGGATTGACTAAATAGTTTGTTCGCAAATGAGAAGGAAAGAGTAGGACTTGGTTTGAAAGTGAGCAGAGTGACAGTTGGCTCACGGTGTAGAGGAGGCGAGGAGGAGAGAATGATCACTCCACAGTGAATAACATGGAAGTTAAGGTGGTTAGAGAGAAACATTAAGGGGCTGCCGTTATTTATATCCACATAATAAATTATATAGTATATATATATATATTTATGTACTATATAAGTAGTAGTAGTCTACACTGACCTCGCAGGCAATGAGCCACATAAGCAGGTACGAATGGATAGGGTGATTGCATCGGGGAGCCTAGGTTGTGTGATTGTTAGCATGCTAGCCCCTGAATGGCAAAAAGTATGGGTTCGAATCCTGCTCTCGGTGGTCTTCCAATTTGTATCACCACCATGCCATATATATGCCACTTCAATGCAGTGGGTGTCAGTGTCCACTGACACTCAGACATATCGTCAGCTGAGAATTAACCAAACCTATGTCCACTTTCAGAAAAAGATGATATGTATAGCCCTACATAAAAACCCATATCACAGTTGATAAGTTTGATGTCTCCAACCCACAGCTCAATACATAAACCCGCAACACACTCAGTTCCTTTATATATTGAGCTGTGGGTTGGGCAAATAAAGCTCATCAACTCTGATATGGGTTTTATGTAGAGATATAATTGCTGTACTGCTACTACTAATCTGAGTGGAGATTGGAGTTGCAGCGACCTGGAAACCTGTTGTCTTTTTGGTCAAGTACCAAACCATGCCCCCCCCCCCACCCCCAGCATCAAACAAAGCTTCCCACTCTCTCAGCCCATTCACTTGTGATTTTCTTTTCCAAGAAAAGCTATATGTAGGTCCTTTGTAACCAGCAAGAGTGAGCGACTGTCGCCAAACTAATTATCTAATTAATGTTTTTTAATGTTTTTTAAAAATGATCATTTTATTCAGCAAATAAAGGTATTTTTTTCAGCGCCGAGGCACTGGTCTTCCGGCCATATCATGGTACATTCATTCATTCACATTTATAATAGTCTGAAATCAACAAGAATCTGATACATTTCTGTAATATTTTAATAATGTTGTCAAATAGGTAGCTCAGGTTCCAGTATTTAACCTATTGGTTGTCATGAAACATGTTCATTATATGCCTTGCAGGTTTCCACTGATACACATCCTCTTTTCAATGAATAGAAACAGTACAAGCTCATCTTGGATGCTTCCCCCCCCCCCCCCCCCCCCCCCCCCCACACACACACACACACACACAGGAAACTGACCCGATTATTCAGTCGGTGAGCAAATTGTTGTGAAATAGATCAACTATTGTGACGTTGTCGTTAGTGCTTCAACTTAGGAGGAAATGGGGGGTTTGTGCGGTGGGAGTGTGCGGACGGGGTGGGGGTGGGGGACATAGACAAAGGTAGAGGGGAGATACATATAAAATATGACTTACAAAATTGATTCTTGTCGCTTCCTAGCCTGGCGCTCGGCACTAGTAGGATAAGGAAAGGACTGGTTAGCTCAGTATCAGGATAATGTGACTGAGTGGGATATTGGGTCATGGTACCAACCACCTGATTTTCCGGTGGAGCAGAACTATAAAGTCGGCATGAGTGCACACTGTCACAAGTGGGTACCTATCCTGATATGACCTGTAGATGTTGCCAGGACGTGAAAATTCAACAACCAACCACCACAAGATACACATGAAATAACAATAGGTTTGGGGTGCCACCTGGCGTGGTGAACATTAACCAAACCACAAAATAAACCAGGCATTAACTGCACCAGTTGTTGATGTCACGCCAATGTGTGCTTTTTACAGCTACAATATAAAAAGAATCCAGCCTTTAGAGAGTGCAATTAGTTCGCTAATTACGATTTAGTCGCAGCATTACTTCATCAGATTGTGTACAATTTCAAATTTTGAGAGGAAACAAATTGAGCATTCCACCCCACTTCCCCAGAAAAATGCTTAATTTAGAAGTTTTCTGGGCGGGCTTAATTAACTATGGCTCTATTTATTTGTTCAAAAGTACCCCCCCCCCCTCCCACCCTCTCCAGACCCCACCCCAACCTGCCTCTGGAAAGCAGCCTGCACCTGTGTGGATGTTTAATACATTATTTGAAGGCGCTCTATATACAGTTGCTATGGTGACACCACCTGACCAGCTCAATACACGCGAGATAAGGTTCGCCTCACTGTCATTTCTTCAGCTTAAAGTTGCACAGTCCGATGATAGGAACAAACTTTAAAAACTAAAACATTAGCATATATTTGATCCTACTTAGCTACTGGTGCACTTATTAAAGTTGCCTAGTCCGATAAAAGCATCGAAGTTTCGAAAGCAAAATACTTATCTAGATTTTATTCTACAAATCCAACTTAGATTACTGAATTTATTGAATATTTGTTGCTATATAGAAGGGAAGACTATGTCAATTTAATAGCAGCTGTTATTGTTGAAGCCTATTAGATTCTTTTTTTTTTTCTTTTTTTTTTCTTGAAGATTTATACTGCCTATCATGGATAAGTCTGAATAGACTTGTTTTCACCATTAGACAGTTTGACGATAGAAAGCCCAAGCCTACGCTTTTACAGACCCAATGGATTTTTAACCTCCCAATTTTAACAAGCATGCCAAGATTAATTTAGCATGTTTTCACTTCAAATATCTCCTAAGTTAGTCAATTTAAATCATAATTACTTCAAACTAAAGTAAGGTAGATAATAACAATCAATCTAATACTCTAATCTAATTTACTCAGAAAATTACAGAAACTCAACACCATCGGCAACATTAAGCATTTGTTGCTGCATAGAAGGGACTACTAAGTCATTTTAATTGAACCTCTTACTGCAGAACCCTAAGGTGTCAGAGTTTTGAAAAGCTTCTCACAATTAATATTCCATCTTTGCACTTCAAATATTTAAAACATTAGCTATTTACTTCAAGCTAAAGTAATACAGATTATAACAATCAATCTCATATATTTCGCTAATAGAAATGATAGAAACATAACCATCTGGGGCCGTATTCATGAGCTCGGGGTAGGGCTCTAACCGAGGGTAGTGGTATCCCCCCCGGCTAATGGTGGAAAATCCGTATTCATGAGCGTGGGTAGCGCTACCCTGGGGCTCTAACCTGGGGGTACCCTACCCCACTTTCGACTCAGGGGTAAGGGACTATCCCGAGGGATTAGTGAGCCTGTGTGGGTCTGAATCTATTCAATGCGATCATATTTGATAGATTTAAATACGCAATAAGTGAAATTTATTCAAATTAACCCTAAATCCGAAGCGAAATTAACGCTGCTGCCGCAAAGGCGGCGATATTAATATTTTCGAATCGACGAATGTAAAGTACACAAATCGCCGCCTCCGCAGCGACGTCGATATCCATACTGTCCAACGTTAACCAAACATGGCCGCTGCCGTCGCCGCCGAATCGGCGTGAATTTCTTACGCCCTAATCTATTAAATGCAGTCATATTTAACAGAATTACATGCGCAATAAGTGAAATCTTATCAATTTAACCCTAAATCCGAAGCGAAATTCACGCTGCTGGCGCAAAGGCGGCGATATTAATATTTTCGAATCGACGAGTGTAAACAAAGCGAATGGGTAGCTATCCGAACCGGCTAGAACATTGGTGAATACCGATTGACCTACTTAACCGCCGCCGTTAAACCGCGGGATACCTACCCAACGGCTAAGCCTAACCTTCGGCTAACCGTACCCCGAGCTCATGAATACGGGCCCAGACTATGCAATTTTAAATAACTGAGCTATTAGAGCCTTTTCATGAAAGCGTGAGGTTTGAGGAATGATTGCTAAACATTCTGTCCAGAAGAGTTCATCATCAACAGTCACTTAAAGTTGCATAGTCCGATGCAAACCAGCATCAGATTTTCAAAACCAAACCAATTATCTAGATCTGATTCTACATATCTACCTTAGATAATGATGAACTTATTAAGCATTTGTTGCCACATAGAAGATGATACTGAGTCAATTTAATAGAACAAGTTACTGCTGAAGCCTATGGCATCAGAGTTTTGGCGTGCTTGCCAAAATTAATTTGACATGTTTGCACTTCAAATATCTCAAAGGTTAGTCATTCAAATTAAAAGTAACTTCAAATTAAAGAAAGGTAGATTATGACAATCAATTTAGTATATTCACCTCAGAAAAATGACAGAAACTAAAAACCATCGGACTATGCAACTTTAACCATAAAGATCATTGGGGCAACACAGATGACTTTGCAACCAGTTTTCTCCAGTTTTCCGTGTTCTCCACTGCTCTCTGGGACTTGCCAAACTCCCGGCCTGTCCATTCCCTGATGTCATGTTCCCGCTTCTTCCGGTGTCCACCTTATTTTCTTCCCTCTTTCCTGAAGAGTTAGCAGCAATTTAACTTGACTGCTGTTGATTGGGTGTCGGGAATCCAATGCGCGTGTGTTTTTTGCGAATAAAGGTCATGCTCACACCAACGATGAAACTGGAACCGGATTCCCGATCTGCTTCAATATGATTTTCAAGTCACATTCTCGCCTTGTGTGAGGCAGGCTTAGAGGAGAGCTATTCTTTGTGTACGTATAAAGGTGCAACAATTTATGCGAGTATTATATAAACGGAATCGCTTGACCATTGATTGCTAGATTGTTCTGGTATGTTCTGCTGCGCGGTTGGAGCAGCATGGAGCACAGTTGTCTGTGCAGGCAAGTATGCTAACTGCAGCCTGACCAGCATGTCCTGCCTGTACCACTACCGGTTGGTCACTTCGTCTTGGAATTTTTCTTAGTGCAAATAATATAGCTTGGTAAGCACTGCTAGAGTTTGCTACCTAAAGGCCCTGTCAGACCTTGCCGGACTGGGGAACTGGACGAGAACCGGACACTGTCCGGTACTGTACGGCGATGTCTGGTACATGTCCGGTACCCATCCGGCGGTGTCTGGTGGTGTCCGGCGGTGTCCGGTGGTGTCCGGCGGTGTCCGGTACAAGTTTTGAACATGCACAAAACTTCTACCGGACACCGCCGGACTGATGTGTCCGGTTGGTGTCCAGTTTGTCCGGTACATGTCCGGTACCCATCCAGTACCCATCTGTGCATGTCCGGTACCCATCCATTGGTGTCCAGTACCCATCCGTTTGTAAAAATATACGGATTTTCGGTTCAGAATTATATATTAGCAGAGAACATTATTATTCTGGATAAATTCAAGGACTTTGCAACACTTCTGTCAATGATATATTATTATATAATGTCGACGTTGACATCCAATGCTCGACGCCGACAACTTTATCAGATGTCGGTGCCACAATTCTTAAAGTGTAATGCATTTCTTTGTTTTATATTAAATTATCCTAGAAACAAATAAGGTTTTTGTATTTTCTCTACCTTTACATTCAGGATAAATTTAAGGACTTTGCAACACCTCTGTTAATGCTAAAAACTATAATTATGCCATTCGAAGCCGACATCCAATGCTGTCCGGTACGTGTCCGGTTGATGGTCGGTCCATCCAGTTCTCGTCCGGTACTCGTCTGGTACATGTACGTTACTTATACGGCACTTGTCCGGTTTTATGGTGGCAGTTGACCCAATTACTCTCCATTTCGGTACATTTCGATACTTTTTGTCACCGGACTCCACCAGACTAGACAATGCTTTGTCCGGCGGTCTCCGGTACTCAGTCCGGTACAGTGTCACAGGCGCATTTTGCTATGAGTATGTAGTAATTGCTGCTAGGCGTATACGTTGCTACGTACATGCGTTGCTACGTACATGCGCTGCTACGTGCATGCGTTGCTACGTGCATGCGTTGCTACATACCATTGGGGATTGTGCCAGTAGTAGTTTATAACTAATTCAGTCACAATGCAAACACTTATTTAATCAGTTGTTTTTTTATTGACTGCGCAGGCGCATATTGTGGACCTTGTAATTAGGCGTAGGTATGAATGTCTAGCTACCACTTCAAATAAAAGGAAACATCTGATATACCTTATGTCAGCGACGTGGCATCACTTAAATTGGATGCTTTGAGAGAAGTATCTTTCATATGTAATGGGTCGTTCTCAGAAATTGCAAGCACGTATTTGGTTTTCATGTTATATTGTCAATGATTTTGCCTTGTTTTGCATGGTAGTATGTCAAATAGTTATTGTTGCCTCTGTGTATTAAGTATGTCAGCAATACTACATGTATTTAATCCACCGCACAAAAGTATCCAAAATATGCTTATATGATGCACCTCTTCTAAAGTGAAAATGTGCAAATTGACGCCCTGCATGTACCCAAATGTTTTTTCAACTTTTTTCTTGTAAGACACACTCTTTTTTGCTTAACTGTATAATCAAGAAAATTTTGTTTGAATTTGTTGTGTGTTAAATAATGTTATGTATTTATGTTAAAATGATGCTATTTATGGATGTTACACAGTTAATTTTAATGGCTTTTCAATTTGTATAGATCAAAATAAAAAAGTGAAAGATTTCAACTCTTACATATGCACAACAAATATATCTTCATGTAATTATGGATTCTGTGATTATTTGGAATGTTTTCTATTATTTGAAAGGTTTTCATTTTTGGTCTACATGTCACAAAAGTGCTACACAGTTTCTGAGAACAACCTAGATTTATTTCAGAATCCTATCTTACTCATTGCATACCTAAATATATATTAATGGTATTAAGAAAACGATTAGAAACTAAGGTACAACTCGTCTAATATATCAACTATTCCTTCAAGTTCAAATGATATATTAGTGTCATGGCACTGATGAAAATGGGAAACATTGCGCCGAGATCAGGATTCGAAATCACATTTCTTGCCATTCCAGTCCTAGCGTGTTAACCGTTACACTACCTAGGCTAACTGATACAATCACCCTATCCATCGCTACCTGTCTATGTGGCTCCTGACCTGAGAGGTCAGTGCAGACTATTACACTTGTTCCCCTGGAAGTCTTGTAAAAGGTTTACGTCCATAAATTGTTAGATTCTTACAATTATATACCCTCATGCAATGCATTTACATATATAAATCGTGCATATGTCCCAATAGAAGCACACTGCGCTAGTGCGGACACATGGATGTGCGTCTATTCAAAGTTAAAACATTGAATGGATTTGTTTTTGTTGTGCCTCTGAAATAAAGTGGGATTGTCTTATTTTATGTGCATTTAGTCTGAATATGATCGTAAATCTTTATTTGTTTTTGTCATGCCTCTGAAATAAAGTGGGATTGTCTTATTTTATGTGCCTTCAGTCTGAATATGATCATAAATTTGTGTGTGCTTTCAATCTTGAAATGGGGGGTGTGCTTCTATTTGGTAGCATGCTTCTATTGGGACATATACGGTACATAGGGTAGGTTCAGTGCATAACTTGTATGGGGGTCCAGGAGACTAGTGTCATTGGGGGGTGGGCTTGATGAAAATGGGAAATATTGCAATGAGAATAGGATTCAACCCCACACTTCTTGGCATTCTAGGGCTAGCGTACTAACCATTTCCCTACTTAGACACCTTGATGCAATCACCCTATCAAAACCTACCTGTCTATGTGGCTCCTTGCCTTAAAGGTCAGAGGTGTTGTGCAGCAACACATGGATATGTTCACTTCAGATGCGTGCACACCACAACTAGCATACAGCGCCTACTGTGGTTGTTTAATTAGTCGTTGGAGTTTTACGTCCTGGCAACATCTAAGGTCATATCAGGATGGGTACTGACTTGTGACAGTGTGCACTCATGGCTTTTATAGTGCTCCCCCACTGGGACATCAGGCCGGGTACTGACTTGTGACAATGCACACTCATGACTTTCATAGTACTGCCCCACTGGGAAATCAGGCCGCTCAGCATAAGGACAGTGAGGCAAAACGTTCACACCACGTTCTCCTACGTTCGCGCACATTACCTACATTATGCATGCCAGCCATTTATCAACTACGTCGAATACGTCAAGACACGTTGGACTTACGTTAGACTAAAGCTAGACACATGTCAGAGACACGTTAGACCTACTTTGAGATCCATTAACATCATGTTGTCAGCGCATGGGCTGCGCGTTCCTCCCGGCCCTCCGTCAGTCTATGGTAAGTCAACGTACCTCAACATAGACTGATGTAGCTCTAATGAACGTCTAATGTATCTCAACGTAAGCCTAACGTGAGCGCAACATAAGCCCAACATAATGGCCTTAATGTCGAGCTACATCAAAAGTTTTGGGTATGCCCAAAACCTTGATGCGTGTCACCGTAACTCGACATATCTCGACGTAGGCTTCATGAATGAGTGACGTATCTCGACGTAATGGCCAAATTTCACCTACGTCGGCTTACGCTACCACGTTACATCATAGTGTGAGAGGGCCATAAGTAAAAACAAATTACCACACACACCACAATATGAGACATAAAAGTTAAACTCATGACATTCCAAAAGCAATCATTTCTTTTGCTACTATTTTAATGTACATTTCTTTTTTATAACCTTCCCAAATCAGCAATTACATAAAGTAACGATATATATAAATATATGAACATATCATTATTTTTATGTATATATGTGTAGATACAAATATATAAGTGATAAATCATCCTCATCACCAATCCTTTAAGCCCCAGTCGTACTATGACATGCGACCGATTGGGACCACTTTGCGACACTTTGGACCAAAGAACCCACCTTCTTGCGACCTCCTTGCGACCAAAGCAATCATCGCTGACTTATTGGCGACCATTTTGGTGGCAAGGAGGTCGGCGACCACTAAGAACCACTGTCTGACCACACTGCAACCACGGGCGACCTCTTTACGACCACCCCGTTTTTCTGGTGGCAAAGTGGTCGCAAGCCGTAGTGTGAAAGGGGCTTTAATAAGGATCCTTAAGGCGCCACAGATGATTTGCAACCGTACCTCTTTTCCATTATTCCTTCTTGTACTTGCCAAACTCCAGTCCTGTCCATTCCCTGGTGTTGTTTTCCTTCCCACCTCTTCCTTTGGTCACCCGTCTCCTTCCTCGTTTCACTGTGCCTTGATAGATTGACTCAACTGGTATATAGAGCAATAGGCTCATACTAGTCATAGCCTTGTCTCAGATCTACACTGTTTGGTAGCACTACTAAATCAAATACTGTGAAAGAATCACGGAGCATGACGTAGCTCAGGTAGTAGAGTGTCTACCTGTGAAGGTGTCGGTCATCCTATCGATCCTGCTCAGTGGACACATTTGCAGTTTGGGCTAATTTCCGTTCCAACCAGTGGTCCACAACTGGTTCATGTGGTATGTGCTGTCCTGTCTGTGGGAAAGTGCCTATAAAAGACCTCTTGCTCCTTATCAGAAATCTGAGTAGTCTATGTGGTGGCAGTGAGTTTCATCCAAAGAAATGTCAGAATTACCATATGCTTGACGTCCAATAGCCAATGATAAAAATCAATGTGCTCTAGAAAAAAGACATAGTTAAATAAAACAAGCTTTACTTTTTGTGAAAGAATCACAGATTAGTTTTGTTTGTTGTTTTCCACCTTAGCAACATCTAAGGTACCGACTTGTGACAGTGCGATATCACATACAGTCGCATTATCCTGATACTGTGTGAACCAGTCATTGTCCTATCCTATTAATGCCGAACGCCAGACTAGGTAGCGACAAGTATCAATTTGATAAGTCATTGGTTTGGTTCGACTAGGTATTCGAACTCCTGATCTTCTGCACTGGAAGCCTGCGCTCTACCGATTCCGGCACCGCGTCCGGTAAATATTTGGGTTTACTGTTGAGAGCAATATCCATCGGGTTTACGGCCATAACGACGCTCATTAACCTCCCCCCCTTCCCGACCCCTTCCTCCCGCCTCCCCCGCCCCCCCCCCCCCCCCCTCCCCGATCTCCTCCTGATAAATGCAATAAGACGGTGTCTCACCTCTCTCTGCACCGCGGGCAGGGATTTGCCAACAATTCACCAGCATAAAACACCTGCAACAAAGTCAACTTTGAACTGGGCGCGGGGGCCTAATTGGTAGAGCGCAGGCCTCGGGAGTTCGGTTCCAGGTCGAGTCAAACCAATAACTTTACAATTGATACATGTAGTTCCTAACCTGGCGCTCAGCATTAATAGGATAGGGCAAGGACGGGTTAGCTCAGTGTCAGGATAATGTTACTGAGTGGGATATTGGGTCATGGTGCTGGCGGCCTGATTTCCCAGTGGGGCAGCACTATAAAGTCGCCCTAAGTGTGCACTGTCATAAGTCGGTACCCATCCTGATATGACCTTAGATGTTGTTAGGATGTAAAACAATGAGAAATAAACTGTTAATGTTGCTTTAACCGCATCTGTGTTGTACAAAGTTGGCGGATAGCTCAGTCCTGTCTGGGGTTTTTAATATGTGATCGGCTTTACCATTGGTAAACCAACCAAACAACAGATTAACCATTAGCAAAACGTGCTCTTTTGCTGCGACCCATGCACCGTTGATATGGAATCTGTGTATTGCAAAAGGCTGGGAAACCCTTTTCTGATTGTTTGAGTTCCTGTCATTGTTTTGCTAAATACACAAGTTGCCTGTTTTACTCTACTTTACTTCAGTTTGAAGTATCTTTCATTTTAAATGGCAAACCTTTGAGATATGTGAAGTGCAAACATGCTAAATCAATTTTGGCTGGCAAGCGCGTCAAAACTCTGGCACCATTCGCTTCAGCAGTAAACAATTCTATTAAATTGACTTAGTATTTCTTTTTTATGCAGCAACAAACGGTTAATAAGTGCAGCAATATCTAAGTTATATATATACAGAATCAGATCTAGATAATTATTTTGGGTGATGTTTTCATCGGACTATACAACATTAAACCATAAGGCATGCATGAACCTAGATAAAAGATTCACCCGGTACTGGTAGTACACGGGTGAAGGACAACGTAGTCTAAATACTGGCGAAAATAGGATTAGTATGGAACATGAACTAGAAACTGTGGCTCCAGTATCAAATGGCTACTTATATCGGCACAGATTTGGTGAAATGGGAGAGAATGTAAAAAGACAAGATGGCGGCTGCAGAACGCTGTCGATTTCACTTTTAAATCTTATTAAACTAGATATTATATTATATTTTTCAACTCAAAGGTAGCGGGCTATCAATAAGATATATGTAAAGAATAAATGTTGCTTCTTAGATTGTGAAATTAGGCTCTCAATTCTTTTACCCGCATTTTCGCCACCTTTTACATAGGGTTGGTTTGCACCCCTACTGCAGCAGTACGGGCTGAATCTTGTATCTAGCATGAACCATGATGTGATGGGTTGTTGGTGATAATGCCATCACACTCGTAAACACGACGAGGCTGTGAGGTCTGCACTATGATACGGCCACAATGATCTGCTCAGCGCCACCTATATATGACCTTAGATGTTGCCAGGTCGTAAAACTCCAAGAAATAAACAATAAATAATCTATATCTGAACTATGAAATTAGATGGAGTGTTGCAAGCCATTGTGAGCGGTATTATTTGTTTGTTTGTTTGGGTTTTAAGTCCTAGCAACATCTGAGGTCATATCAGGTTTGTTCTTTATTGGAGTTTTACGACCTGACAACATCTAAGGTCATAGCTGCTGGCACCATGACCCAATTTCTCACTCAGTCACATTATCCTGATACTGAGCTAACCAGTCTTTGCCCTATACTAGTTATGCCAAGCACCAGGCTAGGTAGCGACAACTATCAATTTGGTAACTCATTGCTTTGACTCGGCCGAGGTTTTGAACTCCCAACCTTCCGCATGGGAACCCTGCACTCATACCGATTCGGCCACTGCGTCCGGTTTGAGTGGCATTGTGATGGGCAGAGATGATTCGTTAGTAAGCCGTATTGATTGAGGTGACATGACCCCCAAGGACTACAATGTGTGGTAATGCTGCACCTGGCCCCCTTCCGTGCCATGGTTTACTAAACAATCCCCACCACCCCAGCATTTCACTAACTCTATGAACACATGAATGGAATTGTAGCCTAGTGAGTACAGGGGCTGCGTCATGCTGGGAGAGTCAAACAAAACACTTTTCCCATCCTGTATGACCTTAGATATTGCTAGGATGTAAAACTACAACAAACAGACACAACAAACAAAATACTTTCAAAACTGATACCTTGCTTCCTTTGCTTGCACTGTTGCAGCTTGGCGTTATTGGAATCGGACAAGAACTGGCTGGCTCTGCTTCAGGATAAAGTGACTGAGTGATATATCGCGAGCTGGTGTTGGAAGGTTGGCAGCAAAGTGGAGAAACACTACGAAGCCATCATCGATTGATCCAAGATAACATCACTGAATGGGATATCGCGTCATGGTGTCGAATGCATATCACAATGGGGCAGCACTGTATAGCCATCATCATGATTGCACATTGTCACAAGCCGGTAGCTTTCAGTGGCCCCCATCTTTATTTTTCTTTTGTCATTCTCTCGCATTTCACCAACTCTACGCCAATACAGATAAAACACTGGACACTGGAAGTTTGAGAGCCACCTCTTCTTTACACCAAAGCACGCTTTTCTCGGATTTAGACACAGACTATGGACAAAGGTGACTTTTTTTTATATAGGATGTGTACCTATTTTCTTGTTGAGCAGATGACAAATCAAGCCTTTCACGATATGCAGCTTCCTCTGTGGTAGAAGACTCATTGGTGGTCTTTTTGTGTGTATGTTTTTGTGAGCTTTTATGTGTTTTTTTTTCTTTTTGGTGGGGGGGTGGGGGGGGGGGGCTTGGGGGAGGGACACCTATGAGAATTGGGTGAAACTCATTAAATGTTGCAGCAGTCGGCTGGGCTGGGGTTAGTAGTGGTGTCGGCAGGATTGTCCCCAATTGCAGACCTAAAGGTTCCATGTTGCTGTAACTGACAGGTGCTGATAGATGCTGAACAGCTGCAGGCGGTTATTACCTATATATGTGTATATACATATATATGTATATACATATATATACATATATATACATATATATATGTCTATGTATGTAAATATATATGTATATATGAATATATGTGTATATATATATGTGTGTATGGGTCGTTCTCAGAAGTTGTGTACCACATTTATGACATGGAAAATATACATATATATATGTATATATACATATATATATGTATATGTACATATATATATATGTTTATATATGTAAATATATATGTATATATGAATATGTATATATGAATGTGTATATACATATATATATCTGTGTATATATGTATGTGTATGGGTCGCTCTCAGAAGTTGTGTACCACATTTGTGACATGGAAATATACATATATATATGTTTATGCATATATACATATATATATATGTATAGGGTGCCCTCTACTGCGTGTGGCTAGCACACACCCCACCTATAGAGGCGATGTAGGACCTGGCGAGTTAGGGGGCGGGTGAGTTGACTGTTGACACCGCGGAGAGCAGACAGGTTTTGTAATAAACCAGTTTGAAGCGTACTGATACTAAATCTTGGCATTCTTCAGTGCGTGCGTGGCAGTGTGGAAGACCGTGGGCTGTAACATATGCATAGGAAGCAGTATGATATGCTACTCCAGAGCTGCATGGTCCGATGAAAGCATCAAACTTTCAAAACCAATAACACTTACGTAGATTTGACCTTTGATTATATATATGTGTAGGTAGAAGTATGATACTAGTATACATATTATCCATTTGTTGCTGCATATAAGGGAATACCAAACCAACTGATATAAGGGCGGTTGATGTATGGAACTCCCAACATCTCCCGACCAGCCACTGCAGGGACAAATAGTTTTGCGCCTGTCTTGACATGTTCTTGCTGGTGTGAAACCTCTATTTGCTCCCCGAGAGAGTGTCGCTGGTAACTTGCAAAAGCCAGCACGACTTCAACACTTTTGCAGGCAGCTTTCATGAAATGTACATTAAGACCGACTCATGGACGCATCTCTCACAGCAGAGAGCTAAATGGAGAGCGGCAGTCAAGTAATGAAAGCAGTCTTTGTCGCATCGCGACCGACAGCATGATGATGATGATGAAACCAATTTAATAGAACCTGTTACTACTGAAGCTTATGGTATCATAATTTTGACACGCACTTGTCAGAATTAGTTTGACACCTTTTTCGTTCAAATATCTACAAAGTTAGCCATTTGAAATACAAGTTATTTCTAAATAAAATAAAGATCACAATGCTCAATCTAATGGTATTTATCTCGGAATATGGCAGAAGCTCAAAACCATGGGACTATGCTACTTTAAATAGCAAGGTCCATACACATATGAACGTATGGAAATCAAGGCTATTTCAAGGCTTTTCAAGGCAGTTTTTTATATGAATTCAAGACTATTTTCATTTGGATTTCAGGGGGAAAAAAGTAATGAATGCGAATGGCGATTTCAGACTAATTTAGATCAGCGGGGACAGTTTAATGGAATTCAATGCTTTTCAAGACTAATTACTCAAAATAGGTTAAATTCAAGGCTTTTCAAGGCCTTGAAATGGGGCAAATGAAGTTCAAAAGTTGTCAAGACTTTGCAGGCCCTGTATGGACCCTGTAATAATTACAGATGTTCCTTCTTTTCACTCTATGGGTATAGAGTCAAACCAAGGACTTTAAAATTGATACTTGTCGCCTCCTAGCGTGGTGCTCGGCATTAATAGGATTGGGCAAGGTCAGGATAATGTGACTGAGTGGGATATCGAGTCATAGCACTGATGGCCTGATCTCCCAGTGGGGCAGCACTATAAAATCACCATGAGTGTACACTGTCACAAGTCGGTACCTGCCCTAATACCGACCCACCCACGGGGAGGCTTAAGACTAACACGCGTATAGTCAATAGATAGATATACATAAAGTAAACAATACCCACAGAGGATTTTGCCAAAATCCAACAACCGGAAACGGAAATAGGCCCCTATGGGCGCTGCCATTTGTAAATTCATGTCCCTTCATCATCAAAATCCAGCAAACGGAAATGGCTGGTCGAGCTTCGCTCCGCAGCAAACAGGGTGAATGACAGCGATTGGCCTAACCCTTTAATGATGCCCCGCCGCAGAGTAGCACACGCCGAATCGAAGAACAAGTACACTGGTCCCTCCCTACAGACCTTCCATATATGGTGTCATGATGTCACTGGGACCAGTGTATGCGTTCCTCCGCGCTACTCTGCTATTGGTTAATAATATATCAAAACAAATGCCCGCTGCCGTCTTAGAATTTGCCGATACGCACAGTTCAAAACATAGATTTTATTAAAAAATAAAAGAAATAAAGAACAATTTGGCAATATTAATAGTTTACTCCAAGGAAATGACGGCGAATCGGGTCACCCGAGTTGCTAGAATTTCAAATCGAACACCGCGAGTGGAGTAAAAAAAATAGACGCGGCATCATAAAATACTTTGCTGTAGTTATATCGGGGGGGGGGGGGGTCGGCCCTAAGCATCGCTTATACATATTATTCATATTATGACCTTAAATGTTGCAAGGACGTACAACTCCAACAACCAACACACTGCAGCAGAAGCGTAAGCCCAGTTTCCCGAGGTCATGAACTGGAACTCAAGCTGGAGCCACAAAGCAAGCCAGACACGGAATGTGCAAATTGCCTCAGGCTCGAGCAGCTCTCAGGGCCCAGGAGCTTCTTTACTGCGACAACTGCTTTTCCGAATCTTATTACCACCGTCTTGCATCTTAAATGAAATCGCTGTTTCGTCGGAAAGCCAATATAAATTGAATTCAACCTTGACAAGTGGAGAAATAAGTTTGTCGTATCGCAGTTAACCTCGAGATTTTTCATGGTTCATTCAACTTAGAGAGTTGCATAGTCCGATATTCTTGAGCTTCTGTCACTTATATGAGTTTAGTTGTGAGTTGAGTTTTATTTAACCACAAACATGCAGGAAATGGGTTCGTTGTAACCTCGAGATGTTGTGTGTGTAATTTAACTTAGAGAGTTGCATAGTCCGATAGTCTTGAGTTTCTGTCATTTATATGAGTTGAGTTATTTGTTGAGTTTTATTTAACCACAAACATGCAGGAAATAGGTTTGTTGTATAGCAGCTAACCTCGAGATGTTGTGTGGTTAATTTAAGTTAGAGAGTTGCATGAGTTTTATTTAACCACAAACATGCAGGAAATAGGTTTGTTGTATAGCAGCTAATCTCGAGATGTTGTGTGGTTAATTTAACTTAGAGAGTTGCATAGTACGATAGTCTTGAGTTTCTGTCATTTATATGAATTTAGTTGTGAGTTGAGTTTTATTTAACCACAAACATGCAGTAAGATCCCCATTTGGCTTCCCCAAGGGGTGATTGTCCAGTTTAGCAACCAATTTTACATTGTTCATGATGGTCTACCAACATGGATAATTTACACGCGTATGAGGAGCCCTACCCTCCCTCCCCTACGACCCCCCCCTACACCACTCCCACACTCCCCCCCCCCCTCACCCCTACCCTACCCGACACCCATCCCCCTCCTTCTCCCCCCCCCCCCCCGCCCCTCTACCCCCGACGGTGGCGCCATCTGAACTGGACTTCACCAACTAAAACCCTGCCGGAGACAGCCAAAACTACCATGCGAGACTCTGACGTCACGATCTCGCCTCGCGAGACCCACACTCTGCCTGACCTATATAAACGAGCAGCTCACTGCTCCTGGCACACACTTGCTATCCGGACCGCACCTCGTCCACACCTCTCTCTATCACCTCTCCGCTGGCCGGACACCTCCTTGATATGTCTGAAAAGAGTTCCAGGAGGGGGTGCCTGCCGGCATTTTCACTTTCTACCCTTACTCTGTCCGTGTCTATGGCTCGCCGGTTGGTTACCATAGGGCAGATAGGCACGGGCCTTTGACTCAACTCTCCTCATTTCTCTTTTCTAGATCTGCCCACTCGATTTCTCCCAGGCTCACTTCTTCCCCTAACCAGGGTTGTTGTGTTCCTGGGGGGGGCTCTTGACCTTTTTTCCTTTTCTCTGACTGGTTCTTGTTGCTGGAACGACCGCTGCTCCCACCTTTGCCCGCCTTCCTCAGACCCCTGCTGACCGGATACAAGTGCTCCCCTACAGACACCATACAGATTACTACAAACAGACGGCACGGAGAGATCCGCTGCCACCCGGCGCGCCCGTCGTCACCACGTCTTGAAGGATGTCCCCAGCCTTCACAACACTTCCTCTGAGACCACTTCACCCCGCAGAAGACATGTCTTAACCAAAGACTGGGCCGATTTATCAGAGCCTCTCTACAAATGTTGCAGTCCTGCAACCGGTAACCGTCGTAAGGTTGTGAACACCCCATACCATACCATACCATGCTCCTGGCACTACCAACCGGGCAGTCAGACGACCAACACCAGACCACTGCAACTCAGCCGCCCACCCCATCAAACGAACAGTCAAAACGGAAGGGTTGAGGGCCTGAGTCGAACTTAATCTAAACCATATTGATCTCATATTACTGTACTTGCGTTTTACATGTCTTGATTCAATACAATTTCCATAACATGGGCTCCTCGTTCGCGTGATTAATTAAATTAAAGTTCATACTCATGAAAAATACATTGTTACAACAAATCTGCAATTTAAATCTTTACCAGGAATCAGATATGTGGCTGTATGTATACATATATGTAAGCATTGTATAATTATATAGTAGGTTGATTAATAAAAATCTACCTTACTTTACTTTGAAGTAACTTATTTTAAATGGGTAACTCTGGAGGTGCTAAAAGATGCAAGATTAATTTTAGCATGCGCGTCAATATTTTAACACCTTAGTCTTCAATAGTAAAAGTTCTATTCAATTGACTCAGTATTTCTTTCTATGCAGCAACAGATTGTAAAATATTCCGATAATGATGCATTGGTGGGGGAATGCAAATGTTCTATTTGTGAAACAGGTATATAGGGCCAGGTGCATAGACGTGTTTATGTAGTTGCTGGTGGTACTTGACTCATTGGTAAATAGACATTGTGGTGCTAGTAAGATAGTGTGTAAGGGGCACTCAGAGCTATACCCACTACCCCCTCCCACCTCTGCTAGTCATGGATCACCACACACTCAGCTCAGGGCAGGTGGTGGCCAAGGGAGCCACACCGCTTGGTGGTGGTGGGCAGATCACTGTAACCATGGGGATCAGAAATGCTTGTTTCTCATTAGTAGAGCTGGAAATGCTTGATTCTCATTGGGAGAATGTGGTCAGGTGATATACTATACTGGATCCATGTACCATATAAATAATAAACCTGAGGGCTTGGCTCTCTCTCTTCTTTCACTCTTTATACTCTTCCTTTCTCTTTTTGCCTGTATTGCTTTCACTATAGCCTGCCTACAGAACCACATATTCGAGCCGTGGACTTTATAAGATGCTTAAAAAGTGCACCCGGTATTTAATTTGGATATGTTGGATCAAATCTAGATAAAGTGTTTTGGTTTAAAAAACTTGAATGCTTTAATCGAACTATGGAGCTATTTGATGTTACATGATGCAAGATTAAATTTTGCATGACCGTCAACATTCTGACACCGATGTCTTTGACAGTAAAAGTTCTATTAAATTGCTTCAATGTTCCCTTCTATGCACCAACAAATGCTTAACAAACGCACCAGTACCTAATTTGAATATTTAGGATCAAATCTCGATAAGGCTGTTCATTTGTGTTTTTTTAATTGACACTAGATGGAACTATTCAGCCCTAACCATTCGTTTCGCTGAACAACTTATATAATTATAAGTAGAGTTGGTGTTGGAATTGGTATAATTTCATCACTGCGCCGTCTAAAGCACTGTCCATTCTCATATCATATATCATATATCTTATATCACATATTAACACCGCCTGTCCACCAAAAATAAAGTTTGTTTTATTTAATGACGCATTGATTGTTATCATCGGCTATCGCATGTCAACCATATGGTCATTCTGACATATTTCTTTGGAGGAAACCTGCTGCCGCCACATAGATTACTCTTTCCGATAAGCAGAAAGGGATATTTTATATGCACTTTCCCACAGACAGGACAGCACATACCACAACCTTTGATGAACCAGTAACTGTTGTGGACCACTGGTTGGAATGGAAAATAGTCCAAACTGCAAATGGGTCCACTGAGCAGGAATCGATTGGACCGCCTATCCACCTTCACAACACTTGGTACTATATGTTGACCCCCCCCTCCCATCGACACATACATCCATCCATCCTTCATCCCCCTCTCCCCCTGCCCCCCACTCCCACACACAACCACATAATGTAACAATGAGCTGAACCTCCGTCTTTCGTTTTGGGCGGTAGTGAGATTCAAACGCGCAGGTTCGGACCCTAGTCCACTCAAACCAATGACTTTTAAATTTATACTTGTCACTATCTATCCTGGCACTCGGCATTACTAGGATAGGGCAAGCCGCAGTGGAATGAGGAAGAACCAATTGTCTACGATTGAAATTTCCCCCCACTTAATCACCTAATGTACCCCCCCAAAAGAAATCAAAAGACACAGCATCACCTACGCGTTGGTGTGTGGGTGGAGTGATTTGAATAGATGCTGAAGGCAGATACTCATTTGAAAGAATTGCATCCCGGTATAAGGATTACTATAATGCTTCCAAGTATGCCTAATCACACCTTCCACCTTTTTAGTGGCACATGTAGAAATCTTTTTTTCCTATTCATTATGAAACTATAAGCTAATGAATAGTAAATGGCTCTAATGGCTTTGACTCAACAACAAAAAAAACACTTATTTTTCCAAGTAGCAAGTGTGTAATAAATCCGCTCATAACTTTTCTTGTTGTAGCTATAGTGTAATAAAGGATAGGCCACACAGACGACTGCACACGGCGAAGGCTAGTTCCAACTATTTTATTTTAGTCCACCACCCTGCCACGCCCCCAATGACGTCACTCGGGGTTCCCCACCTCACGTGGTGGGGTAGCACCAATCCATACATATATATATATATATATATATATATATATATATGTGCTCTATAATCTATTATGGGAATATAAACAAGGACACTACCCCTAGCAGTTCTCTCCCTTACTTACTCTATACCCTAATGTCACTGAGCTATTACTACCATAGGACTAGGTTAGTTCCTTCATTCTCCACTGCACTGCCACCTGTGAGCAGCTCATGACCGCATGATACCAGCTGCGCCTGGTCACTACCACTACCGCTCCCTCTCAGCAGGACGGATATATATATATATACGTATATATATATATATACATATATATGTATATATATATATATATATATATATATCAGTTTATTAACTGAATAAAGTGTTTTGTCAGCACTGGCAAACTACTCTTCCTGCCATGTTATAATATAGTTATTTGTAAGATATATATATATATGCTGATATTGCGAACAGGCGTTAGTACATATGTACTGAGTGGTGCGTTGAAAAATGTCGATATTATCCAGTTTAAGATTTATGTGTGGCATAGTTGAAAAACCATAGTAATAAATTAAATATCTATTAAGACTAAATATAATTTAATTATAACTGAGGTGTCCAAATGAGGCAGCACCTGTAGCGTGTACATATATATGCAAGTGAAATGTGAAATATAAAAGTTGTTGCTTCGCGTTCTGAGCTAAGGAGATTGGCTTTTCACAGAAGCACATTGCACCGACGGTTGTAGGTGGCTTTATTCTATATGGGAGTTGTTTGAGCAGCATCTGGGATAAAAACACATGGGAGGCGATGGGTTCTTCTGTGCGAAACATTAAGAAGGCAAAAGGTGTGCGTGTCAGTCTGGTGGTTGATGTTGATGGAATGAAACATGCACTGTTGTTATCTTCCTACGCTTATAATGCGCACATTTTTATTTGTTGAAGTATGTAGACCCCTAACTGAATGTAGATCCCCACCTGAGTGTAAATCCATACCTGAGCGTAGATTCATACCTGAGTAGATCCATGACTGAGTGCAGATCCCTACATGAGTGTAGATTCATACCGGAGTGTAGATCCATACATGAGTGTATATACATACATGAGTGTAGATACCTACATGAATGTAGATCCCTGCATAAGTGTAGATCCCTTCCTGAGTGCAGAACATTAACTGAATGCAGATCAATATCCAAGTGTAGATCCATATCCAAGTGTAAATCCCTACTCCAGTTTCAATCCCTACCTGAGTGTAGCCCCCCCCTACCAGAGTTTAGATCCCTACCTGAGGTCAGATCCATTCATGAGTGTAGATCCATACCTGAGTGTAGATTCACATCTGAGTGTAGATCCCTACATGAGTGTCGACCCCTACATGAGTGTAGACCCCTACCAGAGTTTAGATCCCTTCATGAGTAAATTCCTACCTGAGGATAGATCCGTACCTGAGAGTAGACCCCTACCAGATCTTAGATCACCACCTGAGCTTAGATCCCTCACATAGTTTAGATCCCTACCTGAGTGAAGACCCCTACCATAGTTTAGATCCGTACCTGAGTGCAGTTGCGTGATGCTTGGCCCGCGTTTAATGGTAGCCACGTCCATGGTAGTTACAGGTCTGCAGCTTTCAAAACCTTACACTCACATCATCAGTCCTGAAACAGGAGAAAAAGTTCAGAAGTTACACATTTGAAGAATAGACAGGCTCCTGAACAAACTACCTGTGGGTTTTAATGCACAATGCCATGATATCGTTCAATCGTGCTATCCACCCTACTATACGGAGCCGAGGCCTGAACAGTGTACAGACGACAGGTGAAAAAGCTGCATGCCTTCATGATGTGACATCTGTGTTCAATCATGAGGCTAACCTGGAAGGACAAAGTGACAAATAAGGAAATACTCGAATGGCCGGGGCTACCCTCTATGGAAGACCTTCTGATCAAAAAGAATCTCCGGTGGACTGGACACCTCATGAGGATGTCATCAGACAGGCTACCAAAGCAGATCCTCTACTCTCAACTGTCTTCTGGTAACAGAAAGAGAGGGCGCCCTCGTCTCCGGTTCAGGGATACCATCAAGAGAAACCTGAAGCTGAGAGATATTAAGACCGACTCATGGACATCACTCTCACAGCAGAGAGCTAAATGGAGAGCAGCAGTCAAGTAATGAAAGCAGTCTTTGTCGCATCACGACCGACAGCATGATGATGATGATGATGATGCCATGATATCAAAGTTGTTTTTTTGATTGATTGATCAGTTGATTGTTGGAGTTTTACGTCTTTCTAAGGTCATATCAGGACGGGGTTTCAGACTCTGAGTGCACATGACTAGCGTCCTCTACTGATTTATACTCATGTATCTTTAATAACTATGAAACGCTGTCGCATGTGCTTCTTTGCTCTACTCACCAGATAGGGTGACCGAATGAGTTGAGCGTTCGTCTCCCATGTTGGTAGATCGTGGGATTCGAATCCACGGGTTCAAACCCGGGTCGAGTCAAATCAAGGACTTAATAATTTATACTTGTCACTTCCTAGCCAGGCGCTCGGCATTATTAGGATAGGGCAAGGACTGGTTGGCTCATAGTCAGGATAATTTGACTGAGTGGGATATCAGGGCATGGTGCTGGTGGCCTGGTCTCGCAGTAGGGCAGCACTATAAAGTTGCCATGAGTGCGCACTGTCACAAGTCAGTACCTGTCCTGATATGACCCTAGATGTTGCCATGACGTAAAACTCCAACAACCAATCAACCCACTTTGCTCTACTTGCGGGAGTATAAACCTGTCTGGGCGATGTGTTAGTAAAACTACACTTTGTCATCTTTGCTCCTCACTTCTGCCGCTGCCTCTAAACGAAGGCAATCATAGCTTAGACGCGCAAGTTCCAGGCTCGTCTAGTTCAATCGAGACCGACAAGTCATCAACTATTATCTAAAGATTGCCATCAAAAAGCACATAGATCACTCACTAGAAACCTACTGAAAGCAGTGTCTATGATTTCCTGCTAAGATAGCCAACCTGTCAGGGTAATATGAAAGGGTTTCATACGGCATCATTCTGGGTAGCCAGAGGTTTTCCAAACAGACTGTCGTCTCTTCAGCGTAAAATTCAGGTCGAGTATGCTCAGACTTGTTAGTGCAGCAGGCTACCCAGACTTGACCTAAAGGTCTTTCACTTTCAAGCAATTGTCCGGCTATTAAGAAGTCAGGAATGGAAAATTTCTGCCACAGCTGGCATTTATATCCTTTAATCCTGCTTACAATAGTCGATTATTTTAGGCAACTGATACTGTCTCTTTTAGCTCTGTAGTTGTGCAATTACCTTATGTATTGTTGTTATCTGCTGGTATCATGGTTCTAACTATTTTGCTATTGCGTTCAAAACACTGTCTACTCAATTTGAACTGTGTAGTGTCCTGTAGCAGTGCTTATTGGAAGTAAATGTTCTTACATTAGATCCCTCAGGCCTAGTTGCCTACACAATTTAAATAATGTTCATCCTAGTTAGAACAATGGCATGTTTACTCATTGCTTGCGGGGACAGACAACGAGTGAGCCGGAGGTGGAGGGTGTGAGTTCATTATGGGAGCAGGTCCCTCAGTACACATATGCTGAATGAGCATGCACCCCACAACAAATTAAATGAGGATGAGGATGAGCATGAGGCAAATGACATATATGGAGATGTGACATAACATAGCATGTACAACAGGTATATGATATGTATGAGCATCTGCTCGGTTGTCAGCTTGCTGTTAGGTATATATAATAAATTGGTTATTAACTGGTTCTATGCTTAGATGTATGGCATTAATATATGAAATTATTGTTTATAGGTAAGATAAGAAATTTTATATATGATCATTGTCTAATATATCTTTAAATATATATATATTAAGTTGAGTATTATACCCCACTCTACCTTTTACTTTAAATGTTTTAAGTAATTTTCATATCAAAGGATCAATCTTGGCTATATTTCAAGTGAAAACTAATTATTGTTGGAATGTGTATGGGGAAACGTTGGATGTCAACGACCATCATAGTGACAACTTCTATTAAATTGACTTAGTAGATCATCAGTGCACAAATACGTGCTTAAAGTTGCATAGTCCGATAAAAGCATCAAATGTTCTAACACTTATCTAGATTTGAAGCTATATATCTTACTTAGATACTGGTGCACTTAGTAAGTATTTGGTCCTACATATAACAGAATGCTAAGTCAATTTAACAGAACCTGTTACTGCTGAAGCCTATGGGGTCAGGGCTTTGGCAAGCTTGCCAACATTTATTTTCCATGTTTAGACTTAAAATATTTCCAAAGTTAGTCATTTTAATGCAAATCTACTTCAAACTAAAGTAAGATAGATTATAACGGTCAACCGAAGATACATATCTCAGAAAAAGACAGAAAGGGAAAACCATCCGGCTACGCAACTTTAACAAATGCACCAATATCTAAGTTGGATATGTAGGATCAAAGGTAGGTGAGAGTCTTATGGTGCTGTCACATTACGACGTTTCTCGCCAACGCGCATCGACGTGTGTGATTTTCGGGTGGAACGTCGGCACATGTTAGGAAACGTTACGCGCGCGTTAGGCGTGTGTCGGTACCGCGTTGGTACATGTGATGGACGTCGACAGTCGGCGAGGAACAGCGGCACGCGTCGTGTTGCATGCACAAAACTTTCGACGATCGGCAACGCGCGTCAATGCGTGGGTGCCACTATTATGGCGATGCCAGAAGCACGTCGACATCACTGGAATAACATTATGCAAATGCTAGGCAGATGCCACGCGCGTGGGAGGGTCATTCCCACACGTTGCGCCAAACTAGTGCATTGTTGTTTTATATCCTAGCAACATCTAAGGTCAAATCAGGACGGCGCGCCAAGCATTTTAGTTTTTTCTCCTCACGCATCGATATACGTTAGCGCAACGTCGGTCGCACCCTACCAATACGTTGCGCTGATGCCGAAAAGTTTGACGTTTCTCGACGATTAAAAGTGATTTTGCGAGTTGGCGGCACGCCGGCGAAATACTTCATAGTCTGACAGGGATATTAGGTTAGAAAATGTGATGCTTTCATCGGACTATGCAGCTTTAAGGTGCACCTGCCAGTCTGGCCTGGAAGAGAACATAATTAGACTTAGACTTAGACTTAGACTTAGAAGACCTCATCGTCCGTAGACCGGGTGCGGTGGCCTAATCGGTAGAGCGTGGGCCACGTGTACGGAAGGTCGGGAGTTCCGTTCCCGGTCGAGTCAAACCAATGACTTTAAAATTGACACTGTAGTTTCCTAGCCTGGTGTTCAGCATTAATAGGATAGGGCAAGGACTGGTTAGCTCAGTGTCAGGATAATGTGACCGAGTGGGATATCGGATCATGGTGCTGGTGGCCTGATTTCCCAGTTGGGCAGCACTATATAGTCAACATGAATAATAATAATGAAACATTTATATAGCGCCCGATCCAGCAAGCCATTCTCAGGCGCTATACATAACAAACAAATATACAGGAAAATAAATTTCATCTAGTTAATGACCTTAGATGCTGCCAAGACGCAAAACTTCAACAACCAACCAAATCGTCTGCAGAAGGAATCAGCACGGCGGGCGTGACACCTTGTGTATGGTGAGTCAGGCTCAGGTCAAGTCTGTTTCAGCACATAAGGTGAGATGATTCATCTCACGGAGATTAAATCAAATAGTCAGCAGTTTTATTGTTGTTGTTGTTGTCCCCTCACAAGTTCATTCGTGAGATATTCCTGATTTTGTTTATTGTTGTTTTACGTCCTAGCAACATCAAAGGTCATATCAGGACAGGTACCGACTTGTGACAGTGCGCACTCATGGCGACTTTATAGTGCTGCCCCACTGGTTAACCAGACCGCCAGTACCATGACCTGATATCCCACTCGGTCACATTATCCTGACAATGATCCAACCAGTCCTGACCCTATCCTAATAATGCCGAGTGCAGGCTAGGAAGCGACAAATATCAATTTTTAAGTCATTGGTTTGACTCGACCAGGATTCGAAACCACAAACTCATGGGTTCCGATCTCCCGATCTCCCAAAAGAGGAGATGAACGCTCTACTCATTCGGCCACCCCGTCTTGTCCGTTCGGTTAGAGAGGTTTTAATGCATATCTCTCTCTCTCTTTATGTGATGTATAAGCATTATGCGAGTATAAAGGCGCGGAAGGGAATTATTATTAGTAGTATTATTATTATTCTCCTATTCATTACCTACCAACCATTTTCCTCGATGTATTCACCTCCTATATCTACTTGTTGCTACTGGTGGCGCCACCTTCGGCCTCCACCTGTACTACGGGCTCTTCCATTGTCATTCAAGCCCTGGAATATTATCCTAAACACACTGACATTCCACCTGAGGAAAGCAACAGCTGATGTAACCAACGCCCACAGTAGTCTTAACACAATGATTGACGCGGTTATTTGCATTGACTACACAGGCAGCTTCCATACCTGTTACACTGGTCACCTTAAGGCCCGTTTATACTTTTGACGGCGTGTGACGCCATCAACTTTAAACCGGTTGGCGCTGTGAGATGGCGCAAAATGGTGGGGAGTGCTACAAGTGGAATGTGGCCGTGAAAGTCTGAATGTTTTGATGCACACGGTCACCAACGTCGACCGATTCTCCATGTCGGCATGACGTTATAGCCTTGGCAACTACTTGCGAAGAGTAAAAGAACGCAGTATTTGCACTGCAGCAATGCTATGTCTATGCAGAGCATTTATTTTTTGTAAAATAAATTTAAAAGCTGTCATTGGGTCGATTAAAAAGATGTTAATGTGCGATTGAAGAGGAAGATTTGAAGTATTTAATTTAACCTAAGAGCAATTTTCGTTGAAAGTATTCAAAAGCAGAGATAATAGTGAAAGTTGGGATATTCTGAGTGTCAGTCTGAACTGCCGATGTATTGAAAGCTCAACTAAGTTGAACTCTGGTCAATGCTTGCACCGTGTTGCGCCGTCTAATGCCGTCAAGTGTCAACATAAACTCTATATGGGAGCATTGGCTTGCGCCGTGCTGCACTGTTTAAGTATAAACAGGCCATTAGGTATCTTTGTCTGTTTAATGGACGGGCTTTTCATATCTCTGCACTGAACTCTGCATTGTGTGTGGTTTTCAGACTGAACTTCACTTAAAGCTGCATAATCCATTAAAAGCATCATATTTATGAAACTAAAACAACAACAGTAAAACCTTTCTAAATCGACCGACCTTGGGACCGACTTTAAGTGGTCCATTTACAGAGGTGGTAGGTTTAGAGAGTTAGAATATCCTTACAATGGTATTTTTGGGAACCAAATAAAACGATCGATATAGGGGAGTGGTCGATCTGTGGAGGGGTCGGTATAGAGAGGTTTTACTCTGGATTGTATTCTGAACATCGAACTTAGATACTGATGCACAGTGGTTAGAGTGTAGGACTTGTGATTAGAAGTTGTTTGGTTGTGTGGGTTCAAACCCCCTCCATTGCAGGACTTTTTTTATATTCAACAACAAAAAAACTTTTTCATCTATATCTGTTTCTCATTGAATTATGCAATGTAATTGTACTAACATATATTTCACATTACACAAATATATTTCCTCAAGGTTAGGGTTCTGGATTTCTATTAATTTTGAATAAAACTAACGTTTCGCACTGCGCGTTCCAGCAAACTCAATGCCAATTACCCTCATCTAGGTCACTCTCCTGTACACCACCAAGTGGAAAGGTTCAGTACTAAGCATGCACCACCCCTGTGGCACACATCTGAGCTATTTCCGAGTTCGTTTGTTTTCCACGCGGCGGATAGCTGGCCGCTTTAAGCATGTGTTGGTGCAGTAAATCGAATGCTGAGATATTTTAATAGAGCCTATTACTGCTGAAGCCTAGAGGGTCAGGATTTAGATATATTTTCCCAAATTAATTGTACATGCCTGCATTTCAAATATCAAAAAGATTAGTCATTTAAAATAAAAGTTACTTCAAACTAAAGTCATGTAGATTATAACAATGAAACTAATATATTCACCTAAAGAAATGACAGAAACTCAAAGCCATCGGACTCTGCAACTTTAACATATCCACACTATCCACAGATTAGGGTAGCTTATAAGTTATAACGATCAACCTGATAATATTTACCTAAAAAATGGCAGATTCTGTCATATTCTGAAATAAATATATTAGCTTGATCGAAATAATGTACTTTACTTTAGTTTGAAATAACTTCAATTTTAAAAGTCTAACTTTAGATATATTTGAAGTGCAAACATGCTAAATTAATATTGGCAAGCACACCAAAACCCTGACAGCATAGGCTTCTACAGTAACAGGTTTGATTAAATTGCCTCAGTATTCCCTTCTATTTGGCTACAACTATTTAATAAGTGCACCAGTATCAAAGTTAGATATGTAAAATCAAATCTCGATAATTATTTCAGTTTTGAAAATTTTATATTTTCATCAAACTATGCAGCTTTAATTACGAATCGACATTGACATGCGCGTGCAAACACGTGTTCACTGATTATGGAACATAACGATTTTTTGTTTGTTTGGTGATGGTGTATTTATGCCGCGCATAACGGTTAAGATAATGATTTATCTCCGCCCGGATCAATTGTGTGATTATTTTTCCATTAAATTAATGGGTTAGATTGATGTCCCTGGCTGGGACTGGCATCTAGGGCAATATTCTACCAAATGCAAGGCGTCATTGAGAATACTAATAGCTAAATATCTTTGTTGCATCCCCTTTAAGGCCTGGTCACATACATATTAGTGGATGTAGTTGAACGTAGTGGAGGCTAACGTAGTTGAACGTAGTGGAGGGTAACGTAGTTGAATGGTAGTTGAATGTAGTTGAATGTAGTTGAACGTAGTGGAGGGTAACGTAGTTGAATGGTAGTTGAACGCAGTTGAACGTAGTTGAACGTAGTTGAACGTAGTTGAACGTAGTTGAACGTAGTGGAGGCTAACATAGTTGAACGTAGTGGAGGCTAACGTAGTTGAATGGTAGTTGAACGTTGTTGAACGTTGTTGAACGTCCTGGCATCTATACTTATCCAGTATGTTCAACTACGTTCACCTACATTCACCTACATTCACCTACGTTCAACTACGTTCAACTACGTTCAACTACGTTCAACTACATTCAACTACGTTCAACTACGTTCAACTACGTTCAACTACGTTCAACTACGTTCAACTATGCTAGCCTCCACTTCGTTCAACTACGTCCACTAACATGTATGTGACCGGACCTTTAGACTGACAAACATGGAGGATGGTGAGCACTGCCTCTTTTGTGTCTGTAGTCTGTCGCTGCTTACCAGACAATGATTGACAATGACAATGATTTCATTTTTACCCTGTCGACCCCTAACAGGGTATGAGAGGTGAGGCGCCGCCTGGAGGGAAGAAGGGGAATTAGGGGAGCTGCTTGGAAGCAAATCTCCCACCACTCTCCAGGGCGCACCCCAGCCTCCAGTAACCCAAATACAAAATAGCACACCAAAGGAGGTTACAGGAGCAATATTTGAGTAGCAGAACAATAATAAAGCAGGAGGATTGCATACATGAATAATATTTGCATAAGTAATTTAAACCTTACATAACAGCATAGAATGTAAATCAAATAGTGACTCAAAATAGCATGTCAAATCAGTAAGAGCGCTGGATTCCCATGTGGAAGGTTATACGCTTAAATCTCAGCCGAGTCAAACCAATGACATACAAAATTGATACTTGTCGCTACTTAGCCCAGCGCTCGGAATTAATAGGATAGGTCAAGGACTGGTTAGCTCAGTTATCAGGATAGTGTGACTGAATGGGATGTTGGGTCATGGTGCCAGCAATTTGGTCTCCCAGTGGGACAGCACTATAAAGTCACTGTAAATGTGCACTGCCACAAGTCGGTACCCATCCTGATATGACCTTAGATGTTGCCAGAATGTGAAACCCCAACAAACAAACACAATATAATTATCTAAAGAACATGTCAGGAATTCTAAACAATCGGACTATGCCACGTTAATTAAATGGCTTACCTTAAAAAAAATTATGTTTGTATTAAGTAACTCAATGAGTCAAATAATTGATTAACACATTCAATGCAATAGTGTACAAAAAGACCCGAATCAGCTACGGGGAAGGGTGTGGGGGAGAGTTCTGTTTAAATGTTGGCATCAGAAACAATTTGCTAACCATTTCTGTGTGGGGGGGGGGGGGGGGGGGGAAGAAGAAAAAACCCTCCCTGGCAATGTGATGGTACTCTGTCAAAATTCAGTTATATACCAATAAAATATACTACGCTTTCTGACGGGTGTATGCAAGTTTAATGTGATAGGCCAAGGATTGGTAAGCTCAGTGGCAGGATAATATCACTGTTACTGGTGCTGGCGACCTGATTTCCCAATGGGACAGCACTATAAAGTTACCATGAGTGCGCACTGTCACAAGTCGGTACCCGTCCTGATATGACCTTATATGTTGCCAGGATGTAATGTTCCAAAAACCCACCAATCAATTGTAGTGAACTACTTGATTCTTTTCTTTAAAAAGAAATTAGTAGTAACCCAAAATACTATGCTTGTTTCAGTTCTATTTAATAGCGAAGGCCTATCCAACTGTATATATGTATTCCCTGGCTGACATCACCACAGTGGCTAAGGACAGTCAGTAGGGTTGAATAACACTCAGTCAAGGTTGGTTCCTAAATTATTTCAAGATTACTTTTTTTTGGGGGGGAGGGGGAGCATTAGTTGATTAGTTCAAGCAGGGAAAATTTCAATTGTCTTCCTCATTCCACTGTTCTTTACCCGTTCCTAGTAATGCTGAATGCGAGGCTACGTAGCGACAAATATAAATTCTAAGTCACTGATTTCACTCAACAAAGGTTCCAAACCGGGAGTTTTTTTTGGTTTTGTTCAAGTGTTTTTATTCCTCTGAATAACATGTTGTCAGTTCGAATCCGACGACCTACCAAGATGGGAGGCAGGCATATAAACCATAAATTGTCACAGGAGGTAAAACTGAAACAACCAATGAAATGTTCGATCACGATAATTGTGAATATTACAATTGCCTTAGCCATGTTACTGCCCCTTTAAGGTTGTAGTCATTGTTATTTATGCTGGGTACCGGAGATAGCAACACTGCTCTTCTACTCCTAACCCCCCACCCTTCCCAACAGCCATCCGCACTAACCCCCTCCCACCACAACCCACCACCACCGTCCATCCATGTCTGCTGAGGAGGTGTCAAGGTAAAGCCCACTGATGTTTCACATCCGGGTCCTTCATATCCGGGATGCGCACCGCGCAACGCCAAGCTGCGCCGAGGTCATTTCCGGGTCGGGGTCCTTGCGACGCGCTCAGGCTGAGAACGAGGCTGGGCTGAGAACGAGGCTCAGGGTGGAGTGCTGAACAGCCCCATACAATGACTGTCACAATGTTAATGGGACCCGGATGTAAACAAGGGCTATGGAACATGCGCAGTGGAGTGCTTAGGGCCTATGGGTGCACGAGGACACATAGATGACGTCACGACTAGGGACTTGGGTGATCCCAGTTAATGTTGTATGGTGTTGTTTGGGAAATCCTCCCATAGTGATTTTCTTTTTTCATCTTCATCTTCTGAAAGCTTTAAAGTGTGGATTTTACCTTGACACTCCATCATCAGGTATGAGTGGGTGGTGGTGGTGGTGGGTTGTGGTACGTGGGGGTTGGAGTGTGGGGGTTAGGGGTGGAGGAGCAGTGTTGCTACCTCTATTACGCAGCATCAACAATAACGAGTGCAACCTTAAAGGGGCAGTAACATGAACACACCAGTTGTAATCCGATTACAAAAGCTAACCATTGTTGAGCTTCGTCAGACTTGGATTGGTGACTACTTGATAATACAAGGTTCTTGAACTATATTGATACAGGCGTATAGCCTACCAAATCAGTAGTGGATAAGGCATACGTACTAATGATTAATTGATTTGTGGTGGTTGAATGTCAAGTCAGCATCAAAGGCCATATTCACAGTGAAATGATAGTAGAACTTAGTTTGTTAGTTTGATTTCACACATACAAAAACGAATTGCCTCCCTAATGTGTTCATGGATGGATGCTATATGATAGTTATTGATACCTACACTTGACCGAAGCACCTTTCTCACGGATGGTTCTTGCTATTGTCCTGATGGGGTCTGAGGGGAATATACACCATTACGAGATATACTTTTTGTTTTGTTCTTTGTTGTTTGTACATTAGTTGTTTAAGCAGGGGAAATTTCAGCCTCAGATGACTGGTCTTCCTCATTCCACTGCTCCTTACCCTATCCTAATAATGCCGAGCGCCTGGCTCGGAAGCGACAAGTATCAATTTTTAAGTCATTGGTTTGACTCGACCAGGATTCGAACCCACGATCACATGATCTACCAACACGGGAGACGGACACTCTAACTCATTCGGCCATCCCGTAACTGCATTTTTCTACCATTAGGGTTACTGGTCACCCCTCTCACAGATTGATATTCAACTAGACGAGGGAGCGAGACGTAGCTCAGGAGGTAGAGTGTCCACCTGTGAAGGTCTCGGTCATCCTATCGATCCTGCTCAGTGGACCCATTTGCAGTTTGGGTTATTTTCTGTTCCAACCAGTGGTCCACAACTGGTTCATCAAAGGCTGTGGTATGTGCTGTCCTGTATGTGGGAAAGTGCATATAAAAGACCCCTGACTTACAAGCTTATCGGAAAGCGTAGCCTATGTGGCAGCAGCAGGTTTCCTCCAAAGAAATATGTCAGAATGACGATATGTTTGACATCCAATAGCTGATGATGAAAATCAATGTATTCTAGAGGCATCGTTAAATAAAACAAGCTTTACTTTCAAGGAGATGAGACTTATAGCAGCCAAGTTTAGTTTACAAACACATAAAACTTGAAGCCCCGCTACAGGGTGAACCATTGAAGTATCTAGTCTAGGGGCCTTAATACAGTCAAATATCCTATAACACTAAGACGGCTCACTCAGCCTGTACTGTTTAATCAAAATGATCAACCCTACCACCTGCTGCGCTGGCTGTTCTCTTGATTACACAGTTGCTATATTATATGCATAAATGTATATTTGAATGTAAAAGATGTGTGATGGTGATGATGATGATGATGTTGATGATGATGCATATTTGTTCATAGCAATTTCATATTGAAGTGTATTCATCTTACCTATATCATGTATAATATAATTGTATGTGTTTACATGTGAAACACCAACCAGCAGCCGGGCTGATCAAACCCACCACAAGGTGGCACTGCGAAAGTTACATTACCATGGGAGAGATAGGACGTGAGCCGTCTTAGTATTATAGGGTCTTTGATGCAGTCAACCTGCCCTGCCTACTTATTCAACTGGGACCTACTTACTCCCGCAGCCCTGTTCCTGTGACAGGGCTGCTGAACAACAACCCATTTAAAAAAGTGTCCGAAGGCTCTGTCAGCAAAATAACAACATGATTTTGCAATCTAATACGCTAAATATATAGTTCAAATGCTTATTTATCATGGCTCGCTATTTTTTTAGTAAAGAATTTATGGAATTATGTTGGTTGGTTGTTGGAGTTTTACGTCCAGGCAACATGTAATGTCATATCAGGACGGATACCGACTTGTGACAGTGCGCACTCATGGCGACTTTTTACTTCTGTCCCACCGGGAGATAATGTCACCAGCACCAAGACCTGATATCCTACTCAGTCACCGTTATCCTGACACTAAGCCAACCAGTCCTTGCCCTATCCTGATAATGCTGAGCGCATGGCTAGGAAGCAACACGTATCAATTTTGAAGTAATTGGTTTGACTGGACCAGGGTTGGAATCCCACGATCTCGCAAAACGGGAGACGAACGCTCAACTCATTCGGCCAGCCCATCTGGTCAAGTGAGGAGAGATAGGATGCATACAACGCCATAGCAATGGTAAATAAGAGTGAAGGTAGGGGGCGCCACCACGGAATGGGGCGGTACCAGACTGAACATGCGCAGCTGGTGTGACTGTAAGTGATGTCCTAAGAACAGACTGAGCTGTCACTACTGGGTGAACGAGTTACTCCAACAGCACTGTCACCGGTCGCGGTGGCCGAATCGGTAGAGCGCAGGCCTCGCATGCGGGAGATCGGGAGTTCGGTTCCCGGTCGAGTCAAAGCAATGACTTATAAAATTAATATTTGTCACTTCCTAACCTGGCATTAATAGGATAGGGCAAGGACTGGTTAGCTCAGTGTCAAGATATGACAGTGGGATATTTGGTCATGGTGCCAGCGGCCTAATTTCCCAGGGGAGCAACACTATAAAGTCACCATGACTCTGCACTGTCACAAGTCGATAGCCATCCTAATATAACCTTAGATGTTGCCAGGATGTAAAATTCCAACAACCAGCCAACAGCAATGTCTCTGTGATACGGCTGCTAAGCAACCCTATAGAAAAAGTGTGAGAAGGCTGGATTATGGGCATAACCATACGAATTTACTATTTATTATGCTAAATATATTATTGAAATGCTTATATATCTATTATTAGCCCCACTACGTTTGGAGTGCAGAATTGGTGACATTATGTAGATTAATAGACTTAAATAGAAGAGAGTGATCTCAGATTTACGTCTGCCATATGGAGGCATTGGTACAAACTACTTGTAAAAATATACGGATTTTCGGTAAAGAATTATATATTGGCAGAGAGCATTATTATTCTTGGGCTTTGGAGTGGGGAGAAGGTTATGTAATCTAAAAGCAATGGTGCCCCCCCACTCACATGATGACATGATATAAGCTATGTGAGATATATGTTCATACATGATGCCTAAAGTTAATGAAGAGATGTTCTTATATATGAAGCAGTTCAAGGTTGATGAAATGTTCCTCTATGTATTCATAAAGAATGCAATTGGAGAAAAAGGACATTTTTGGTATATACATATATATATCTAATTGTAACTGTATACAACTACCTGTCCCTACCGGACCCAGGGCCAAGCACACCAGCCATACCACATTCCTTAGAGCCACACCCTGCAGGCTGGTTTGGGCAGCAACTCCCCCATATTAGGGCATTGCACTGACCAGTCTGTAGGGGAGTGTCTGATTGGCTGGCTGTGGGAGATCCGGTCACCTGACCCCCTTTGGCCTATCATGACCACACAAGTCTCATTCTAATTAATTATTCAAGAAACTTCTCCAGACACTCTGGAGAGGGATCACTCTACTCCTGGCTCTTGAGTGAGACAGACCTACTCTTGAGCAGGAACCCCAGACACTCTGTCTGATGCTAGCAAAATTCACCTATTCAAATTGAGTGTATACACAGCCATAGGACTCCTGTCCCATGGGCTGTAGGCACTGCTTTCAGTATACAGGCTAAGGTGGTAATGAGACATAGTGTGGACAGTAGGTGAGGAGTGAAGGTGATAGGTCACATGTAGGGGGATGGACAGGAGTTGATGCCAATAAAGCACAACTGACTCACTGTTCATCTGTGTGACTTGTTTTCCTTTCTCTTTTAAGTACTGGTTCCAGAGTTGGTTATCTTGGTTAGTATGACTGCATCACAGGTGAAATGAAGGGGAGAGTTTTGTAGTAGCATGGGGTGCTCACAGCGGCCGAGTAACCTCATGTTATTATATACTGTATGTAGACCAACATTTTGATATTGGTTAGTATGATAATATTCATACTATTACTTCTATGTTATTCACATTTATTTGTATAATATCTTTTGTATCTACTTACTATGGACCAAATTATATAACTACCATAATCCTGAGTCTGAAATAAGGAATTGAATTGAATTGAACTTAAAAATCAAATTGAGAGCATCCAATGGCCGCCATTTTTCTTTTTCTTTTTCATTCTCTCCCAGTTCAGCAGCTGTATGCCAATATTGATCAACACTCTTCACTGGAGCAACGACACACACAGCTTGTTAATAGTTGATTCATTCTAAACCAGTTTTTGCTTGGATTTGAACAGGATTGTCATTCACCTCTACGCTGGGTGGGCGTGAATATTTCACCTACTGGGTGACCCACCTTTATACTGACATTGCCATTATATGGACTGCACTGTGTATCTTCTGTCATGACGTCATTGTGTTGTCATGACGTCATTGTGTTGTCAGTGAATATAGTGTTGCCAATGGGAAGACTGTCTGAACAGGGCTGTGAACAGCAGGTATTAACTAGAAGCATATCACTAGGTCGTAACCAGGCTGAGTAGTGTAACCAGACATGAGGAAAGACCAGCGAGTTGGACTTTCTTGATTGATAGATTGATTGGGTGATAGATTGGGTGAGTGATTGATTGGTGGTGGTTGAATGTTGGACATGAGGAAAGACCAGCGAGTTGGACATTCTTGATTAATAGATTGATTGGGTGATTGATTTACTGGTGGTGGTTGGCTGTTGGACACAAGGAAAGACCAGTGAGTTGGACATTCTTGATTGATTGATTGATAGATTGGGTGAGTGATTGATTGGTGGTGGTTGAATGTTGGACATGAGGAAAGACCAGCGAGTTGGACATTCTTGATTAATAGATTGATTGGGTGATTGATTTACTGGTGGTGGTTGGCTGTTGGACACAAGGAAAGACCAGTGAGTTGGACATTCTTGATTGATTGATAGATTGGGTGAGTGATTGATTGGTGGTGGTTGAATGTTGGACATGAGGAAAGACCAGCGAGTTGGACATTCTTGATTAATAGATTGATTGGGTGATTGATTTACTGGTGGTGGTTGGCTGTTGGACACAAGGAAAGACCAGTGAGTTGGACATTCTTGATTGATTGATTGATAGATTGGGTGAGTGATTGATTGGTAGTGGTTGAATGTTGGACTTGAGGAAAGACCAGCGAGTTGGACATTCTTGATTGATTGATTAGTTAGGGTAGTGATTGATTGGTGGTGGTTGAATGTTGGACATGAGGAAAGACCAGCGAGTTGGACTTTCTTGATTGATTGATTGGATGATTGATTTATTGGTGGTGGTTGAATTTTGGACATGAGGAAAGACCAGCGAGTTGGACATTCTTGATTGATTGATTGGGTGATTGATTTACTGGTGGTGGTTGAATGTTGGACATGAGGAAAGACCAGTGAGTTGGACATTCTTGATTGATTGATTGGGTGATTGATTGACTGGTGGTGGTTGAATGTTGGACATGAGGAAAGACCAGTCAGTTGGACATTCTTGATTGATTGATTGGGTGATTGATTGACTGGTGGTAGTTGAATGTTGGACATGAGGAAAGACCAGTGAGTTGGGCATTCTTGATTGATTGATTGATTGCGTGAGTGATTGATTAGTGGTGGTTGAATGTTGGACATGAGGAAAGACCAGCGAGTTGGACATTCTTGATTGATTGATGGATAGATTGATTGGGTGAGTGATTGACTGGTGGTGGTTGAATGTTGGATGTGAGGAAAGACCAGTGAGTTGGACATTCTTGCTCGATTGATTGATTGAGTGATAGCTTATTGTTTAATACTGTTTCGACAGCAAGGGGCATATTCGTGCCAAAGAGTTATACTAGTGCTCTTTATTCTGTGACTTTTGTTAATCACATTTAAATGCCTCCATTAAAATTGATGTCAAAATGATCTGTGGTGTAATTTTGAAGTGGTTAAATTTGTGTCAAATGACAGAAAGATTTGACTAAGAAAAGAGTTAAAATTACAAGTGGTCATTCAGCGCAGTTGTTCTTGAGAACTCAACAATTTGTTTGTGCTTTGCATTGCTAAGGAGGTATCACAGGCTATTTACACTAAAACATTTTTGGTGCAAGCCATGAAATCTACACACTTGAGCAGAATGGAAATGCAAATGAGGAACACTACAATAAACGTCATTCACCTAATAATAATTATTATCCTGATTCGATCCCTATATATATTTAACCATTCGGCTATTCCACCCCCGCTTAAGGTGAGCCTACGTGTTAATATATAATTGTTTCCATGTGAATTTCTGGGCCTGCCGCCGGGATGCTGTCGCCTCTTGTCCCGCCGCCGCTTGACCGCCTTCACGCTAACTTGACCTGGGCTAGAAAGGTGGCTACTATATCCCCGGAGGTGGGAAGTTCGACAACATACAGTCCGTGGGACAGAAGGCCCTTAATTAAATATGTTTATAGAACAATCGAATACCAATATCAGATTGACCATAGCAGTTAATAATATAAGACTGGAGAATAGTAAAGAATGCAAGGAACTATCCGATTACTTCTTAAGAGCTCACGGCTTTATTCTTACCTTAACTAACAATGTAAGAGTTCTTTCAAAGATTGGTTTCACTGAATAACGATTAAGTACAATAGGTATATCCCCTCCCGTATTAGTTAAGTTAAATCAGTTTGGAATTTTGAGAATAAAAGCCTAAATCTCGTCTAAAACATCAGAGCATGCAGAAACACGTCTGATGGGTCAGAGCCCGAGCGCTCGACCTTCCACCGTTGCTAGGAAAGTCACAATTGACGTATCCTAGCAACGCTTTACAGCAGGGAACCCGGCCCCGCAAATGGTGGCAAATGCGAGCCTGGTGAGAAGCCCGCATTTCAGAATGCGAGCTAATCAGCCCAGCCCGCATTTCCACCGGTCGAGTAGTCTCGCCCACTTCATATATATATATATATATATTGTGTGTGTTTTTTTTAAGGAAATTGATTTTGATGGGAAGCAGTCTACATCTTGGCTGATACTAAGCAACAGAACAAACTTATTTTTTCATGGTGCTCAAGGCACAACAATTTGATTTTTTTTTAAATAGTTGTTGGTGGTTGACAAATATTTATTCAGAGGGATGATCTAATCATTGGTTTATTTTGTTTGTTTTAGCATCGAAATACAGCGATAAGAACGAATAATTCATTGATTACAATACAGCAATAATCAATTAATTAGTGAATCATGAGCAGGAGAGGAAACAGCTGCCCCCAGTCTTCTCTATTTAAAACCCGCACGTGTCGTGGGTTTGATTCCCGGCAGAGTCAATGAAAAAATACATTACTAAATTGATACTTTTCACTAACTAGCCTCAAAGACCCTATAATACTAAGACGGCTCACTCAGCCTGTACTGTGTAATCAAAAGGATCAAACCCACCACTTGGTGCGCAGGCTGTTTTCTTGGTTAAACAGTTTCTATATTATATGTATAAATGTATATATGGATGTGAAAGATGGCAATGATGATGATGCTGATGATGATGTGTGTTTGTTCATAACAATTTCATATTGATGTGTATTCATACTTACCCATCTCATGTATAATATAATTGTATGTGTTTACATGTGAAACACCAACCAGCAGCTGGGTTGATCAAACCCACCACAAGGTGGCACCTCAAAATTTACTTTACCATGGGAGAGATAGGGAGTGAGCCGTCTTAGTATTATAGGGTCTTTGCTAGCCTGGTGCGCAGCATAACTATGATAATGGTTTGCTCAGTATCAGCATAACGTGACTGACTGGGATATTGCCATCAGCAGCTCGCTCAAGTCAGCTGAAAAGGCAACATTATTCACTCCCAAGACTTACATCCGGTAAAGTTTGAAAATTCACATCTGAGATAATTGTTCATGATGGTCTACCAACATGGATAATTTACACGCGTACGAGGAGCCCTACCCTCCCTCCCCTACGACCCCCCCTACACCACTCCCACACTCCCCCCCTCACCCCTACCCTACCCGACACCCATCCCCCTCCTTCTCCCCCCCCCCCCCCCCCCCCCCCCCCAGCCCCTCTACCCCCGACGGTGGCGCCATCTGAACAGGACTTCACCAACTAAAACCCTGCCGGAGACAGCCAAAACTACCACGCGAGACTCTGACGTCACGATCTCGCCTCGCGAGACCCACACTCTGCCTGACCTATATAAACGAGCATCTCACTGCTCCTGGCACTACCAACTGGGCAGTCAGACGACCAACACCAGAACACCGCAACTCAGCTCTACACTCAGCCGCCCGGCTCGCTCTACAAACAGCCAACCGGCTTGTCCTCCAAACAGACCACGGCCAACACGACGGCTCCACCCTACATCAACCCGCGTACCACCCCTGCCTCCACTACCGCCACTGCACCGCCCGTAGACAAAACACCGTGAACAAAACAAACCGCCTGACACCGCAGCCAGACGAACAGCACCACATCTACATCACCCCACGTGCCACTCCACCGCCTCCCCTCAAGTAAGCGACCAGCCGGACAGCCTCACAGCCACCCGGCACCGCGAACGCCCTGCACCGAAAACAACAAAACTGCCTGGCACCACAGCTAGACGAACAGCTCCACCTCTACATCAACCCGGGTATCACCCTGCCGCCACGCCTGAAGCCAACCGACCAACCGCACAGCAGTACACGAGCCCCCAGCACCACTACCGCCACTGCACCACCCGTGGACAACACACCATGAACACAACAAACCGCCTGGCACCGCAGCCAGACAAACAGCACCACCTCTACATCACCCCGGGCTCCACTCCTTCGCATCGCCTCAAGCAAGCGACCGGCTGGACAGCCTTACACGAACCACCCGGCACCACAAACGGCACAGCACAGAAAACAACAAACCGCCTGGCACCACAGCCAGACAAACGTCTACAGCCAACCGGCCTGTCCTCCAACAGACCACGGACAACAGGACGGTACGACCGGCCTACCGCCCAGCTCAACTCACCACCACAGAGAACCAACCCACCAGCCACGGCCTACACGACGGTCCGAACGGACTACCACTACAGCTCCCCCCCCGTCGCCTCATGACCACGCCACACGCCGTGACCGGCTCGCCTCTCCCTGCCATCACACGGATGACGCACGACCCCACACAGCCTCACACAACAGCCTCCCCGCCACACGGCACAACCGCCCCAACACACCATGCCAGATAATCGCCTCAGAAGTCCCCGCCGCCCCCTGCATCCTGAGGAGAGGTGGCCGCCTCAGAACTTCACGACGACCCTGCATACTTAAGCACACGGCACCAGACGCACCTTCCCTGGACAGAGGAGGCGCCCAAGCGGGTCCTCCCACCACACAAGCAGCCATCTCATCGACACAGGCCCTCTCCACTATTTGGTTGAGGGCCTGAGTCGAACAACCACAACATCCCTCAACAACCCCACAGGAGCCGCCGGGCATCTCTCCGATCCTCCCCTCTACACCGGCATCCCCAACGCGCATCCCTCGAAGAGGTCCGCCAGCTAGGAAACTGGCGATCTTCAGCACTCTACACCTATGTCCCGAGGGCGCCTTCCCCTCAGCGACACAGGCCCTCCCAACATTTGGTTGAGGGCCTGAGTCGAACTTTATCTAAACCATATTGATCTCATATTACTGTACTTGCTTTTTACATGTCTTGATTCAATAAAATTTCCATAACATGGGCTCCTCGTTGGCGTGATTAATTGTTCATGATGGTCTACCAACATGGATAATTTACATGCGTACGAGGAGCCCTACCCTCCCTCCCCTACGACCCCCCCCTACACCACTCCCACACTCCCCCCCTCACCCCTACCCTACCCGACACCCATCCCCCTCCTTCTCCCCCCCACCAGCCCCTCTACCCCCGATGGTGGTGCCATCTGAACTGGACTTCACCAACTAAAACCCTGCCGGAGACAGCCAAAACTACCACGCGAGACTCTGACGTCACGATCTCGCCTCGCGAGACCCACACTCTGCCTGACCTATATAAACGAGCAGCTCACTGCTCCTGGCACTACCAACCAGGCAGTCAGACGACCAACACCAGACCACCGCAACTCAGCCGCCCACCCAACCCATCAAACGAACAGTCAAAACGGAAGGGTTGAGGGCCTGAGTCGAACTTTATCTAAACCATATTGATCTCATATTACTGTACTTGCTTTTTACATGTCTTGATTCAATAAAATTTCCATAACATGGGCTCCTCGTTCGCGTGATTAATTATTATATGTTGAAGTATGAATTAAATTATGCACCTACGAATACTTAAATGAGAAGTCTAGCGGTTGCAGTAGGTAGTTGGAACTGCCTACCAACAAAAACCACTTTATCTGCAGCTATACTAATATGTCACCTTTATCTTTATATCTGATCATCAGGGCAGATTCCTCTTGCTTCATTTTTGTAAACAACAGGACATACTAGATTTGTTTCCTCTTGAAATTCTACTAAAATGTAACTCATCAAATTTACGTGTATGTATAAATGTTTACCTTTATGCAAATATTATATAAGCGGTGAAAGTGAATCTATTGTGTGCTGATTCTGGAAGGTTCTATGGTACAGCTAGAGCGGCTTGGAGCCCTGTTGCTGGTTGGGGCAGGTAAGCAAGGCAGCTGGTCAGCAAGTGCTTCCCGTTCCAACTCCGGTTGGTCACTTCTACCTGAATTTTTCTTTAATAAAGATTGGGGTCTTAGAGGCCAGCCAGAGTCTATTTACTCATTCCATTTACATATATGACTCTTGTCCTTATTGTGTTTTATTATTGTTATTAGTATCACTACTTAGCACAGATAATACTGGCTAATAACTTCATTATATTTTGCTCTCGATAATACCATCGATGCTCAATAAATAGTTGTCAGAGAGTACAGTACCCATTTTATTTGCATTCGTATGATTTGAATATAAACCCTTCCCCATGTATCAGAAATTGACCAGAACTTTAAACGTTGCATTTCGGACATTTTGCGTGTGTCATTGGATGGTTTGTTTTTTATTTTGTTTGGGTTTTACGTCCTAGCAACATATATGGTCATATCAGGACCGGCACCGACTTGTGACAGTGGTCAGTGCGCACTCATGGCGACTTTGTAGTGTTGCTCCACTGCGGGACCACTGAGAGACCAGGTCGCCGGCACCTTAACCCGATATCCCACTCAGTCAGAGTATCATGGCACCGAACTAACCAGTCCATACCCTATCCTAATAATGCCGAGCGCCGGGCTAAGAAACGATAAGTATCAATTTTGTAAGTTGTTGGTTTGACTCGGCTGGGATTCGAACTCCTGAACTTCCGCACGGAAAGCCTGCGCTCTACCGATTCGACCACCGTGTCCGTGAATATAGCCCTTGCTGCTGACATGGTATTACATCATCAGCAACCAATCAATCAATGATCATGCAGATTAATTAGCTGACTTAATCCCGATGAAGGAGAACTATCCATTTAAGCGCTTGACCACCAACTGCCATCAGGACTGCGTGTCTCTCTCCAAGCACAGTCCTACAGCTTGTGTGCAATAAAGATTGATTGATTGATTGGTGGTTGCAACCAACAACCAACCAATAACCAACAACCAACCAACAATCAACCAACCAACCAACAACCAACCAACAACCAACCAACAACCAACCAACAACCAACCAACCAACCAGATGACGTGGTCATAACGAGAGCCTAATGATGTGACCGAGAGCATAATGAGAGCCTAACGACGTGACCGAGAGCGCGACGAGTACGTAACGGTGACGACAACAGCCTAACGTGACCGTGACATGACCGTGACAAGTTCTGAAGTCGTCGACCTACATCCAACTTTTTCAACATGTCCAAAACCTCGACGACTTGCCGACGAGAGGCGATGAGAGGCTACGAGAGGCACCGAGAGGCGACGAGAGGCGACAAGAGTGGACGAGTTGCGACGACAGCGTAACGAGACCGTAACAAGATTCAAACGAGATCCGACGAGTTCCCAAAAGTCCAACTCGTTGGTCACTCGTCGCCTTTGTCGTCGTAGTGTGACTGCAACTTTACGCCTTGTCGGCAGCATAGGCCATATTCACGGCGGCCATATTCACGGTGCAATAAAGACAAGCAAAGATCAGCTTGGAGTCAGTATGCACGGTGATACTTAGATAAAAGATTCACCTGGTACTTGTAGTACACGGGTGAAGACCAGCCTTATATAAATACGGGCGAAAATAGCGTTAGTATGGAACAAGAAGTAGAATGCCTGGCACCAGTGTCAAATGGTTACTTATATCAGAACAGAGTTGGTGAAATGGGAGAGAATGCAAAAAGACAAGATGGCGGCTGCAGAACGCCGTCGATTTCAGTTTTAAATCTTATTAAACTAGATATTATATTATATTTTTCAACTCAAAGGTAGCAGGCTATCAATAAGACATATGTAAAGAATAATTGTTGCTTCTTAGATTGTGAAATTAGGCTCTCAATTCATTAACCCACTTTTTCGACCGTTTTTATATAGGGTTGGTATTCACCCGTGTACTGCATCTGCGAGTACCGGGTGAATCCTTTATCTAGGTGATACTAAAGGCTAAGCAGCATGGCACCAAGTATTTACCATCAGGTTACCCAGTATGTAATTTCCGAAACATGGCTCAACCGATCTATGTGCTCATATTAATGAGCGGATGTAATTCTATTGTTTGGCAGCTGATATGCAAATTGCTTGCTTCCTGCTTCTTGTAGGTTGGTCACCATGACAACACCCACCCCCACCCCCAAACCCCCAGGCCGTAATCGATTAACATGACCCAGGCGACTCGGGTCACCCGAGTCATCAGAATTTCAAATCAAACACCGCGAGTGGAGTCGAGAAATACATGTGCGTGTGCAAAACGACCTGACCCCAGTAACCCACCTCTTGGCTGGGGTTTGCAGGTACCAGCACGTCATATCTGTGCTGGTACCTGTAGGATAACAGCTACCAGTACAATTCCAACGTGTTGTTTTAATGCTCTTTTTTTTAATAACCCAGATTGTTAGCTTCTACAATCATAAAATACTTTAAATCCTATTTTGCTGTACATATATCGGTTATTGAAAAGAAATATTAAGTTTTAGATTAAGCCACCATTTTGTCCACCCCAAGCGTATTCGTTTACTCAACCCGAGTCTGTAGGATGTGCGCATGCGCCAGAAAGTGGCTCGGGTGACCCGAGTTGATTAATTGATTACGCCCCAGTGATGTATGGTACCAGTAGCTCTCCCATCTGCCCGAGGACTATGTCGAGTTATGCTTAAAGTTGCATGGTCCGATGGTTTTGAGTTTCTGTCATTTTCTAAGATTAATATATTAGGTTGATCATTATAATATTTCTTACTTTAGTTTGAGGTAACTTTGCTTTTTAAATGGCTAACTTTTGAGATATTTGGAGTACAAACATGCAAAATAGATTTTGGCAAGCATGCCAAAACTCTGACACCATAGGCATCTGCAGTAACAAGTTTGATTAAAACGCCCCAGTATTCCCTTCTATGTGGTGACAAATGTTTAATAAGTGCACCAATATTGAAGTTAGATATATATGTAATCAAATTTAGATAATTGTTTTGGTTTTGAAAAATTGATGTTTTCATCGGTCTATGAAGCTTTAAAGTTGGCTAGTCCGATCTTTTTGAGCTTCCGCCATTTTTGAGCTTCCGCCAGTATCACAGATGTCCAGCATTGAAAACAAGCACCCTTACGGGAGCTTATACGTTATGTGCAGAATAAAAAACTTGTCGCAAAAAAAACAAAAAACAAAAAAAGCGTTAGATTGATCGGTACAATCTACTTTACTTTAGATTTTTAATGTTCAATATCCGATGATAATAGAAGCGTCGTTAAATAAAACAAGGTTTACTGTTACTTTAGATTGGAATTACTTTTGATTTTTAATGCGTATCTTTTGAGATATTTGAAGTGCAAACATTCAAATAAATGTTGGCAAGCCTGTTAAACCGCTGACACCATAGGCTTCAGCAGAAAAGGTTCGGTTAGATTGACTCAGCATTTCCTTCTATTCAGCAACAGATGCTTAATAAGTTCACAAGTATCTCTAAGTTAGAAGATATGCATGATCAAATTAAGATAATTGTTTTGGTGTAGAAAATGTGATACTTTCATCAGACTATGCAGCTTTAATTTTGAATTCTACATTTTCCTTATCGTGCTGTATATTATTCATGGGAAGCTCATCATAGCCGTATATGCGGGGAATGAACAGACTGCGGCTAGGCGTGTGGTTAATGCCTGTCGCACACTGCGCGATTCTTTGTCTTGAATAACCTTTGATCGCGCATTAACAATTCTGGCCACAGGTCCATACTCCACACACACAGACGCAAATATATATATATATATATATATATATATATATATATATTTGGAGTTTTACGTCCTGGCAACATTTAGGTCATATACAGATTGGTACCGACTTGTGACAGTGCACACTCATGGCAACTCTATAGTGCTACCACACTGGGAGACCAGGCCGCTATCAGCATCACCATGATCCCACTCAGTCACATTATCCTAACACTGAGCTAACCAGTCCTTGCCCTATCCTATTAATGCCGAGCGCCAAGCTAGGAAGCGACAAGTATAAATTGTTAAGTCCTTGGTTTGACTCGACCAGGGTTTGTGAAAGTACGACGTCTGAACACTTTGACTTCTGGATACTGAATGCTTTATTCACCGGCCAGGGTCCTGAACCTCGGGCACCCTTTGTCTATGACGTCATCTCATTTACATATCCTTTGTTCTCCACACGTGCCTGGATGTCTTTTATGCTTATATTACATGGTTTGAACCCGTGGGTTGGAATCCCACGATCTACCAAAACGGGAGACGGACGCTCAACAAATTCGGCCATCCTGTCTGGTCTTCATCCATAGGAAGTCATTAATAAAATACTGACACTCAAACACACTCAAACAAATTTTACTAAGTTGTGTTGATTTTTTGGCCCTGCGCCAACAGTTCTACACTGCAGACAGTATGCATGACCTTTTTACTAAGGTAAAACAGGAAAACATTTTAGCCTTTTTGAGGGCAGCTGGACTGTACCAGCTCATAAAGTTTACTAAATAGATTCTATCAATTATTAATAAAACCTTTCTTTTTCTATGGGAATTTGTTTCCCTTGACCACAAATATGTGATTGTGAGCTTTCTAATTTAATGAGTGTCTATTGGCACATAATTGATTGTCTGCTTTTGCATGTAAAAGCGATGGTTTGAACAAAAACCAAACATTTCTCGCCATGAATATGGCCTATGGTGCCGACACGGCGTAAAAAAACCACCAATCAATCAATCAATCATTAATAAAATAAGAAGATCCATTTAAGTAAATGACGTGATGTTCTTGTCGTTATTATTGTTTTACGTCCTAGCAACATCTAAGGTCATATCAAGACAGGTACCGACTTGTGACAGTGCAAATTTATGGTGGCTTTTTAGTGCAGCCCCACAGGGACACCAAGCTGCCGTCACCATGACCGATATCCCACACAGTCACATCATCCTAATACTGTTCGAACCAGTCCTTGTCCTATCCTATTAACACTAAGCGCCAGGCTTTTTAGCGACAGGTATCAATCTTAAAAGTCATCATTTTGGCTAGGCTGGGATTCGAACTTCCAACCTTCAGCATGGGAAGTCTGCACTCTATCGATTCTGCCACCGCATCCGGTACTGCAGGAAGCTATCTGATCAGGAAGCAGAAACCCTCATCCCTCATCATTGTTTCTGCTACATGTAAATATTGGGAGCAGCTGATGTCAACATTGATCTGCCGATAAGATTGGCGCATAATTTCCGAATAGACGAGATCACTGTTCCAACTGTGCATGCGCTGAAAATGGCATTGGCAGCAAAGCAAATGTGTATGGCCATTGAGTTAGCCGATACACATAGTGCAAAACTTCGATTTTATTCAAAATGAATAGAAATATATAAAAATTTGGCATAAACATGTATGCACACATGCAATATAATGATCTGATGAATATAACTAATACAAAACTAGCCATAGTTAAACATTTTGAGCTTAGAAACATACAATTCCGCACAAAACAATCAGTCACTTTATCCACATCACTATTATTAATTCTTGTTCTAAATGTTAAAATGCCAAATGTGTCAACAGACACTTGTTTCAGAGAAATATATAACCAATATCTGATTAACCCTACTCATTTTCTAGTTCTACATATGTCATTAACCATAGGATATAAATAAAAACATGAATAAAATAAGTCAAACTGACTCTGGCTATGTCTCTAACACTAGTCTGAGTGCCCAGATTTGTCTAAATCTAAATGCACATGGCATAAAATGTGCTGATTATATTTATGTAAATGCAATGCTAGATACAAGATTAACATCTTAAGTTATTATATATATTTTTTTAGTTTGTATTCTATGTTTCAAACAAGGGCTGAGGTGAGCTGAAACTAGCAACTTTCATAGCTGCACCCAGTGTCTTAGCATTGGCCATGTGATTCGTGGGGATTTGTTTATCTTCCAAGCATCCCACAATGCACCGCATGGCTGACATGGCAATGTAGTCTATTGTGGTTGATTTGAGAAGAGGAGCCGAGTACCCACCATGCCCTAAGCGGATTGGACGAACCTCACTGACCTACAAACGTCCCTCGCTACACTGTACCCATAGCAACATTTTACCACACCCTCTTTTTTAAGGACTACTTCATAGGGGTTGGCTCGGGTGGCCTCCGAGGTCCAGGTGATTAGGAATGGCTCCCTCGACTTGGATGACTTGGTCTGATTTCCCCCTCAATGTACCATAAACCTTGTAACACTTTTCTCAATAAACCCCTATTGAACTGCCACTCATTCTCTGGCTTCCCTCATTCTAATCAACCTAATAATCATAAACTTATCTTTTCATCTGAGCTGATTAGAATTTAGATGATTGCTCCACGAATAAAAACCCGGAGGAACAAACTTACTAAAGTCTACTATTTTGTTCCATATTTGCTAGTTCATATGTTTCATTTGGTGTTTGTTGGATTGAGTGAATGGAGTATTATTGCGTCCTAGCAACAAGATATGTCACCTCAGGTCTCGTACAAATTTGTGACAATGTACAGCTATGAAGGCTTTATAGTTCTCCCTCATTGGCACATTGTGCCATGTGTATCATGACCCGGAATCAAACTCAGTCACATTATCCAGACACTAATGGGGACCTTTCATGGGCCATTTCTCTCGCTATACACTTGGTGGCAGCACCAGTTCCCAGTCCAAGTTTGCCATCATGGTTGGATAGAAGGGTGAAGGTGTGTGTGTGCTGGTGGTGTAGGTGTGTAGTGGGGGTGGTGGTGTGTGGTGGGGGTGTAGGTATTTGTGTGGTGGTGGTGTAGGTGTGCGGTGGGTATGTGTGGGGAGGGCTTATGTGTGTGGTGAGGGTGTAGGTGTGTGGTGGGTGTGTGTCGGGAGGGCTTAGGTGTGTGGTGGGGGTGTAGGTGTGTGGTGGGGGTGTAGGAGTGTGGTGGAGGTTTAGGGATGTGGTGGGGGTTTAGCTGTGTGGTGTGTGTGTGCTGGTGTGGGGGTGGTGGGGGTGTAGGTGTGTGTGGTTGAAGTGCATGTGTGTGTGGTGAGGGTGTAGGTGTGTGTGTGGTGAGGGTGTAGGTGGGTGTGTGGTGAGGGTGTAGGTGTGTGTGGTGTGTGTCTGGTGGGGGTGTAGGTGTGTAGTGGGGGTGTAAGTGTTTGGTGGGGGTTTAGGTGTGTGGTGGGGGTGTAAGGGGTACTGGGGGTAGAGGTGTGTGTTGTGGTGTGTAGGGTGTGTAGGTGTGTAGTGGGATGTGTGGTAAGGGTTTAGAACTGTGGTGGGGGTGTATGTGTGTGGTGGTGGTTTAGGGATGCTAAAGATTGTGAGTTGCCGCTCTGCAAGACACCCCTACACCTCCACCACAAACCACCTACTGCCCCACCACACACACCATCAACCCCCACCACACACACATACACCCCCACCACATCCCTAAGCCCCCACCACACCCATACACTCCACCACACCCACCCCACCATACCCAGTCACCACACACCCCTACAACACACCCACCACACAAACATATGCCCCCACCACCCACCATACACACCTACACCCCATCCACACCAACCACACCATATCCACTCACCACACACCCCTACACCCCCACCACACACCCCTAAATCCACACACACACCCACCACACACACCAAAATCCTCACCACACCCCTACACCTCCACCACATAAACATACGCCCCCCACCACACAACCACCATACACACCTACACCCCAACCACACCATCATACACACTCACCACACACCAAAGCATACAGAGACCGGCATGGTGCGCCATCTGACGAGAGAGTCATGCAAACTGAAAGGTCCCCATTGTGGCAAGTGCCAATTGTGTGCTAATTGTGTAAATACAATTAATACCTCGCTTAGCACTCTTGAATCAGCATTATACGGGTGTCATTATAAAACAGCTTGAATAGAGTTTGTTTGTTGGGTCTTTACATTCTAGCAACATCTAAGGTCATATCAGGACGAGTACTGACTTATGACAGTGCGCACTCATGGCAACTTTATGATGCTTCCCCACTGGAAAACCAGGCTTTCTGGCACCATGACACAATATCGCACCCAGTCACATTATCCTGACACTAAGCTAACCAGTCCTTGCCCTATCCTATTAAGGCCAATCACCAGGCCAATCACCAGGCTCAATTTTATAAGTCATTGGTTTGAATCGACCGGGAAGCGAACTCCAGATCTCCTGCATGCGAAGCTCGCGCTCTACCGATTAGGCCACCGCACCCGGTAAATGAATTATGAATAAAATGGATGAGTGGATGAAGTGAATAAAAAAGTGTTATAGTGAATCAGCGCTAATTGGGGTAGCGCTAAGCGGAGTGTATTTTCATTCTGTTTGACTCAGCATCAATCAATGGCAATCATCTCCCGGACGGAATCTCTATATGCTCTAACCCTTAGGCCACCACGCCCTTCGGGATTGAGGCATGCAATGGTTAGCAGAGCAAGTCACTAGCATGTGGACATGCTGAGATTTAAAATGTTACCAATTCAAACTGTGCCTTTCCACGAGAAGATTCGTTTGTCAAGGCGCTCTATGGAGATGATTAGTAATTTAGAAAAATGTTGGCTCAATATTGAGTAATTTGCCAATGAGGCTGATTGCAGCGCCTCCCTGGGATTTAAACGTGAACTAGGTCACTCTTAAGCGCCTGTCACACCTCGCCGGGTTGAGCAGCGGACAGAATTGTCTAGTCCGGTGGTGTTCGGGCATAATAAGTATCAAAATATATTAAAATGTGTCAAAATGTTGCGATATCGGGTCAAAGGCCGCTGGTTGAACGGACATGAAACGGACATGAAACAGACATGAAAGGGACATGAACGGATAGCCAATGGAGGTATGTGGACTAAATGGACCCAAACCGGACAAGAAACATAGACGTCAATCTGGCGGCATCCATTCCAAGTTTTGTGCATGTTCAAAACTTCTAACGGATCAGGCCCATCAACAACCTGGCAGCCGCATCCTGAATACGTTGCAGTTTTTGAAATACTTATAAATTAATGTGGTCATATTCATAACCCAGCTTCCCGACACTTTTTCTAGTGGGCTGTTTAGCAGCCTTGCCATGGAGACGGTGCTGTGGTGCTGCGGGAGTAGATACATCACTCTCTAAATGGGCTCACTCACTCTCTGACAGAGAACTGCGTAATAAACTATTTATTGTCCTAGAAATAAGGTACATGTATGGATATGGATACCGCTATGCATAACTTACAGCATCATCAAATCTTCAAGAAAAAAAATAAAAGACAAAAATATTGTCAAGTTGTTCCCTGATCCTCCCATACTTCAAATTACAATAGTGGACAATAATACAGATTTATACTGCCTATCATGGATAAGTCTGAATAGACTTGTTTTCACCATTAGACAGTTTGTCGATAGAAAGCCCGAGCCTACCCTTTTACCAACCCATGGGATTTTTAACCTCCAACACCATATAGACATGGTATGAGAGCAACTGGCCGTAAACCGGCCGCCTCCCTAAATGGACCATTTAAAGTTGGTCTCATGGTCGGTCGATTTAGAGAGGTTTTACTGTAATATACTATATAATTTATTATATGTATATATATATTTAGTATATAATTTATTATATGTATATAATAAAGAATACCTCCTAATGTGTCTGTTCAGTCCTTCTGACACCGATCCTCACACACCAAACTAAAGCCCCGTTCACACTGGCCCGTTAAGTCGCCTCAACTAGTTTGGCTCCTATAGTTCGCCTCAAATTGGTCGCGTGGACACTATGCTGAGGCGACTTAAGCTTGAGTCGCCTCATCTAGTTTGCTTCAAGTAAACCACCTCGCGAAGTAGTATAGATGAAGCGAACTAGCTTAAGTCGGCCCACCTGACCTGTGTGGACAGTAGCGGTTTACTTGAGGCGGATTAAGCATGTCACACTATATAATATAATTTGGTCTATGAACCAGCTAGAGGTGCACAGATATTTTTTTCATCATTTATTTTTAGGGTTTCACTGCCCAGCAGAAGTTTTGACCATTCCAAAACAATACGATTCAGTCAATACATATCTAGGTCGAACCCACACTCTCTCGTGGTGACGTCGACGAACCGAAACTGACGCCGGTTAGTATGGACTTGCTCATGCACAGAGATCGATTTCCGCCTTAAACCGCCCCAAGTACTGCTTGTGTGGACAGGACGCCTAGTTCGCCTCCTCTAGTTCGCCTTATCTAGTTTGGCCTAAAGTTGTGTTGTGTGAACGGGGCTTATCTCGATATGCTGATAGTCCGTCATTCTCTGAATCCAGCCGACTCTGACCCTTGACCAACTGACTCCAACGGTCACTCGTGTCTCACCATCATATATACAGCAAAACCTCTCTAACAGACCATCTCCACAAATCGACCACTCCCCTATATCAATCGTGTTATTTGTATATATCTAATATATAATTTATTATGCGGATATAAATAACGGCAGCCCATTAATGTTTCGCTCTAACCACCTAAACTTCCAAAGTATTCATTGTGAAGCGGCCATTCTCTCCTCCCGCCTCCTCTACACCATGAGCCATATGTCACTCTGCTCAATTTCAATAATTGATTATATGTATATCAATAAAGAATATCTCCCGATGTTTCTGGTCAGTCCTTCTGACACCGATCTTCACATACCAAACTAACTCGATATGCTCATTCTCTGAATCCCGCCTACTCTGACCCTTGGCCAACTGACTCCAATGGTCACTTGCATCTCAACTTCATATATACTGCAAAACCTCTCTAACCGACCACCTCCACAAATCGACCACTCCTCTATATCGATCACTTTATTTGGGTCCCAAATGGTCGCTCATATAATACTGTAGTAGTCTGCACTGATCTCTCAGGCAAGGAGCCGCATAGACAGGTAGGCATGGGTAGTGTGCTGACATCAGGAAGCCTACGTGGTGTAATGGTTAGACCACTGGCCCGGAGTGCAAAGGTATGTGGGTTCGAGTCCCGCTCTAGGATAAATATTTCCCATTTTAATCACCCCCATGACAATAAATAGCATTGTAACGATTTTTTTTTAAATTCCCTAAACCGACCACCTCCCTAAATGTACCATTTAAAGTTGGTCCCATGGTACGTCGATTCAGAGAGGTTTTACTGTATGTATATATATATATATGTTTTTTTAACATTTATTTAGTAGTTGATACATTGGTGGGTTCGAGTCCCGGTCGAGTCAAACCAATGACTTTAAAATTGATACTTGTCGCTTCCTAGCCAGGCACTCGGCATTATTAGGATAGGGCAAGGACTGGTGTGCTCAGTGTCAGGATAATGTGACTGAGTGGGATACCAGGTCATGGTGCCGGCGGCCTGGTTTCCCAGTGGGACAGCACTATAAAGTCGCCATGAGTGCGCACTGTCACAAGTCGGTACCCGTCCTGATATGACCTTAGATGTTGCTAGGATGTAAAACAAAAACAAACAAACAGTTGATACATTAAATGATATGTAACAAATTACGAGCATGTAAACATGTGTCATTATTGATACATTACGCCATACTAAACGGTATGACTTCATGTAACTAATACACTTGAGATTGGGGTTTATCTGGTTTTAATCCACCATTTTCAGCTACAGCTGCAGTTCAGTGACCGAACACGTGTGCACTGTTTTACTGGCTTGGCTGCACCACTTCCGGTTCGCAGCTTCCGTCGTCTGCACTACTCAATTTCACAACAGTTGCTAGGCAAGACCCCAGGGTCACAGTGGCTGGACTAATGATAGCCGCGCACTCACTGACAGCCGGTCACATGACCATCCTGCCCAGCATCACACAGAATGAACAGCTGAATAGCAGTCACCTCTGTGATATATGCGTAAGAGACGTCTAGACGGCTAGACGTCTAGACACGTCTGTAATATATGCAAATGAGATGATGTCACATGACTAAGTGTGCCAGAGGTCTAGACCCCTGACGGGGAATAAAGCATTCAGTATCCAGAAGTCAAAGTGTTCAGAGGTACTTTCACAACCTCTATTTACAGTGCCGATCTAGGTTCACACTACAGTAAAACCTCTCTAACCAACCAGCTCCACAGATCGACCACTCCCCTATATAGATCGCTTTATTTGGGTCCCAAACGATCGCCCATATAATACCATCATAACAATAAAACAAATCCCTAAACCGACCACCTCCCTAAATGGACCATTTAAAGTCGGTCCCATGGTCGGTCGATTTAGAGAGGTTTTTACTCTCTCAGCACTGTCTCTGTGACAGGGTTGCTAAAGAACCCTATGGACAAAAGTGTCGGAAGGCTGGGTTCCGGATATAAGCACATGCATTTGCAATCTAATATGCTAAATATATTTCTCAAGTATCAATTTTGTGAGTCATTGGATTGACTCGACCGGGAATCGAATTCCCAATCTCCCACACGGGAGGAGTCAAACCACTGACTTACAAATTTATACTTCCTAGCCAGGTACTCGACATTATTAGGATAGGGCAAGGACTGGCTGGCTCAGTGTCAGGATAATGTGACTGAGTGGGATATCAGGTCATGGTGCTGGCAGCCTGATATCCCAGTGGGGCAGCACTATAAAAGTCACCATGAGTGTGAACTGTCACAAGTCGGTACCAGTCTTGACATGACCTTAGTCTTAAGGCCCGGTCACATACACGTTAGTGGACGTAGTTGAACGTAGTGAAGCTATCGTAGCTGAACGTAGTTGAACGTACTGGCATCTGTACTTCTCCGGTACGTTCAACTACGTTCAATTACGTTCAACTCTGTCAGGCTCTACTACGTTCAACTACGTTAGCCTCCACTACGTTCAACTACGTCCACTAACGTACATGACCGGGGGCGGTGGCCGAATCGGTAGAGTACAGGCCTCGCGTGCGGAAGATCGGGAGTTCGCGAGTTCGGTTCCCGGTCGAGTCAAACCAATGACTTAAAAATTGATACTTGTCACTTCCTAGCCTGGTGCTCGGCATTATTAGGATAGGGCAAGGACTGGTTAGCTCGGTGTCAGGATAATGTGACTGAGTGGGGTGTTGGGTCATGGTGTCGGCGGCCTGATTTACCAGTGGGGCAGCACGATGGGACCGCCATGAGTGCGTACTGTCACAAGTTGGTAGCCGTCCTGATATGACCTTAGATGTTGCTAGGATGTAAAACAACAACAAACAAACAAACTAACGTGTATGTGACCAGACCTATAGATTTTGCCAAATGTGACGTAAAGCTCCAACAACCATCCCTCCCTAAAGGCCCTGTCACATTACGGTGTATGGCGGGAGCGTATTGAAAACCTACTTCGAAAATCGGAAAAAAACTGCGCGGGACGACATATCGTGACCTTTGGTGACCTCTCGGGTATTGTTGAGCGTATGCGTAACCTATTAGGAGCGTACAAGGAGCGTATGAGAGCGTACTGTGACATTCTTTTACGGTTTTGATTGGCATGTGGAGCGTATGAGGAGCGTATGAGGAGCGTATGAGGAGCATATGCGAAGCGTATGCGAGACCTATGTTATCTCTCCTCGGTCCGCCACCTGGTGGCTCCTGGGTATATAGTGCGTCACCTTTATATACCGAGACCATAGGTCGGGGATACGCCTCCATACGCTACTCATACGCTTTGCATACACTACGCATATGCTCCCATATGCAACTCGTAGGTTCTGCGTATGCTTCATATGCCAGAGATATGCTCGTGACGCAAGTTGAGCATACGAGTAGCGTATGCCGGTGTACCCATAGCATACGCCGGCATAGCCCTAGCATACGAGAAGCGTATGCTGGCGTATGAGAAGCGTATGAGTAGCGTATGAACCATACGCTCCCATAGGTCAAGATTTTTTTAGCATGCACAAAAATATTTGGACGGACGGACGGGAGAAAGCGTATGGCGGCATACAACGGCGTAAGCCGGCATAGGCCGGCACATGACGGCATATGCATAGCATACGCATAGCGTATGGCGGCATATGGCGGTGTATGGCGGCGTATGCCGACGTATATGACATAACACACCCATGCCGCCATACACTCCTGCAAAAAACCCTAATGTGACAGCCCCTTCATGGGAGGCGTGCACTCTATCGATTCGGCCACCGCGCCCGCTACCTCGGCATGTGTTCACTTCGCGTGTGGCCCGTGTAGTGTTGCTGGTAATACCCGTGGTTGACCGGGTTCTGTCCGGTGGGGTCAGCCGGGTCCCCGGGCGGGTGGCCGCCAGCATGTCCTGGACTGTGGAGGCACCCCCTGGAGGCTGGGCAGGATGTATTGAATCATAACCCCTACCCTGACACATAAAGAACCCATATGGTATGATATGAGGAACCAAGATGGGGCAGGGATGGAGGGGGGGGGGGGGTGAGGGGGGGTCATATGGGTTAGCTTTCGAGTTGGTGTGTGTATACTGGGTCCCATTCAGCTAACCTAGCTCTATCAGTGTGAACTGGTCCTGTGTCCAAACAGGTACCCAGTCACTGTCAGCCTGTCCTGTGTCCAGACTGGTACCCTGTCACTGTCAACATAGCCTATGTCCAGACATGCATACTGTCACTGTGAACTGGTCCTATGTCTAGACTGATATCCTATCAATGTGAACCTATCCTGCGTCCAGGTATGTACACTGTCACTATGAACTGGTCCTTTATCCAGACAGGCACACTGTCCCTGCCAATCTGTCCTGTATCTAGGCAGGTACACTGCCACTGTCAACCTGTCCTATATCAAGGTCGGTACACTGGCACTGTCAACCTGTCCTGGATCTGGGTAGGCACCGGGTAGGCATATCATTGTGAACCTGGCCTGTGGCCAGGCAGGCACCCTGTAACTATGACAATAGGTGTCATGTTGAATATTAACCAGCCTGTGGAATTAGGCCCGCTGTGCAAGCTCAGTTTGTCCCTAGAGAGGGAGTGTGAGCGCGTGTGTTTGTGTGTTTGTGTGTGCACGTGTCGGTGTGTGCGTGTGTTGTGTGTGTGGGCAGGCCGGTGTGTGTATGGCCTCACTGAGCTGCTCTATTAGTATTATACAGCGACACGAGCAACTGCCAGTTTCCACCACTAGGTGTCACCATTACGAATGGTTCACAGAGCACTGTGACAAAAACCTAATGGTCTCTGGTTGTGGCCTTACACAGAAATGAGTGTTATATGACCACTTGCCCTTGCAATTTGCATAGGCATCATATATAATTTAGATTTAGGTAAAATGCCGGCTGACGGTATACATTTCCTTAGTTTCAATACAAATAAGTACCTGGTGTTCTCTATGGCGTAGTGGTTACAGTGTCTGACTTTTTTCTAGGTCGGACTCCTAATTTGAAGGTTGGTGGTTCGATTCCCCATGCCCCCCACTTCTCCCAATTTGGATTACAGCATCATCAAAGGCCAGTTGCTCTCATACCATGTCTATGTGGTGTGGTAGTTTAAAAATCCCTTGGGTTGGTGAAAGTGTAGGCTTGGGCTTTCTATCGACAAACTGTCTAATGGTGAAAACAAGTCTATTCAGACATATCTATGATAGGCAGTATAAATCTTCAAGAAAAACTATGTAAACCTGTCCAAATCAATACGCTTAACTGCATGATTAGACACTTAGGCCTTACTAGCAACTAATGAAATGAACAAGTTATAATATAAATACCCCCAAAAAGGAAATTATAGGTAAATCGACTAACACCAAGTAAGGTAAAGGCCTGATTTTGACGTTTTTTGCAATCAACAAGGAGTTATAACCCGTAAACAAGAAACAATGACAAACCTACAATTCTTTACTAAAACAACATTCAAAAGATTTTAATCAAATTGGACTAGGGCTGCTGCCCAGTGGTGAAAAAAAGTATTAACACACTTATCCATTATGGGTAGGATAACTAAATTCATTCCATAAAAAATACCCCCAAAAACGATTAATGAAATGCGTTGACAACCTGTATGCTGGTTGATTGATGGTGAATGTGATGATTGATGTTCCTGGAGGTGTTGATAACCGACCTACATCCTACATCAGCATCAGCATCTAATTAAATGGTGGGTATGAGCACCAGGCTGCAAAAATATACGGATTTTCGGTAAAGAATTATATATTGGCAGAGAGCATTATTATTCTTGGGCTTTGGAGTGGGGAGAAGGTTATGTAATCTAAAAGCAATGGTGCCCCCACTCACATGATGACATGATATAAACTATGTGAGATATATGTTCATGCATGATGCCTAAAGTAATGAAGAGATGTTCTTATATATGAAGCAGTTCAAGGTTGATGAAATGTTCCTCTATGTATTCATAAAGAATGCAATTGGAGAAAAAGGACATTTTTGGTATATACATATGAAGTGGGCGAGACTGCTCGACTTGGGCATTTGGGCATTTGTGCACGAGTGCCGAGTGACTCGCATCTAGAGATGCGTGCTACTTGGTTGCACGGGTGCGCAAATCGCCAACATTTGTGCGGCCGCGGGTTCTCGGCCGTGATGCGTTGCTTGGATACGTCAATTGCGACTTTCCAAGCAATGAGAGGAGGTCGGGCATTCGGACCCAGACCCATCAGATGTGTTTCCGCACGCTCTGATGTTTTAGCCGATATTTAGGCCTTATTTGTTGAAATTCCAAACTTATTTAACATAATTAACCATGGGAAGCGATTCATCGATAATATTACAACCTGCTACCACACCCCTACACCCACCACACACCTTAACAGAATTAACGTAGTGTTACTTTTGGCTAAAGTAACGACATAGACTTAGGCGGATTAACCGTGACAGCAGCAGCAACACTAGCTTGACTGCTTAGTTCTTGATTAAGTTAGTAACATTAATACAACCCAAACGGCGAGGGGACAGCCAGTTAGTTGAAATAACCTAATATAAATATCCTTTAGGCCGATAAATGCGTGTGATGGCAAAATACAGTATTTAGATGAAACTCTGGCTGGCCGCCTTTAGCACGGGGCGGACACCGACGGAGACTGAGGACCTGCAGACGGGACGAGAGGCTGCGGTGGCCCGCGGCAGGCCCAAGGAAATACACAAGGAAACAATTACATAATATTAACACGAAGGCTCACCTTAAGCGGGGGTGGAATAGCCCGACGGTTAAACATATATATATATATCTAATTGTAACTGTATGCAACTACCTGCCCCATCCGGACCCAGGGCCAAGCACACCAGCCATACCACATTCCTTAGAGCCACACCCTGCAGGCTGGTTTGGGTGGCAACTTCCCCATATTAGGGCATTGCACTGACCAGTCTGTAGGGGAGTGTCTGATTGGCTGTCTGTGGGAGATCCAGTCACCTGACCCCCCCTTGGCCTATCATGTCCACACAGGTCTCATTCTAACTAATTATTCAAGAAACTTCTCCAGACACTCTGGAGAGGGATCACTCTACTCCTGGCTCTTGAGGGAAACAGACCTAGTCTTGAGCATGAACCCCAGACACTCTTTCTGATGCTAGCCAAATTCACCTATTCAAATTGAGTGTATACACAGCCCTAGGACTCCTGTCCCATGGGTTGTAGGCACTGCTTTCAGTATACAGGCTAAGTTGATAATGAGACATAGTGTGGACAGTAGAAGGTGAGGGGTTAGGTTGATAGGTCACTGGTAGGTGAGCAGGAGTTGGTGTCATTAAAGCAGAACACCCTCACTGTCTATCTGTGTGACTTGTCTTCCTTTCTTCCTTAGTATTGGTTAGTGTTGGTTGATAGGTTGGTACTATTGGTTTAGTATGACTGCATCACAGGTGATATGAAGGGGAAGAGTTTTGTAGTAGCATGAGGTGCTCAACGCGGCCGAGTAAACTCATGTTATTATAAGGCGACTCGCCCATTGAGGGCTAGGGTACCAGTCTGCTGACCTGTCTGTAGACATGTGCATAGAGAAAGTGTCCGACTGTTTGAGTATGGCTTAGGCTGTATAACTATCAACTGTAAGTTATACATATACAGGTATATACATAGAAAAGAATCCACCGGTGTGACTGACAGTTGTCTACACCCATTGGAAGAGAGGTTGGCCACAGGTGGCACCACTAGTCAAGTGTGGAATCTTACGGAGTATAACAATGGGTGATATCAATGGCGACCTTTCAGTTTGCATGAGTCTCTCGTCAGATGGCACACCATGCCAGTCTCTGTAATGCTTTGGTTGGATAGAAGCAGTTCCTTCTACAGTACAACCCCGTTAAACAAGCTCGGTTAAACCAAACGATCGGTTAATCCTGACTTATTTCGGCGGCCCCACCACACACTTACACCCCCACCACACACCTACACCCTCACCACACACACACAACACCTACACCACACACACCCTCACCATACACACCTACACCTCAATCACACACACCTACACCTCACCAGACACCACCACCACACACCTACACCCCCAAACACCTACCACACACCTAAACCCTCATCACACACCTACACCCCCACCACACACCTATACCCCACCACACCTACACCCCCACCACACCCCTAAGCCCTCACCACACACCTACACCCCCACCTCACACACACCACACACCTACAGCCCCGTCACATCCCTAAACCCCCACCACACCCCTAAACCCTCACCACACACCCAACACACACCTACACCCCAACCACACACACAACACACACCTACACCCCCACCACATCCCTACACCCCCACCACACACCTACACCCCCACCACATACCTATACCCCACCACACACCTATGCGCCCACCACACCCTAAACCCTCACCACACACCTACACCCTCACCACACACCTACACCACCACACTCATACACCACCACCACATCCCTAAACCCTCACCACAGACCTACACCCCAACCACACACACACCACACACATACACCCCCACCACATCCCTAAACCCCCACCACACACCTACACACCCACCACACCCCTAAACCCTCACCACACACCCAACACACACCTACACCCCCACCACACACATACCTACACCCCCACCACATCCATAAAACCCCACCACACACCTACACCACCAACACACACACACACCTACACCCTTCTACCCAATCATGATGGCTGACATGGACCTGGAATGGGTGCTGCCACCAAGTGTAAAGTGAGAGAACTGGCTGATGAAAGCTCCCCATTATATCAGTAATACCAAGTAATATCAATAATTAGAGTAATTCACTTCCGTATTTTTATACAGGCATAATGCATTATAGTCACATATGTATATTTATATATGTGATGTATAACGAATTATGCGAGTATAAAGATACATAAGGGTTAATTATTATTATTATTATTATACTTTGTAAGACCAATACTGTACCGGTGGCTCCACCTTCTCCTCCTCGCCTCCACCGGATGTAGACCAGTGTCAGTCGCACCGGAGGATTTTAGACATACATTGAAACCCAGATTCTATGTGCCACAATCATATGTCGCTATAATGTATCCCTTTAACTACTCACGCCATGAATAGACGAATGTGCTTGCTTCCAAAGTATTGCAGTAGTCTACGCTGACCGCTCAAGCAAGCATCCACATAGCATGCAACAGTGAGCCTAGGTAGTGCAATGGTTAGCGCAAGAGCCCTGGAATGTCAAGAGGTGTCGGTTCGAATCCTGCTCTGCACACAATATTTCCCATTTTCATCACCCCCTCATGACACTGGTTGTCATGAGCAGGACTCTATAGAAGTTACACAATGTATGGTTGTTGAACTTACAATATATGTGTATATGTAAGTGCCTGTATGCATGCAATTGTACGCATTGAATTACTTTTGGACGTAAAATTCCAGGAGGACTATTGTAGTAGTCTGCACTGACCTCTCAGGAAATGAGCCACATAAATACCTGCTCATGAATAGGGTGACTGCATCAGGGAGCCTAGGTCATGTAATGCTTACGACGCTAGCCATGGACTGTTAAGAAGTGTGGATTCGAACCCTATTCAAGCGCATTATTTCCTATTTCCATCACCCTCATGACAGTACACATGTAGGCCTACCAAAATAATTTGAATGTGTGAATCTTAAAACCAATAAAATGGTATCATCGATGAAAAAACAAGTGCAGTCTTTCAAGTAATGTTATATATAAAAACCAGCATGCCAGATGCTGCGATCACCATCTGTCACTGTCACCCTCTGTCACCCCCCCCCCCCCCCATTCACCCACCAGTCCTGTATGCCGTTGAAAAGGGTCTGGATTACACTGAGAGGGCTGCAGTTTATCATTGGGACACGCTGCATATGCCGGGTGCACAGTGGTGCAGAAGACATGCAGTGTGACCGTGCTTTCTGACTCTTCCCTGCCATTGTCGCGGTTTCAGTTCTCAACCAGTTTCAGTTCTCAACATCGCTTCTGCGCATGAATCTAAATCCAACAGCGCCGTCTGTGCATGCGTCAAAAAAGAAAAAGATCTTAATATAAGACAAAACACACATCAACAGCAAAAGCAAAGTATATGATTGCTAATATACCATAAATGAGTTGTACTTAGCCTGTGAGAGCTGCTATGACGGCGCTGTTGGATTTAGACGCATGCGCAGAAGCGACAGTTGAGAACTGAAACTGGTTGAGAACTGAAACCGTGACACCAAAATGAGTGTTATATATACGATGTGAACGATCACATTATGCTTTCAATAGACCGCCAGTTAAGCTAGTGATATCTGTCGGCAGAATCTGGAACTACTCTAGTCGGGTCGTTTCCATGAATGCCTATGGTTTCAGATGCTATATCTCCATAAAGAATGCTTGGACAAATAATAAAATGCTTGATTATATTCAGATATTCATATCGCAACAGGATTCAAGCTCTTATCCTTGTAATATATCTTTTAAAAAAGACAACTATATTGTATTTTTCTTCTGGAATTTCACCAGCACTCTCTTCATGTATTACATCCCCTCTAGTTAAAGTTGCATAGTCCAAAGCTTTTGAGTTTTTGCTATTTTCTGAGATAAATTTATTATAGTAATCGTTATAATCTACTTTACTTTAGTTTGAAGTAACTTTGATTATAAATGGCTAAGTTTGGAGATAGTTGACGTCAAAACATGCCAAAATAATTTTGGAAAGCATGCCAAAACTCTGACACCATAGACTTCACTAGTAATGGTTTATATTTATTGACTTATTATGCCCTTCTATGCAGCAACAAATGCTTAATAAGTACACCAGTTTTTAAGTTGAATATGTAGAATCAAATCTAGATAAGTGTTTTGGTTTTGAAAATTTGATGTTTTCATCGGACGATGCAACTTTAAGCTAGTGACATCTGTTGGCAAAATCTGGAACTACTCTAGTCGGGTACTTTCCAGCTTAACTGGCGGGGTCTATTGACATTACTTGGCTGCCAGCCATGTACCATAAAACCTCTCTAATTCGACCGACCTTACGACCGACTTTAAACGTTCCATTTAGGGAGGTGGTCGGCTTAAGGAGTTTTTTTTCATGATTACAATGGTATTGTATGGGCGATCGTTTGGGACCCAAATAAAGATGTCGGTATAGGGGATTGGTCGATCTGTGGAGGTGGTCAGTTAGAAAGGTTTTACTGTATTTGTGATTGTCGCTGTGGGCCTTTTTGCTGTTTAAAAAAAACATCTCTTAGTCCTTTGCAAACCACCTGGCGACAATCTGTTTCAAAAGCCTATTTAGGCGGGGAGCAGTTCTGAGTGCGGCGTGCCACTGTATCCATAGACTACATCACGGTTCCAGCGGCGTGGTGCATTGTGGGATGCATCATGGCACATGCCAATACACTGGGTGCAGCTATGAAATGTGCTAGTTTCAGCTCATCTCAGCTCTTGTTTAAAACATAGAATACCAACTAAAAAAATAGATATAATAAATTAAGATATATATATAATAAATTAAGATATTAATCTTTTATCAAGCATTGCATTTACAACAATATAACCAGCAGATCTTATGCCATGTGCATTTAGATTTAGACAAATCTAGGCACTCAGACTAGTGTTGAGGCCATAGCCAGAGTCAGTTTTATTTATTTTATTCATGTTTTTATTTATATTCTATGGTTTCTGGAGAGTCGTGTCTTAAACATATTCATTATATTATTATATTGCATCCTTCTGTCCATGTTTATGCCAAATTGTTATGTATTTCTAGTTATTTTGAATAAAATGCCAGTTTTGCCCTACGCGTATTGGCAAACTCAATGGGCATAAGCCTTTGCTTTGCTCCCAAAGCCGTTTTCAGTGCCTGCGCAGTCGGAACCATGATGTAGTCTATTGTGAATGCACCACGCATTGTGTTCAACCTAGCTGTTTGTTTGTTGTTGTTTTACATCCTAGCAACATCTAAGGTCATATCAGTACGGGTACCGACTTGTGACAGTATGCACTCATGGTGATTTTATAGTGCTGCCCCCCTGGGAAATCAGGCTGCCAGCACCATGACCTGATATCCCACTCAGTCACATTATCCTGACACTGATATAACCACCCCTTGCCCTATCCTAATAATGCTGAGCACCAGGCTAGGAAGCGACAAGTATCAATTTTTAAGTCATTGGTTTGACTCGACCAGGAACCAAACTCGCGAACTCCCGAGCTTCCGCACGCGAGGCCTGTGCTCTACCAATTCGGCCACCCCGCCCGGTGTGTGCATCCTAGCCTTAACCTTATTAGCACGTTCCACGCACACTTATACCACTAAGCCATTGGTGAGTGGCATTGTCATTAGTGAGTGACATTGTCATTAGTGAGTTACATTGACAGGTCACATCCAGTACATCCAGCACTCACCCTGTATACCACGAATACACAAACTGTGTTCCAATGTCCAATGGCATTGCACCACACCTAGGCCTAGGTTGGTTGGTTTGGTTGTTGGAGTTTTATGTCCTGGCAAAATCTAAGGTTATATCAGGACGGGTGCCAACTTGTGACAGTGTGCACTCATGGCGACTTTATAGTACTGCCCCATTGGGAGACCAGGCCACCAGCACGATGACCCGATATCCCACTCAGTCACATTATCCTGATACCAAACGAACCAGGCCGTGCCATATCCTTTGGAGAGCATTTGTCGGAGTACAGCTCCAGTTTCAGCCACCTCCACCGCTTCTGTTTAACTAGGAAAATGCATAATTACCATGGTGATAGACCCTTCGCGGTAGAAAATAGGCTTATGTAGAAAATTCCTCCGGTTGCGGACCGTGTGGGTCGGCTGCTCGGTTCCGCTGTGACAGATCCGACCTCTCCGACCGAGGCGCCATCTGTCGCCGTTTTACCAACAAACCAGCAGCCGACCAGACATGAAAATCATTAGAGCCTTACACCCTCCCTCACAAAGCCACCCAGCAATCACCTATTTTGAGAGTTGGGTGCTGGTTGGTTGGTTGTTGGAGTTTTACGTCGTGGCAACAACTAAGGTCATATCAGGACGGTTACTGACTTGTGACTGTGTACACTCATGGTGACTTAATAGTGCTCCCCCACTGGTCACCAGCACCATGATCCGATATCCCACTCAGTCACAGTATCCTGATACTGAGCTAGCCCATCCTTGCCCTATCCTATTAAAGCTGCATAGTCCGATGTAAATATCAAATTTTCAAAACCGAAACAATTATCTAAATTTGATTCTACATATCTAACTTAGATACTGATGCACTTATTAAACATTTGTCACCACACAGTAGGGAATACTGAGGCAATTGAATAGAACCTATTACTGCAGAAGCCTATGGGGTCAGAGTTTTGACAAGCTTGTCAAAATTAATTTTGCATGTTTCCCCTTCAAATATCTCGAAAGTTAGCCACTTAAAATAAAAGTTACTTGAAGCTAAAGTAAGGTACATAATAACCATCAACCTAATGTATTTATCTCAGAAGATTTCAGAAACTCAAAACCATCGGACTGTGCAACTTTAATGCCGAGCGCCAAGCTACGAAGCAACAAGTATCAATTTTGTATGTCATTGGTTTGACTCGACCGGGAATTGAACTCTCGATCTCCCTCACGGGAGGCCTGACTCGACCATCGCGCCCGGTGTGAGAGTTGGATGCACTAGGTGGCACGGTTTGTGTTAACTATATAAACAGCAGTCGACCGGTGTAGGACGTTCAAAACACTACCCTGTTCAAAACCTAAGTTGAAAACACTACTGTTAAGTTCAAAACACTACCCCTAGTACCAGTAGGTATGTCCAAAACACTACCCAAAATTCAAAACACTATCATAACATGCCGCGAAATGTAACCTACTGGTACATATTGGCATACGCTGACCATGCAGGAGTTAGTGTTTTGAACTTAAGGATAGTGTTTTGAGCGTGACCCCAGTAGTGTTTTGAACCTACCTTCAACTGGGTTGAAAATACTACCGTTGTGTTTTGAACCTAGGTTGAAAACACTACTGTAGTGTTTGTTTGGGGTAGTGTTTTGAACTTACTACACCGGGACTAGTTCTGTCGAAAGTTGTTTGTTGTTTGTTTGTTTGTTGTTTTACGTCCTAGCAACATCTAAGGTCATATCAGGACTGTCGAAAGTGAACTGCAGACTTAACACAACGACTGCTTGCAAATCCATCAGATCCTTCTGTGTCACATGAGCCGGTCGGTAGGCAGCTGGGCGAGGGAGGGGTTGCTCCAGGGGCGGGGCGGGGAGAGAAGGCGGGGTGTGGCGGGGCGGGGCGGGGCGGGGTGGGGCGGGGCGGGTAGACAAGGCGTGGTGTGACGGGGCGGGGTGGGTAGACAAGGCGTGGTGTAACGGGGCGGAGCGGGGCGGGGCGGGGCGGGGCGGGGCGGGGCGGGGCGGGGCGGGGCGGGGCGGGGCGGGGCGGGGGAGGGGGGGGGGGGGGGTAGTAGCCTAAGCACCTTAGTTTTCACAGGGGCGTAAGAGCGGCGGCAACTGCTTCATACTAATGGGATTGTGACCTAATAGGCTGATACCCTGGTGGCTTAGTTGGTCACAGGCCGCCCTCGCTCCACCTGTTTTGTTGTTTGTTGTTGTTGATTTTTGTCTTTTTATTTTATGGGGTGCTAATGCTGTCCATAGCAGGTAAGTTCGGATGATCGAGCTTGTTTTCAATACTGGGCAGTTAAGTTATAGTTTGGTGTCTCTTTTGTGGGGTGGTGTTTTGAACTGACTACACCGGGACTAGTTCCTCGGAAAGTGAACTTAACACAACGTTTATATATATATATATATATATATATATATATATATATATATCTATATATATATACATATATATATATACATGTATATATAGCATATATAGGTTTATATGAATATATGCATATATACGTATATAAACATATATACGTACATATGCACATATGTGTATATATGCATATGCATATATATACGTAAATATATGAATATGTATGTATATGTGCACATATATATGTATGTATACGCAGATACATCACCCACCACATCCCGTATATTTACATCTACAGTAAAACCTCACTAACCGACCACATCCACAGATTGCCCACTCCCCTATATCGATCGCTTTGTTCGGGTCCCAACAATACCACCGTAACCATATTTTAACTCCCTAAACCGACCACCTCCCTAAATGGACTGCATAATGTCAGTCCCAATGTCGGTCGATTTAGTGAGGTTTTACTGTATATACTTATGAATACATATATATAAAAGCTCATGAGAGAAGCATGCTGGAAATGGCTGCCAAGGTGTGGAATGCCCAAATGGTAAAGGAATGACAAATTCCTGACCTAAAAACTTACAAAAAATATCTGTGCAAAATAAGGCTAGGAAACCCCCACTAAGCAGCACTGCAAAGGGGCATGTGATATGTCACGGCCCATTAGGGGAACGCCCAATGGAAGGTAACCATGCCAAAAGTAGCCAGATAACACACCACACAGCTACAAACAAGCCTATGATATGTAAATAGGAGTAGGCTAGTCTAGTAATAAGAGTAGAACAAAATAAAATACATATATGACAAGAAAATCCAAAAAAACTAACATAGGCTACTAACCATACCAACCAATTATCTATCTGCTACTGAAATGCAGGCAATCAAATACCTTATCAGCAGCTACTGTGACCCGATAGCTACTGTAGCTACAGCAGGGCCTTATATGCTATGGACAGTATAAATACAGCCTCAATACAAATAAATAAATAAATATATATATATATTTACAGATATATATACCGGACCCAGTGGCCGAATCGGTAAAAGTGCAGGCTTCTCGTGTGGAAGATCAAAAGTTCAAAACTCTCCAAAGTCAGAGTAATTATTTGCTAAATTGATACTTGTCACTTCCTAGCTTGGCGCTCGGCATTAATAGGATAGGGCAAGGACTGGTTAGCTCAGGGTCAGGATAATGTGACTGAGTGGGATATCCAGTCATGATTGGGGCCTGATTTCCCAGTGGGACAGCACTATAAAGTTGCCATGAGTGTGCACTGTCACAAGTCTGTACCCATCCTGATATGACATTCCTTAGATGTTGACAGGATGTAAAATTCTAACAACAACTTAATACGTTGCTGATCTGTGTGGTTCGAAGAAGCAACGTGGCAAAGTACTGGGTGTACACATCATGCAAATTAGTATGTGACGTCATTGTTTATTTCCGACTCAGGAATGTTTAATAGACCCTGCCAGTTAAGCTGGAAAGTACCTGAATAGAGTGGTTCGAGATTCTGCTGATACATGTCGCTAGATTAATGGTGGGGTGTAATACACATGAAGAGGCCGGCGGTGAAATTCTGGAGGGAAAATACAAAATAGTTGTCTTTTAACAAATATATATTACAATGATAAGAGCTTGATGTCTGTTGTGATATGAATATCTGAATATAATCAGGCATTTTACGGAGATATAGCATGTGAAATCACAGGCACTCGAGGAAAGTACCCGAATAGAGTGGTCCCAGATTCTGCCAATAGATGTCACTAGCTTAACTAGCGGGGGTCTATTGGGGCATAATCGGGTCACCCGAGCCACTTTTTGGCGCATGCGCACATCCTACAGACTCGGGTTGAATAAACGAATACGCTCGGGGTGGACCAAATGGTGGCTTAATCTGAAACTTAATATATTTTTTTCAATAACTGATAGAAATACAGCAAAATAGGATTTAAAGTATTTTATGATTGTAGAAGCTGAAAATCTGGGTTATTAAAAAAAAAGTATTAAAACAACATGTAGGAGTTGTACCGGTAGCTGTTATACTACAGGTACCAGCACAGATGTGACATCATCGCTCCTAGCAAACCCCAGCCAAGAGGTGGGTTACTGGGGTCGGTTCATTTTGCACACGGCACGTGTATTTCTCGACTCCACTCGTGGTGTTCGATTTGAAATTCTGACGACTCGGGTGACCCAAGTCACCTGGGTCGTGTTAATCGATTACGGCCATGGTGACTGATGCTGGGTCTTTCAAAATGCAGTAAAGTCCAGCGGGCGTGTAGTGCAGCAAATGTGGAGAAGTGGGTGCAGATGTATTTTGGGATTGATCACGGGATAACCCTTGATGCTGGGCATCTTTAGAAACCAACCAAACACTGGTGCATGGTAGGTGACATTTGAGGTAGTCAGACCTGAGTTTCTGGGTTTAAGGGTTTCCTAATGCCATGACAGATGTTTTTAGTGTCGGAGGTTTACTAAGCCCTTTGTCGATGGAAAAATGCTAAATAATTTGTTTAAATAATAATAACAATATTCAATAAATAATCAATCAATAAATAATGAATAAATAATGAATAAAATAATTATCAATAAATGAGTAGTAGAAATAGATAAGAAATAAATAAGAAATCGATAGGAACTAAATAAGAATAAATAAGAAATAAACAAATATATAAGACAGAAAGAAATAAGTAATAAGTAAATAAGTAATACATTAGTAATAAATAAGGAATAAATAAGGAATAAATAATCCATCATCAATCAAATATAAATAAATAATAGATAAATGATCAATAATAAATCACCAATCAATCACCAATAAAGAGATAATAATCACTAATAAAGACAAAATAAATCAATCATAAATAAGTAATGATACTGCTAATGATAATGATAATGATAAAGATGCCGATAACACAAATATGTTTAATATCAATAATAAATCATTAAATAATAAATAATTAATTAATAATAATAACACAATAATAAATACATTAAAATGAAAAAATAAAATAAATAATAAATAAATAATAATAAATAAATGAGCAGACGAGGCGACGATGTAAATGGCCAACAGTCCTATAATGACATCCCTTCATTCAGAGATGACGACGCCTATACCTGCAACGACACCTGCACCTACAGACTCCGACGAGCCAGTAGGAAACAAAACATACACCAACCTGTCAGACACAGGCGATGGTGGCCTGTGGTCCTGTTTGCAGACCCGGGAGTCGGTGTATGTCAGTAATCGTCTGTTCAGGGCAGCTCAGCGTTTTGATTGAGGCCACACAGCCGGTACCCGGCAGGCGAGAATCACGCCCAGCTTGAGACGCCACATGCGTCTTTACAGTAATAAATAAATGAATAAATAAATAAATAACAGAAAAGTTGTTAGTAGAAATGTGCCTTCTGGTGCTGACTTAGTAAGCTCTATTCGGCGACGGTCGAGTCGACTGGTGTCAATTATTCAGGGTATCACAACCCTCTCTCTCTCACTTTCTTTCTCGCTCACTGTCTCCATCTGTCTATGTCTCCTTCTCTCGGTTTCTTTCTCCCTCCCTTCCCTCCTCTCTCCCTCTTTCTCCCTCTCTGTCGCTGGCTCCCCCCTTCTCTATTTCTCCCCTCTCTTTCTTTCTCCCTCTCTCTTTCTCCTCTTTCTATGTATATCGGTCTCTCCTTCTCTTTCGCACTCTTGCTCGCTCTCTCTTTCTCCCTATCTTGTATTTTTCTACTCTATCGCTCTCTGTCCTCTCTCGTTCTCATCATCTCTCGCTCTCTGTATCCCTCTCTCTCTCTCTTGCCCTCTTTCTCCTTCACACCCTTTCTCTCCGATCTCTCTTCAGGTGTAGTGGGTGAGGGGGTGGGAGGGAGGGTGGGTGGGTTATGCTTTGCGCGCATGCGCATGGGAGTAGAGGACGACAGGTTCCAGTGTTGACGGTAGATGGCGGTGTGTTGAAAGTAGCGGAGGGATTAACGAGAAGAAGCTCATAGTCATAGTCATAGTGTGTGCCGGCCAGACGGGGAGAAGGGAGAGGTTGGTTGTTGGAATTTTACATCCTGGCAACATCTAATGTCATATCAGGATGGGTACCGGCTTGTGACAGTGTGCAGTCATGACAACTTTAGAGTACTGCCCCACTGGGAAATCAGGCTACCAGCACCATGACCCAATATCCCACTCAGTCACATTATCCTGACACTGAGCTACCCAGTCCTTGCCTTATCCTAATAATGCTGAGTGGCATGCTAGGGAGTGACAACTATAAATTTTATAAGTCATTGGTTTGACTCGACCGGGAATCTCCCACACTCGAGGCCCACGCTCTACTGATTCGGCCATCGCGCCCGGGGGATGAGGGTAAAGAATGAGACAGGGTGAGAGAGGAGGAAGTGGAGAGAAAGGCGCAGGCATCGGGAAGTAGAAGTGAAATGTGGTGCCCCCACTTAATAAAAGCCATTCGTTGTTGTTTGTTGTTTTACATCCTGGCAATATCTAAATTCTAAGGTTATATTAGGACGAGTACAGATTTGTACAGATGTGTAACACTGCGCACTCATTGCGACTTTATAGTGCTGTCCCACTGGATGACTAGGCTGCCGGCACCATGATCCGATATCCCACTCAGTCACATTAGCCTAATACTGAGCCAATAAATAATAAATAATATGTGAGGCTGTGTGGACATATCCTAGTAATGCCGAGTGCCAGGCTAGGTAGCCACAAGTATCAATTGTGTACGTCATTCGCTTGAAGCATCATAGGTTTGAAACCCACGACCTTCCGCACGGGAAGCCAGCCAGCGGTCATACCGATTCGGCCATCTCGTCCAGTGCTTTAAAACCAGTAGATCTTTAGTCTATTCTGTTACCGTCAGAGAGAATGAGAGCGGGGCTTGGGGGAGTAAAGCCTATACCGGAAGTCTAAACCGGAAGTGAAGCAGTTCCCTTCGTCAATCACTGAAGATGGACGTCGAGACATGCGCTGTGTAGGGCTCTGACCGCACTAGCCGATCAGCACCGACGAGAGCCGACTGCGACGCCCCCAACTCGGCAGGCGACCTGGTAGCAAAGTGGTTGTGCTGCGATTTCAAACACCGGAGGGGAGTGGGACATAGCTCAGGCGGTAGAGTGTCCACCTGTGAAGGTGTGGGTCATCCTATCGATTCTGCTCAGTGGACACATTTGCAGTTTGGGCTATTTTCCGTTCCAACCACTGGTCTACAACTGGTTCACCAAAGGCTGTGGTATGTGTTGTCCTTTCTCTGGGTAAGTACATATAAAAGACCCCTTGCTGCTTATCAGAAAGAGTACCCTATTTGGCGGCAGTGGGTTTCCCCCAAAGAAATATGTCAGAATGACCATATGTTTGACGTCTAATAACCGATATGAAAATCGAACGGCAACGGCATTGGTAGAAATTGATCTGCGTGTGTAAGCTCTTAAATCTGGTTTGAGGCTCTGCCTAATGTGCTCTTCGCTTTTCGTAAAAATGATAATAATAGTCAGTAGGTATCCAATTAAGATTTGTTTCATTCTAACCCCATATTACTTACTACACCAGCAATGTGATGATATATATATATATAAATGTATATATATAGATATATATATATATATATATATATATATATAAACACAAGCTACAGTACAAAAGAGAGAAAGACAATGAATGTGGGTTGAGATAATATATTCTCTGGCATAGGGAATATTTGCCCTAGCCTAAAAGGAAAAATTCCGGTCGCAAGTGACAGTAGTAGCGGCGGAAGTATGGTCAGGCGGTGGTGGAGCCACTGGTACCCGTATGAGTAGGAAGCAAATAGATGCAGGAAGCCCATTGGCCAATAATATAATATCGGAATAACATAATACAGTGTAACAAAGACATAGAAATTCCCTTACGCGGCTTTATACTCGCATAATGCTTATACATCACATAAACACAAGCTACAGTACAAAAGAGAGAAAGACAATGAATGTGGGTTGAGATAATATATTCTCTGGCATAGGGAATATTTGCCAAGATCGAAGATACCCCAACCCATATCATAAGTCAAGGAGTGCCGAGTATTGGGGAGGCAATGGAGTGGTGGCAAGTGACGTAGCCACCCTCATATCATTCATGATCCTGATCGAGAGGGGGGTCTTCAAGTAGGTGAAGACCGTGTCGGTGCACCAATCGCCCCGGGTACGGAGCTCTTCGATTGTAGCGCCGCACAGAGACAGGAAGGTGCAGCCGCCCCTCCTGAGGGAGTGGGAGGAGACAGCTGTGGGGTCGAGCCCCGCCTTCTCCGCGAATACTTTCAGGGTCGACTGGTAGACTTTATAAGGAAGGGGGTGGGAGGAGTGGCCCTCGCCCGGAATCCGGAAAGCCTGTTCCAACTGAGTCGCTGGGAGCTGCTCAAAGTGGAGCTCTGTCCAATGAACTGCACAGATCTGGGTATTGGGGCAGCGAGCGACTGGGATCTCCAGGACCCTCTCCTTAAATTGTATAGTCTTTGAGCGCCTTATGGATATAATCATCCCCCAGGGGAAGAAGCGGAAGTCCCCCCTGAGGAGAGCGGAATCAGACGCGGTCACCTGGCATTCCTCAGCAGGGCCCTGAAGCTGCATAGCAGAGCAGCTCTCCAAGCCACATGGCCCGGTTTCGAGGATAGGAAGCGGAACATGCTCAGGAGGGTTTCGGGCAGGATAGGGATGGCTTGCTTTGGAGCCGTGGAGCACTCCCTCCGGATACCTCTTAACGTGGAGGCAATCTCGAAGTTAGTGTAGGCTATTGGCTCCGAGCCCCTCTGTCTCAAGAAGTTGTTCAGCCCACTGAGGTAGTTCAGGATTGATGAGTACTTCATCGTCCGCGCCAGCCATGTGGCATAGAGAGCCACCTGCCTTGGCGGGCATGGCAACGGGCTGAGTGACTCCGAGTAGCCCCCCACAAACTCCAGGTACCTCCTCACCTGGACCCCACGTGTCGTGATTGAGTTGGGCGCGTACGACCGGTTTTGGAACGTCACCTTCTCCCTCCGCAGCTCTTCCAACCCTGCAAGGGGAGGAGAAGACTTCACTGAAGAGCCCTGCACAACATAGGCTGCCCGTCGGGTTGGCCTCAGAGATGCGGCTAGCACTGGTGGGGTCGTCCAGCCTGCTCAGAGCATCGCATATGACGTTATCACTACTTCCAATAAATACGGAAGAGAACTCAAAATTCCCCTCGGATGCTAGCCAGAAGAGGCGTCTGAGGTAGAACATTATGTCGGGGCTCCTGGAGCGACCAGAGTTGAGAGCGGCCATTACGGTTGTGCTGTCAGTAACCATGACAACCGAGCAATCTTTCCAAAGGCTACCCCATCTGAGAGCGGCAGCATAGGCCGCCCACATCTCGCGCACGTTAATATGCGCGGAGGAGGAGTGGTCATCGGGAGGGGTGTGGTGAGCACCAATGCTCATTTTTAACCTGTCATCATCCCTTGGGGCGAAAGCGCCTGCTACCCAATCATGGCCGTGAAGGGCCCCATAGCCAAAGTTGGAGGCATCACTGTAGGTTGAGAGGTGTGCAGCGAATGGTCCCAGTATTCGGGCCTTGCCGTTAAATCGGGCTGCAAAGCCACACCACCAATCAACATCATCACGGAAGCCCTTAGATAGCCTGATCTTAAAGTGTGGCTCTCTCACGCTGTTAATCGCGTCATAAATCCGGCGGCAGAATGTCCTACCCCCCTTAACTACCTTGCTGCAGTGTGCAAGCAAGCCGCCCAGGCTTTCGAGCTCCCTCCGAGACACCTTACGCCGGCCGCTAACGCCCTTGAGGACCGCGATCAGTCTGCACAGTTTATCTTCAGGGAGCCTCATCTCCAACTCCACCGAGTCGATGATGATCCCCAGGAAGCGGACAGTGGTGCTTGGGGAGGTCAGCTTGCCGAAGCTTACAAAGAACCCGACCCTCCTGAGGATAGCTATGATTTTCTCCTGGTCCCTACATCCCTCAGCGAGGCTCGGACTAACTATGCAAAAATCATCGAGGTAGTTAATAACTCTAACTACCCCTTCTCGCATCGCACATCTCACGACGAAGTCAGAGATCTTGCTAAACACATAAGGGCTGGAGGAGAGACCCATGCATAGCCTATTGTCCTTCATGTAGGTGCATTTAGTGCCACCGTCGGCACCGAAGTGCCAGTGTAGGCCTTGCCTTTCCCGGTCCCTGGGGTGTATTGATACGGCACGGTAAGCGTCCTTAATGTCAACTGTGGACATAAAGTCCCCCCTCTCCATAACCTCGACCACGGAATCGACACTTTTGTAGCAAAATTTTACACAAACATCATCAGTGCAAGAGTTAACAGAGCAGTCAGTCGGGCGGCTACAATCTACAATAGTCCGAGATCCACCCCCATCTTTCGGTACGCAAAATAAGTTGTGGATACAAGCTGGTGGGTCATCTACTACGGAGACCCCGCCTCTATCGATTTCGCTGGTAAGTTTGTCTGAAATCGCCGACCTGTCATCTGAGCCTCGGGGAACCCTACAGTTAGTTGTGTATGCTAAGTCACAGTCAGGGTTAATTACATTGTATCCGAAGACAGCCCCGGTCAGAATATATTGGCTATCAGGGTCGGAGTCGCCCCTCAAAAATAATTCGCTGAAGATCCTGCAAGGGCGGAGTTGGACAGTACAGCCCGCTATAGTGTGTGTGCAGGAGCAAGTACCCTGCGTACAATTATCATAAACGCGAAAGGAAAGTTCATCTCCGGTCTCGCGAACAGTTACTGAGAGGCCCTTGTCCACATAGACCACTGACAGCCAGCCCCCGCCCTCATGACCATCGAGCTCAGCCCAGCCGGCTATAGTCACAGCTAATCCATTGCCTGCCCTTTGCAAATTAGGGACATCAGAGGCGCTGGCGTCCGTCCCGCTGTGTGCGGCAACATCTGAGGCTGTGGCGGCGCCGGGTGTGTGGGTGTAGCATTTGTCGCCAGCGCTAATCTGCCTGTCATCGCCCTCACCCGTATCTGGCCTCCCGCCACTAGTACTCCCATCACACGGCCAGGCTGAGACAGCGGTGTCGTGGGGGCTGTGCGCGCCAGCAGTCCTAGCGACTTGTGGGCATCTTTTCCCGCCAAATGCGGTCATTACGGCGTCCCCCTCCCTCACATGGAAATCAAAATGGGGGCGGCCCTGGCCACTACTGTGGGTACCATTAATCCGGATTGCATCATTTATCTTGGCGTTCCCCCCACCCCGTATTTCGGGATGACATATGGGGACGGCCCTGCCCACAACTTTGGGTACATTAATGACGACTGTATTATTTGTCATAGCGTCCCCCCCCCTTCTGGGGATCCGGCATGGGGGCGGCCCTGACCAGCGTCTCTGAAATTAATATTAGCATCAAGTGTACATGTATCAGGTTCAATCCTAGCATCACGAGTACATGTATCAGGTTCAATCTTAGCAACCCCCACTCCGCCCCTGAAATAATTCACGGACGGAGCGCAACCATTATCACCACCGGCTTCAGCGCCTCCGCTTCTGAAACATTTTTTATCAGCGGCGGCGCCAGATCCCACCGTAGCACAATTGTCAACAGGCGGGGCGGGAACGTGTGAAACATTTTCAAAAGATGAGTGTCTGGTGTCGGCATCATTAGCACGGTCAGGATCAACGACGGTGTCAACACCCCTGTCTGCAATCGATACATGTTTAAAGTGGGAGCAGGCTTCGCCCGGTCCAATCTTGTGATCTAGAGCAACAGTAACAACAGTATTAATCTTCTCAAAAGTCCTCACAACAGCCCCCTTGACTAGTCGGCAGTGTTCACCAGGTCGTCAATCTCTAGTGCATTTGAATTGCTTGTGAGAGCGGCTACCACATTTTCCACAGCTGTGAGCAAAATTACAGCTCTCCTCTGACCGGGAACAGCCAGCTTCCTTGTTCCACTGGTAGCAAGATTTCTTACCGCCCCCAGTGTTACTACGTTTGGCATTGTAAGTGGTCCCCCGCTTAGTTTTCATCTGCTGCGCACCGTAATGTATCACGCTAGCGCCCTGGTATGCCTCAGAGAACGCGGCGAAGCCATGCTCCTCCGCCTTCTTCCTAATAGCCGAGTCATAAGCGACGTGGGCTGCGTCCTTGAAATCATCGGTCATGGCTCTCACAGATAGGAAATGGATATGCTCAAGGAAGGTACGATAGTCCTTCTTTGAGAGAGAGTCAGTGTCAATGTCCAAGCACCATAGGGCAGAGGCAGCGACTAACTCGTGCGGGTTTAGCTTCTTAACATCTTTGCGCGCAACAGTGAATTTACGAAGGGACCACTTACTTCTCTGTCTCCTCGTGCTGCTGCTGGACCGACTCCCAGACCTGGAGTCGCTGTGGCGTCGGGATCTCCTCCCCCTGGAGTGGTGGCGGGAGGCGCGTGTCCCATAGGCGGAGTGTTCTGTTGGGCTCGGCTTCCTCTCCTGTTGGCGCGTCGGTCCATGTTTGGAGTGCCCGCTTGGCCCCTTAGGCGCCTCCGGGCCCCGTGCGTCCGCGTTCCTCGCCTGGCGCTCGGCCCTGCGTCTTCGCAGGCCTTCCCTCTGCTCGTCCAGCTTCGCCATCTCCTCCTCCAGCTCCATTTCCCGGATGTCTTCCTTCGCCTCCTTCACCTGGTCTTCCAGAGACATGCCTTGCATGGCTGAAGAAACGTCCCCCTCCTGTTTAGATCTCGCCTGCCGCTCAGCCGATGCTCTTCGTGACAGACGTGATGGCTGTCCGTCGACCTCGCTCTCGATCTGGTTGCGGGAGCAGGCCTCAAGGTCACCCTCCCTGTGCGAGGACGCACAGAGAGAACAGTAGACAGCCGACATCACGGGTGGTAGAGGCGGCGGCGGCGAGGAGGCGAGGAGGTGGCGGAGGAGGTGTTGACGCTTCAAATTCCGGTCGCAAGTGACAGTAGTAGCGGCGGAAGTATGGTCAGGCGGTGGTGGAGCCACTGGTACCCGTATGAGTAGGAAGCAAATAGATGCAGGAAGCCCATTGGCCAATAATATAATATCGGAATAACATAATACAGTGTAACAAAGACATAGAAATTCCCTTACGCGGCTTTATACTCGCATAATGCTTATACATCACATATATACATATATCGATATTACTTCTCATCGCAGTACTGCGATATATAATATATATTGAAGTTAGAATGAATAAATATATCTATGTATATAATGTGCGTGTGAAGGGTTTAGGTGGAAAGACTGACAAACCACTTTAATTGTTTTCTGTTAAATAGAATTTATTGTTGCATTTTTCAGTTAAAGTCAAACAATTTCATATTATTGAGTACTGTGATATATAGGGGATTTGGCAGCTTCTGAGAAAAAAAAAATGTATTATCGGAGTGGTGGCAGTTTCAGCTCAAACATAGTAGCCATGGTTTCATTTTGTCCCAGATGGCATTTGTCGGTTTTTGCGCATGAACACTTCATATATATATATATATATATATATATATATATATATATATATATCTATATATATATATATATATATATGTGTACGTATATATATACATATATATATATACAGTATAACCCCGTTAAACCAAACTTGAAGGGACCCTAGAAATTTGTTTGGATTAACCGGGCTTTGGCTTTGTCTTTGACTTTGAGTAAGCGTGTATTGCACATGTAATATACAATGTATGTGGACACTTTGATTATTGTTTTTTATGTAGATACAGTATAACCCTCTTAAATCAAGCTCGGTTAGAGCAAACGATCGGTTAATCAAAATAAATGTCTATGGTCCCTTTAAAATACTACCATTTATCATATAAAAAAAGTTGGCGGGGTCTCAGATGACCTTATAACCACATGAAAGTTTGGTTTAACCACACCGGAAGTGGCCTGAGGTCCGAAAATTTTGTTTGGATTAACCGATAATTTGGAGTAACCGATCGTTTGGTTTAACCGAGCTTGGTTTAACGGGGTTATACTGTATATATACATATACATGACTGCTTACCTGAAGTAGTGGCCGGGGGCGCGGGGGGGGCGGGGGGGAGAGAAGGCATGCGCCATTCGGTAATGAGCAAGAGTAGGCAATGGCAGGCACGCTCTGTTAAACTGGTGCAGTCACACTACGACGTTTCCCCCGGCGCGCCGCCAACGCGCGAAATATTTGCTAGCACGCGGGACACGTCCAAGTTTTCGGCGTTTGGGAGAAAGTTCGACGGGTTGTAGCGTGTTAAGGGGCTGTCACTACGACGCTTCTCACCGGCAACTGGTCAGCGTTGAAAATAAAATTAAAGCATCGAGAAACGTTAAAGATTTAGGGGAAATATGGGACAATTGGACGTTGGCGCAGCGTGTGAGTAGCGTCTTGTTAGCGTGCGGCCAACGGGTTTTGACGAGTGAGAAAAAAAAAAAAAAAGGATTTGGCGCGACGTGCTCATGACCTTAGATGTTGGTAGGACGTAAAACAACAAAGCAACCATTTGGCGCAACGTGTGGAGATGACCCACCCGCACACGCGGCGTCTGCCTAGCATTCGCATAACGCTCTTCCGGCGCGTCCAACGGAGCTCGACATCCGCCTATCGTCCTAACGTCCTTACCCATATATTTGCGCGCGCTGCCGGTCGTTGTTTTTTTTTTGACATGTTGAAAACACTCAGTGACCACTAACGCGCGCCGACGTTGTCCGCCGACCATCAACGTCAAAGATAGTGTACCAACGTGTACCGACGCGCCGCTAACGTGCCTCTAACGCGTGCCGACACGTGCCGACTTTTCCCCAAAAATGCAACACGTCGACGGGTCGCCGGTGAGAAGCGTCGTAGTGTGACAGCCCCATAATTAGTGGCGTGTTTTTGGCGCGCGGCCAACGCGTTGCGACGTGCGGTGGAACAACATGTCAACGTCCCGCCAGCGGGTTCCCAGTGTGCCATCGGCGTGTTGTGGGCGCGCTGTCGGCGCGTTGACGGCATGGGGGTGGCCCGTTGGTGTCGTGTTAGTACCGTGTCAACGCGTACATACCCGCCAGCAACACGTTAGGACGCGCCTGCAGCGCGTCCACACCCGCCGCCAACGAGTCCAGGCATGCCGGCAACACATCCAACGCACCGAGAAATGCTGGAGCAATGCCAATAGCGCGGCGGCTACCCGTCGACTGAACACTCGCAGTTTGGGGAAAAAAAAGCCAACGTTAACCGACGTTGATCAATGGTCTGCCAGCGTTCCCCCGGCGCGCCGCCAACGGGTATCGACGTGTTGATAATGTGTCCGTAAAGCCCCCTCCAACCCGTCGGCGCACGTCAGGTCGCACCAAAAGTTTTGTGCAAGCACAAAATGATCGGCGCGACCCGATGCGCACCGACGCGCGCCGACGTGTACATTCACACGTTGCTATCACTCAGCGTCCCAACGCGCCCCGACATTTCGCCCAAAAACCCAACACGTTGGCACGCATTGTCCAACGTTGGTGAGACACGTCGTAGTGTGACTGCGGCATCACACTGACTGGCCGGCACTATCCGAACCACAAAGGCCAACATAGCACGGCTAGACGGGATGTCCGGATGAGTTAAGCGTCCATCTCCAGATTGGTAGATTGTGGGGATGCGAACTCTGGTCAAGTCAAACAATTGTAAAAATATACGGATTTTCGGTTCAGAATTATATATTGGCAGAGAGCATTATTATCCTCGGGCGACGGAGTGGGGACCAAGGTTATGTAATAGAAAAGCAATGGGTGCCCCACGCGCTGTGTGACATATTAGGCTATGTGAAATATATGTTAATAAATAGTGCCCGAGATTATGACGAGATGTTCCTATATAAGAGACAGTTAATGTTTGGTGAAATTTTCCCTCTATGCACCAGTAAGGGTGCAAGTGGAGGAGAATGACATTTGTAATATATCTATTTATTGTAACTATCTGCAACTACCTGTTACCACAGGGCCGATGGGCAAGCACACCAGCCTCATCTACATACATTATGGTTAATGGATACCACCTACAGCTGGGTTGAGTGACAGCTACCCATATTGGGGGCGTCGCTGCCCAGGCTGTGGAGGGTGCCTGATTGGCTGGCTGTGGGAGGCCCAGTCACCTGCACCCCTTTCCCCCACCTGACCACACAAGCCTCATTCTGATATTGATTATCCTATATACACTGCTCCAGACACTCTGGAGGGGGACTTCTGGATAGACTCTTGAATTCTACTCTACTCCTGACTATTGAGTGAGACACACTCTTCTCTTGGGCAGGAAACCAGACACTCTGTCTGATGCTCCACCTTTCATATACAAACTGAGCGGTGTGCAATAACCATGGGACTCAGGTTCAATGGGCTGTAGGCACTGGTTCTGATAACATACTAACTAGAGTAATGAGGCTCTGTGTGGACAGAAGGTAAGGGGTCAAGGTGATAGGTCACTATAGCCGTGTTTACACGGGCGAGTTAAAATGGCTCATATAATGCGCCTTGCCTAGTTCGCCTCACATTCGCCGTGTAAACAGGACTCTGAGGCGGATTAGGGCTGATTCGCTTCATATGATTCACTTTATGTAAACCACCTTGCCAGGTGGTTTATATGAAGCGATTCCACTGGTTCCCGGGCGGGGATAGTGCTCGCCGGCTACATGCGCAGCTGTAACTATCGCTGGTGCCCGGCAGTGTTAGGGACCGATTAGGCCGAAATCTATTGAATGCGATCATATTTAACAGAATTACATACTCAAATAATGAAATTTAAGTAAATTAACCCTAAATTACAAGCGATATTAACGTAGCAGCTGCATCGGCGTCGAATCGCCGAGTGTAAACTAAACAAATAGCAGTGCTCGCCGGCTACAGGCGGAACTAAGGCTGCTGGTTCCCGGCGCCAAAACACTTTCAAACTCGCTTCGTGTAAACGCTCCACTACATCGCTTCATATGAATCGATTTGCCTAATTCGCTTCACAATTGCCCTTGTAAACACGGCTTAGTAGGTGAACAGGAGTTGATGCCAATAAAGCACAACTTCTTCACTGTCAATCTTATGTGACTTGTCTTCCCTTTCTTCCTTCTGAGAGATACAGTAGATATAATACAGATAAGTATGTTGGAGGGGGGCATCAGGTGTGAACTGACAGACAGTTGTTAGAACGCATATGGGAAGAGTTTGTGGTATATCTGGGGCTCTGACGGGCGGGCATTCCAGAAATATTACACAATGACTTAGAAATGTATACTTGTCACTTCCTAGCCTGGCGCTCGGAATTATTAGTAGAGGGCAAGGACTGGTTGGCTTAGTGTCAAGAAAATGTGATTGCGTAGGATATAAGGTCACGGTGCTGGCAGCCTGGTGTCCCAGTTGGGTAGCACTATAATAGTATAAAGTCACTATGAGTATGCACTGTCACAAGTCGGTACCCATCCTGATATGGCCTTACCTGTTGCCAGGACGTAAATCTCCAACAACCAACCAACATGGCCGGGTACGCCGGGCGTAGCTGAAGTTGTAAGCACTTGCCAACAATGTAGCTATGCCCCGGATATTTCACACAAACTCACGCAGCACTTCGTTAATTGAACTGGGGATATGGCATAAGCATATTCATCGCTGGAAGGAGCGGGACAACCAGCCACGTTTGAACTCGTTTGAGCCCGTTTGAACTTGCCGGAAATAGACTTTCCTCTTCTCGTCTTTGCGAGAACTCAGTGAAGTAGATTAGTTTTCTGCCTTATTGATAGATTATAGAACAGAAATACTTGACAATAAAGATTAACTTTGTTATAACTATAAAATGATATTTATTTCAATTATCATAATCATTTGCAAATGGCGGCCCCCATAAGGGGCAGCAATTTGCAATTGAAAAGAACAGCTATGATTGGCTCAAATTATGGAAAGATTCCATTACTTTTTTAGTAGTTTCTTGTTCAGACATAGTTACACATATATATGTATCTTTTGCACAGATTAAAGTGCTTGAAGTATATTTTAAATTTATCTACATCAACTTCTGTTTAAATCACACAATATCAGGACTTAAATAATGGGAAACTATTCCTGCAAGGGTATGCTCAATATGGGACAGTGGTCACCCGTTTTTTCCTCCTTTCCTCGCTGTGGACCCTTCTCGGATATGTTCGGTCGACGTGCCGTCGGCGTGCCGGTGTGGTGGTTTCAGCGGGTTCCCGTGCTCAGAGGTGTCCCTCGCTTCTGCGCTGCTTCTGCGCATGCGCGGATTTCGCATCAACTCGGGTCACCTGAGCCACTTATTGGCGCATGCGCACAGCCTACAAACTCGGGTCGAATAATCGAATACGCTTCTCCGCGCTCGGGTGGACAATCTTTTTTTTTTTTTTTTAATAACCGATAAAAATACAGCAAAATAGGATTTAAAGTATTTTATGATGGCCCAGTTTACCTATATTTCCATTTAATTAATCTAAGTTATTCTTTTTATGCACATGGCACGTGTATTTGTCGACTCCACTCGCCGTGTTCTATTTGAATTTCTGACGACTCGGATGACCCGAGTCGCCCGGGTCGTGTTAATCGATTACGGCCCGTTGATGCGAAAACTGCGCATGCGCAGAAGCAGCGCAGAAGCGAGGGACACCTCTGAGCACGGGAACCCGCTGAAACCACCACACCGGCGTGCGCCGAATTTGCGTCCAATCGAGCGCTGATTGGCAAGCTCTGACGCACTCACCTTGACTTTCTGACCTTGTGGTAGTTGAAGAACACTGGCCTTGCTGAGCAAACTCTGTACAAACATTATGTTGGTTGGTTGTTGGAATTTTACTTACTGGCAACATCTAAGGTCATTAGGATTGGGGTTTATTTTTCTATATACACACACACACAATTTACATAATTCACACTGATTCACCCACTCTAGATCTTTATACCCACCGGACGCGGTGGCCGAATCGGTAGAGCGCTGGCTTCCCGTGCGGAAGGTCGGGAGTTCGAATCCCAGCCAAGTCAAACCAATGACTTATAGAGATTGATACTTGTCACTACCTTGCTTAAAACTCGGCATTAATAGGATAGGACAAGGATTGGTTCGCACAGTATCAAGATAATGTGACAGTGTGGGATATCGGATCATGATGCTGGTGGCCTTGTCTCCCAGTGGGGCAGCACTATAAAGTCGCCATGAGTACCCATCCTAATATGACCTTAGATGTTGCCACGACATAAAATCTCCAACAACCAACCAAGTCGGTATCCTGGTATGACCTTAATTGTTGCTAGGATGTAAAGCAACATCTTTCTATCCCCATGCAACTCAGCGTGGGGAAGGTGGGAGTGCTTGTTTTACCCGCCCTGCGGTTGCTGAGGGCGGTGAGGGATGTAGCGGCCGAGTAGTGACTGAGGAAGCCATAGTGAGGCTGATTGACAACTGCCCTGGCGTGCTGGCCTCTTAGTAGTGCACTCTAGGATGCGGCTCTCCCTTGGAACCATTGCAGCACTGCTCAGGCTGGTTCTGAAGGGGTGTTAGTTTCCTGCATTAGGTGATATGATAGGAGTTTGTCTCACAGCATAGGGCATCCTTCCTATCTAGGAGAAGGATTTCTTCTTATTCTCATCGGGATGAGATTGGGGAATTATTAAGGTTGCATTGGCCGATGAAAACATCAAATTTTCAAAATCAAAGCAATTATCTAGATTTAAGTACTTCAAACTAAAGTAAGGTACATTATAACAATCAATTCAAAAAAATTAAGCCAGAAATGACAGAAACTCAAAACCATCGGACTATGCAACTTCAATGAAAGATCACACTTTCTGAGCTAGTTGTAGACACTCTACTCAAACCGAGTTCTGAGCTAGTTGTAGACACTCAACTCAAACCGAGTATGTGGGGATCAGTTCTCCCAGCACCAATATATTGTCGTCCAAGGCTATTATTATTGGTTGTTCTGTGATGTCACACAGGGAAAGGAAAGATGGACTTACATAGGTCATAAAGCATAATCAGGGATGAAAGTGATCTACAGCAAAAAAAATGCGGAAACCAAGCCGAGATTACACCGACGGCAACATATCGCGAAAGTGTGGAACTTCTCCCATAGACTTAGTCATGGAAAAATGCCGGAAGTCAGGTATCAACTAGCTCTGTTGTGACTGTATTATCGCCCATGCCTAGCTCAATCTTGTTTGGGTATATGTTCTAGCTACATCTAAGGTCATATAAAACGGGATTCAAACTACCCAACTGTTTTCACATATATACATCCTGATTTTAACATTAAATAGTTAAATATAAAATATCGCGGAAATCCGCGAAATTGCGGAGATCTTTATCGCTGGATAATCCAAAAACCATAAATCAATGTGGACTGTCATTAACAGCCTGCCCGCGTCCATACAACTATATAGAGTAACTAAGATGCCCAGCTATCGCCCACGGCGTATGTAGCGGCAGGGCGCGCCCGGCGGTAAGGCGGCGAACTAACCAGCGAGTTCCGGCCATAGCCGCCGGGGGAAGCACCGTGCGTACTCGCTTACATCAGCATATACGTCGTATATACGTAGGTATATATATATATATATACCATAAACTTAAAGTCAGTGCTTTCGGAGCGATAATACAGTCACAACAAAGCTAGTTGAAACCTGACTTCCGGCATTTTTCCGCGATTCACTGACAGTGCTAAGTCTATGGGAAAAGATCCGCTGGGAGCTGGAGACATCCGCAGATCACTCACCCACCACGGACCTGACCTATCAGCGATTGATTGATTGATTGATTGGTGGTTGCTTTACGCCGTGTCAGCAGCATAGGCCATATTCACGGTGAGAAATGTTTGTTTTTTGTTCAAACCATCACTTTTACATGTAAAAGCAGACAATCAATTATGTGCCAATAGACACTCATTAAATTAGAAAGCTCACAATCATATATTTGTGGTCAAGGGAAACAAATTCCCATAGAAAAAGACAAGTTTTATTAATAATTGCTAGAATCTATTTAGTAAACTATATGAGGTGGTACAGTCCAGCTGCCCTCAAAAAGGCTAAAATGTTTTCCTGTTTTACCTTAGTAAAAAGGTCATGCATACTGTCTGTAGTGTAGAACTGTTGGCGCAGGGCCAAAAAATCAACGCAACTTAGTAAAATGTGTTTGAGTGTCAGCGGGGACTGACACCCAATACATTCAGGGGGAGGTTCCCCCTTGAGCAGAAAAGCATGTGTAAGCCATGAGTGGCTTACACATGTACTGGATGTCAGCAGTGAGGTTAGTGCACCAGACAGCCTGCAGGTGGCGCAGCAGATGGCGTCATTATAATGAGCCACTCCCCAGGGCCTGCTGCAATGATGGCCTGCAATTTGCACAAACACATAATTTACTGTCAGTGATGACACACTTTGCTAAAGTCAGACCCATGTCTCCTGCTTCCGGTAGAAATGTTCTGTGGCTGTCAGGTTGGTCAAGTAGCAGGACCTCTTTCCCTCCCTCCCCACTTTCCTTCCTCCTTCCTTCCCGCCCTCCCTCCTCCCGAGTAATTTCAGTTGCAAAGGTTGATGTAGTTTACTTGTAGGCTGGTCAGTGTTTGCTACAAATAGTCAAATGCCAGGCCATTGGATGTTAAAGTTGCATAGTCTGATGATTTTTGAGTTTCTGTAATTTTCTTGGATAAGTATATATTAGGTTGTTCGTTATATTTATAATCTACCTTATTTTAGTTTGAAGTAACTTTGACTTAAAATGACTAAATTGGGAGATATTTTAAGTGTAGATATATAAATATATATCTATATATGTATATTTATATATATATATATATTTATATATATATTTATATATATATTTATATATATATATTTATATATATATATATTTATATATATATATTTATATATATATATGGGATAATTTATTATCAATATATAAAATGGCGGAAAGCCTCTACCGTTGCTATCCTGATTATTACCACGCTGTCCTACTGGTGTTATATTATCCTGCGATAAACTATGTATATTAGCCAATCGCTGGCCGAGTTCCCCGCGATTCGGGATGCGCTACTGCAGCTCCACCACGCCTTGGTGACGGGCGAACCTCCTCCACTCCGCCATTCCGCGCTGGGTTTTCAAATACATTACATACGATATGGGATATTTGAAATGAGATATGCACACATGCAATATAGGCTTGACGCTGGCCGAGTTCCCGCGATTCGGGATGCGCTACTGCAGCTCCACCACGCCTTGGTGACGGGCGAACCTCCTCCACTCCGCCATTCTGCGCTGGGTTTTCAAATACATTACATACGATATGGGATATTTGAAATGAGATATGCACACATGCAATATAGACTTGACGCTGGCCGAGTTCCCACAATTCGGGATGCGCTACTGCAGCTCCACCACGCCTTGGTGACGGGCGAACCTCCTCCACTCCGCCATTCCGCGCTGGGTTTTCAAATACATTACCAACGATATGGGATATTTGAAATGAGACATGCACACATGCAATATAGGCTTGACGCTGGCCGAGTTCCCGCAATTCGGGATGCGCTACTGCAGCTCCACCACGCCTTGGTGACGGGCGAACCTCCTCCACTCCGCCATTCCGCGCTGGGTTTTCAAATACATTACATACGATATGGGATATTTGAAATGAGATATGCACACATGCAATATAGGCTTGACGCTGGCCGAGTTCCCGCGATTCAGGATGCGCTACTGCAGCTCCACCACGCCTTGGTGACGGGCGAACCTCCTCCACTCCGCCATTCCGTGCTGGGTTTTCAAATACATTACATACGATATGGGATATTTGAAATGAGACATGCACACATGCAATATAGACTAGACGCTGGCCGAGTTCCCGAAATTCGGGATGCGCTACTGCAGCTCCACCACGCCTTGGTGACGGGCGAACCTCCTCCACTCCGCCATTCCACGCTGGGTTTTAAAATACATTACATACGATATGGGATATTTGAAATGAGACATGCACACATGCAATATAGACTTGACGCTGGCAGAGTTCCTGTGATTCGGGATGCGCTACTGCAGCGCCACCACGCCTTGGTGATGGGCGAACCTCCTCTCTGCCATTCCGCGCTGGGTTTTCAAATACATTACATACGATATGGGATATTTGAAATAAGACATGCACACATGCAATTTAGACTTGACGCGGTAGCCAAATCGATAAGAGGGCTGGCGTCCCACGCAAAAGGTCGGAGATTCGAATTTCGGCTGAGTCAAGCCAGTGATTTACTAAATTGATACTTGTCACTACATACCCTGATACTCGGCATTATTAGAATAGAGGAAGGACCGGTTAGCTCAGTATCAGTATGTGACTTAGTGACTGAGTGGGATATCAGGTTATTATGCCGGCGCCCTGGTCTCACAGTGGGGCAGCACTATAAAGTCGCCATGAGTGTGCATTGTCTCAAGTCGGTGCCTGCCCTGATATAACATTTGATGTGTCTAGGAAATAAAACCCCAACAAACAAAACAACATGCGATATATATATAATATATATACATATATATAGATGGGATAATTTACTATCAATATATAAAATGCGGAACGCCTCTACCGTTGCTATCCTGATTATTACCACGCTGTCCTACTGTTGTTATATTATCCTGCGATAAAATATGTATATAAAGCGTTTATCACTATCCATATATATATATATATATATATATATATATATATATATATATATATGATGCACGGTGCTTGCTTTCAGGCCTAACTCTCTTGTAATACATACATGAATAAACGTACGAAAACGCACTGATCACGACATGGATTCGATTGCATGTGCATCACGTACAATACATAATTATCTATAATTCTTGTGGCTGTCCAGGCAGGAAAATTACCCCATTGGGGGATGCTAAACAAATTCCCCTACCATATTTTATGGGAAAATAAAATTCTTTTCTCTTCAATTTGGACACATGGACTGGTTCTCATAGACACTTCCCATTGTGTGTGCAACATGTATTGTACACCCTGTGTGTGTGGGGGGGAAGGGAGGGGGATGTGATCTTAGGCTACGAATCATTGTCTATTAGTAGGTATCCCAACTCATTTTTGCAACTCAATAGAAAGTACCATATTTTGACATAGTTCCATAGCTCTTACCAGGAGAAGTAAAATGACACAAAGTTCATTAAGATCGGATGATTACTTAAAACGTTCTAGGCATCAACGGAATAGTATTAGGCATCAACGTCTAACTATGTACAAGCGTGTTGTGTATGTTGTTGTTTTACGTCCTAGCAACATCTAAGGTCATATCAAGATGGGTACCGACTTGTGACAGTGCCTACTCATGGCGATTTAATAGTGCTTCCCCACTTGGACACCAGGCCACCGGCACCATGACCCGATATCCTACACAGTCATATTATTCTGATACTGAGTTAACCAGTCCTTGTCCTATCCCATTAATGCCGAACGCCAGGCTAGGAAGCAACCAGTATCAATTTTAAGAGTCATTGGTTTGACTCGGCTGGGATTTGATACTGAGGACCTTCCGCACAGGAAGCCTGCGCTCTACCGATTCGGCAACCGCGTCCGGTTTCTGGTGAAGCAGTGGGCGTATTCCTTACATGTATTCATGAACCAACTAGCGTGTGATTCACCAAGATTTCTTCCTTGTTCAAACAGATTTATATGAAGGAGAATCAGTGTTTTTGTTGTTTTTTGCACACGGCACCACAATCCCTGCGGTGGGGGTGAGGGTGGGGGGATGGAAGCAGACTGCATGACATCATCTGGCGTTTAAGCAGAGACAATTTCAATCACGGATGATAGGTCTTCCTTATTCCACTGCTCCTTGCCCTATCCTAGTAATAATGCCGAGCGCCTGGCTAGGAAGTGACACGTATCAATTTTTAAGTTATTGGTTTGACTCAACCAGGGTTCAAACATACCATCCCACGATCTAGCAACGTGGGAGCTGGACACTCTAGTCTAAAGGGCGCATTCCTTACACGCGGTATGCGGCATGCGGCATGCGGCATGCGGCACACGACTTGCTATATTTAAAAAATAAAAATAAACAAGTATACTCAATACTGCACTGTATATGACCTAATATTCATATTTTTGTAGCTACGGTAGCATTTTTACCAACCCGAACCCCACCACCACCACTACCATATGTTTCCCCTCTGCACCCTTGTGTGTGACCGTTCCGTAATGCTCAGTCGCCTCTCCTCGTCTAAAACTAATGGACAAGTGCGATGCTGAACCCCACCACCACTACATAGTTTCCCCTGCACCTTTTGTGGACCTTCGTAAGTCAGTCTCCCGCTAAACTATGGACAGTGCGCTGACGTCTATGCCCACGTGCCGCATACCGCATACCGCATGCCGCACCGATTGCTACAGGGACCGATCGAGTTGATGCATTCGCATTCGCATTCGCATTTGCATACCGCGTGTAAGGAATGTAGTCCATTGACTTCAAGGCGTTTTGATTTTTTGCCACATCTGCATTCGCATACCGCATGCCTCATGCCGCGTGTAAGGAATGCACCCTTAAGTCATTTGGCCATCCCGTCTGGTTTAATTGATGATTTCATCGGACTATGCAGCTTTAATCAAACTAAGTCATCCTGCTTCACACACACACCTTACTGTGTGCTGAGCTGTGGTGCAGATACCCGGTATACATTACTGAGGGCCATGCGTGACCGGATGCCGGATACCGGACGCCGGATGCCGGGCGCGGGGTGTTGGATGCTGAGTCATGAGTGATGTGCATTGTGTATCGGGTGTTGTGATGCAAATTCTGTGTTCCTGGGTTCTATGTTGCGGATGTCTGGGTGTTGGGCACCTGGTGCCAGGTGTTTGTGTACTGGGTGGGTGTCTGTGTACTGGGTGTCTGTGTACTGGGTGTCTGTGTACTGGGTGTCTGGGTATTGGATGTCTATGTACTGGGTGTCTGTGTACTGGGTGTCTATGTACCATGTATCGGGGTCCCTGGTATCTGGGTGTTGGGTATATATGTACCGGGTATCTGGGTGTTGGGTGTCTATGTACCGGGTGTCTGTGTACTTGGTGTCTGGGTGTTGGGTTGTATGTGTACTGGGTGTCTTTATATCGGGTGTCTTTGTGTACCGGGTGTCTGAGTCTGTACCGGATGTCTGGGTGTTCGCTGCATGTGTACCGGGTGTGTACTGGGTGTTTGTATGTACCGGGTGTCTGTCTACCGAGTGAATATGTGTACCGGTTGCATATGTGTACCGGGTGTCTGTGTGTGCCGAGTGTGTCTGTACAGGGTGTATGGGTGTACCGGGTATATGCGTACCGGATGTCAGGTGTTTAGGTACCGGGTGTATGTGTACCGGGTGTATGTGTACCGGGTGTTTGTGTACCGGGTGTCTGAGTGTCCGGCGCCCACTGCCCGGTTTCATAAGCATGCCATATCACACGTTCATGAATAAAGCAGTGGCAAGGAGCGCGACACCCAACGCCCAGCACGCACTGCGCACTGCACACTGCGCACTGCGCACTGCGCACTGCACACTGCGCACTGCACACTGCGCACTGCGCACTGCGCACTGCGCACTGCGCACTGCGCACTGCGCATGCGGCGTGAGGCCGGCCCGTGCTGCAGCAGCAGGTGTGAGCTTACAACACCCTTTGACACCCTAGAAAACACCGACTGAACTTGAACATGTTTGTTTTTAGTTCTATGTATATACATATATATATATATATATATATATATATATATATATATATATATAAATATAGCACACATATATATATATATATATATATATATATATATAAAGTAGGGCTATGTAAAGAAAGGAAGGATACAGACGAGTGACTGCCCATCCGAGCTTGCCGACGGAAACGCCCGTTGGTGGCGATAGTGTAGGCAACAGGGGCAAATTCGGGCAGGTCAGCGATTGGCTAATAATATATTGCGAATAACGTAATGGCAAATAATATATAATAAAGGATGCTCCGCCTATTTATATCCGCATAATTAATTATACATCCCGATATATATATATATATATATATATATATATATATAATTCCTACAGTGTGTCTCGCGAGGGGAGCCACTCGTATGCAACTCCGTGACATGGGGGGGGGGGGGGGGGTCCACCAATGTGCCGATGGAGGAAGTAGCAAAGTATTTATGTTCCCCTATATAATGCGTTATACATCATATATATATATATATATATATATATATATATATATATATATATATAAATATATATATATATAAATATATATATATATATATATAAATTATGTTGGGATTTTATATTCCAAAAGACATGACCGTTCAAGTCCATTAATCAAGGCAATGTCATATTGCCCATAAGTATTTTATTTAGTCAACTCAAGTGCATACATTCCGTGCTTAGATTACATGCAATGAGACAAATACTAGCGCAGGGAGGGTGGTACCATGTGCACACAAAAAAACACAAACAAAAAACCCCACTGAGTTTAATTCATATAAATGTGTTCGAATAAGATCTATTTGCATGTGAATGTTAATTATCATTGGCTCTGAACCTATTTAAGACTTTCAGAAATACCGAATATGTAAATTTAAACCCTTTGTTGATATAATATTAAATATGAAGCTAGCGTTCAGCTGTCAACTGCCAATTATCGGCCAAATTCACCTGGATCTTTGCTTGTAATAAATCGCAAGCGGTAGTTCCTTATTAGGAAAAAGCCAAGAATAAAGGCTCCATCCAAATGTATAAAGACTGTGCAAGTTGTTTAATTGTCGAATATCTTTTTTGCTGTTATATTATCAGGTCAGGCAATATTTTAGGCCAGCTAGTGCCTGTTTGACTTGTGTAAATGGCTTAATTGCAGTGTGTCGTTTAATAAGGTTAGCCAATCTTTAATCCCAGATAGAGTATGCCTGGCTCAGAAAGTTGGTTAATTATTGTCTATCTTTTTAATTAGATCGATCCACTAGAGTTCCATGGCTTGTGATAGGGGTTTACTTGTCAAACATCTACTTTTTATTTAATAAGGTCAGCCAATCTTTGATGTGGGCTAGAATCTGCCTGGCTTATGTAAGTTCTATAATTGTCAAATATATTTTTGATAATCAGGTCAGCCAATCTTTGATGTCGGTTAGAGTATTCCTTGCTCTCTAATTGTGAAATATCTTTTTGATAATAAGGTCAGCCAATCTTTGATGTCGGCTAGAATCTGCCTAGCTTATGTAAGTTCAATAATTGTCAAATATCTTGTTCATAATAAGGTCAGCCAATCTTTGATGTCGGCTAGAGTCTGCCTGGCTTATGTAAGTTCTATAATTGTCAAATATCTTTTTGATAATAAGGTCAGCCAATCTTTGATGTCGGTTAGAGTATGCCTTGCTCTCTAATTGTCAAATATCTTTTTGATAATAAGGTCAGCCAATCTTTGATGTCCGCTAGAGTCTGCCTGGCTTATGTAAGTTCAATAATTGTCAAATATCTTGTTGATAATAAGGTCAGCCAATATTTGATGCCGGCTAGAGTCTGCCTGGCTTATGTAAGTTCTATAATTGTCAAATATATTTTTGATAATCAGGTCAGCCAATCTTTGATGTCGGCTAGAGTCTGCCTGGCTTATGTAAGTTCTATAATTGTCAAATATATTTTTTCTAATAAGGTCAACCAATCTTTGATGTCCACTAGAGTCTGCCTGGCTTATGTAAGTTCAATAATTGTCAGATATCTTGTTGATAATAAGGTCAGCCAATCTTTGATGTCGGCTAGAGTCTGCCTGGCTTATTTAAGTTCTATAATTTTGAAGTATCTTTTTGATAATAAGGTCAGCCAATATTTGATGTCGGCTAGAGTCTGCTTGGCTTATGTAAGTTCAATAATTGTCAAATATCTTTTGGATGATAAGGTCAGCCAATCTTTGATGTTGGTTCCAGTCTGCCTGGCTTATGTAAGTTCAATAATTGTCAAATATCTTTTTGATAATAAGGTCAGCCAATATTTGATGTCGGCTAGTGTATGTGTGGCTTGATGGACGACTCGGTGGACTCCTAGGCCCTGACACACATATCCGTGAAATGTGTGCGCGGTAAACGAACCTATAACACTCCAACAGCGCTAATTAGTCCCACGGGATCTAATTACAATACACACAGCTCCCTACCATGGAGGCTGCTGAAGGGCAACTGCATCATCTCATTAGATTGCAAAGCTGCAATCAGGTGGGATGACCGAGTTGGTAAAGCGACGATTGCCCATGAGAGAGGTCGAAGGATCAAACAATCCAAAGACTTGCAAAATTGATACTTGTTGCTGGCTTCACCGGATGCGGTGGACGAATCGGTGAGAGCACAGGCTTCCCGTGTGGAAGGTCAGGCGTTTGGAACCCAGTCGAGTCAAACCAATGACTTACCAAATGTATGCTTGTCACTACCTAGCCTGGCACTCGGCATTAAGCTAAGATTCCTTATACGCGGCATGCGGCATGCGGCATGCGGCATGCGGCATGCGAATGTCATATATGCGGCATCCCCCGCAACATTTGTTGGGGGTTTTCGTCCTAATTTGTGAAGGAACAGTATTGGTTTCTATGGCAAACGCAGCAGCATTCGCATTCGCATGCCGCACCGATCGGTCCATGGACCGATTCAGTTGCCGGATTCGCATTCGCATTCGCACATTCGGATGTATGGAAGCACCACCATTCATTTACATGCTTTTCGATTCTTATTCGCATTCGCATTCGCATTCGCATTCACATTCGCATGCCACATACCGCGTGTAAGGAATCTTAGCTTTAGTAGATATGGCAAAGATTGGTTAGCTCAGTAACAGAATAATGTGATTGAGTGGGAAATCAGCTCATGGTGTCAGGGGCCTTGTCTAACTGGGCACCATTTTTAAGTCGCTATGAGTTTGAACTGTCATAACTCGGTACCTATCCTGATATAACCTTAGATGTTGCCAGGCTTGAAAGTAAAACCCAACAAACAAACATGTTGTTGTCTTGCTTGGTGCTCAGAATTACTAGCATAGGGCAAGGCAAGGATTGGTTGGCTCTGAGTCCGAATAATGGGACTCGGTGAGATACTGTGTCATGGTGCCAATGGGGCAGTATCCCAGTGGAGCAGCACTATAAAACCGTCATTTCTGCATGCATTTCACCTTGTATGCCCAACATAATATTTGATCATTCAACTTCAACTATCTCCAAAATTACCTATTTATAATAATAGTTTGTTTATTTAACGACCCCCTCCCACAGCACAAAAAGTAAACATTGGCTATTTGGGGTTTATAATAATAGGTATTTCAAATTAAAGTAAGGTAGTTCATAATGATCAACGTGATATATTTATTTACAACAAAATAAAAATGTATGCAATAACAAATACTTACCAAGTACAAAAAGGAATCATTCGGGTTCATTGATGGACATGGCAGACTCGGGGCTGACACGCACCCCCCCCCCCCCCCCCCCTACCCCCGACATCGTTACTTCTCTTTTGCTCATTCAATGTTACCTCGCTCATATGTTCCATCTCCCCTCATACCATTCTCATTCCCCCTCCAATAAATAGCAGGACATTCACTTGACCGCTCCTTGCCCAACAGCCACTCATAATCACTGTACATGTCGCCGGGTGGGCTGCGCCCAAATAAAAGTCTTGTTTTACCCATCTCAGCCTCTCCGTCTGCTGTGTCCATGAGCAATGATAATTAATGCCATTAATATAATTGATATCATTAAACATCACAACACATTTCTAGTGTTAGGTGTCCATCAGCAATTTACAAGTGGAACAGCAATCAGGATTCTCAACGATTTCAACCGATCAGGAAAAAACTATGGCAATCTTCTTTTTTTTTGGTAGTTGTCGAATCGTGTTATCACGCAATATACAGCTAATTGCCTTTAACAAAATTAAATGACTGGCATATTTCCCCCTGCTCTGCTTCGCTAATATAATTAGATATATAAATATATATGTATACAAATATATATGTATATATGTACATATGTGTATATATGGGTCACTCTCATGAAAACTGGCCAGAAGTGTCACATGGAGAGTTCAAATCTAATATTTGAATTTTAAACATTTTTTAGTTGCAAATGAAAGCTGGAAATCCCCCCTTTACATCTATGTAAAATATAAATTGATGAGATAAAAAAAATAAAGGTGTAGTCTATGATTAAGCTACGTCTTGTGGCAGTATAACATGTGTTGCTCAGATGTAACATATTTTTAAGACACCCCAGAGTCTGCTTAATAAAAATCTAAGCAGAATTGAATACTTTCATACTTAGAAGCATATTAATCATGGCATAATATACAGAAATATGTAGTGATTATATTGATAACAAAACAAAAAAGTAATTCCCAGCCATGCTTTATTCACTGAATAATTAGTGTACAATATTTGTGTGGCATCCAGACACCACTGGTTACATCTGTGACGGAAATTTGTAATGTTATTTCTGAAGACATCAAATAATTCTTTTTTTAATTTAAGCATGCACACATGTTAATAAATACTTCATTTTTGATTTGGGAACTGTTTTGTTTGATATATCATTGCAATACAAGATGTTAGTAAGGATTCAACCATGTCCCAATTGTCATGTTACAAATGGCTGACTGTAAAATGTTTTTTTTTGGTACAAAAACACTTCATAACTAAAAGGACCAAAGTTGCACACAGTTTATTTTATTTCCCTTATTCCATACATCAAATCTGAACATGAATATAAAAGGTATAAGGAACAAAATAAGTAGGAAGTTTTTTATTGATGTTTTAAAATCCCATCCCATGCTGACCAGTTTTCAGGAGAGTGACCCATATACACATATATACATATATACATATATATATATATGTACATATACTTGCCTGTCAGCATTATGGCTGTGTCCGTGTTATTTCCGAGTCCATTACGGTCATGTGTCCCTGCTGCCTATCTTTCACTGCCCATTATGCCCGACTGTCCATCACACGTCGCTTCCCACTGTCCTCACTGTTGCGTGTGCTTTATTGCTCATTACTCTCTTGCATCTGCTTCTTATTATTGGCATTAGGCGCTCCGCCTCCTCTTACAGGATACACCAGGGGTACGCCTACATGCACGCCTTAAGGCACCCCCCCCCCCTCCATCTATGTCATAATAATGCCACGATAACCTGGTATTATCACCACACAGATTGAGACCATCTTGACAATATATATATATATAAGTTTTCAAATCAAGCTCATGTGATGCCCGCGCCGGCCGAATGGCATATGACCCGGCGTAGGGAGACGACAAACTATCCTGGAGCCACACAGGAACTCCGTAAATGGCAGAACGGTCCAGAATTTGGCGAAATAAAAGCATGGATAATAAATAATATAATAAAATATAATAAATAGCACAAGCCTACTCCGCCCATTTTATACTCATATAATTAATTATATATCACATATATATACAGTAAAACGTCTCTATACCGACCGACCTTGGGACCGACTTTAAGTGGTCCATTTAGGGAGGTGGTCAGCTTAGTGAGTTGGAATATAGTTACAATGGTATTGTTGGGACCCAAATAAAGCGATCGATATAGGGGAGTGGTCGATCTATGGAGGTGGTCGGTTAGAGCGGTTTTACTGTATATAATATATATGTACAGTAAACCCTCTCTAAATGGACCGATCAGGGGACTGACTTTAAATGGTCCATTTAGGGAGGTGGTCGGTTTAGAGGTTTTTTTTATCATTACAATGGTAGCTTATGGGCAATCCTTCGGGATCAAATAATGCGATCGATATAGGGGAGTGATCGATATGTGGAAGTGGTCGGTTAGAGAGGATTTACTGTGTATATATATACATATAATTATAATATATATGCATATATATATGCATAATAATTCTTACGTATGCTAACAGGTAATATACAGAATGATAGAGACAAGTAGGGCGATATGAGTTGGCTTTTGAGTGAGTGTCGTGCGGAAGCCCCGGATTGAGGGGGCGGGGTGAAGGATGCCGGTACCCTCCCCACCCAGCAAAGGGGGATGGGGGGGGTAGGGGCAGGACACTAGAGAGATTATTACACATGATAACAGTCTTATCACTACCCATATATATATATATATATATATATATATATGTATATATGCTATCATCATCGGATGCGGTAGCTGAATCAGTAGAGCTCAGGCTTTTCATGTGGAAGGGCGGGAGTTTAAATTCCAGCCGAATCAAACCAATGACTTACAAAATTGATACTTGTCACTATCTACCCTGGCGCTCGGCATTAATCGATAGGACAAGGGCTGGTTAGCACAGTATCGGGATAATGTGACTGTGTGGAATATCAGGGCATGGTGCTGGTGGCCTGGTCTCCCAGTGGGGCAGCACTATGAAGTTGCCATGATTGAGTACTGCCACAAGTCGGTATCCATGTAAGGCGTGTTGGCGTGGCTTTGTTTTTTCTTCATGTAAAATGATAGGCTTCCATGAAAAACATAGTGACGATATGTCAGTGGTCAAGATAAAAACTGATGCATTGAATCCCACACACAATTGTCTATTCGAGCAACATGACGAATCCAGGTATGAAGCCACGCCGAATTACATCCGGCCACTGAGGCTCCGAATGAAACCTCATTTGGAGGCCTTAGGCATGGATCTGGACTTGTTGGAGGATGCCAAAGTCCCAGAACATCCCCCGTGGTCGTTGAGGAAGCCGTCGGTTATCCTCAGATTCACGGAACTAAGGAAGTCTGGGACACATCCATTCGAATACCAAGGACTGCATGCAGAGATTCAAGGCCAGTTTGCAGACCACCTCTCCATATGCACTGATGGTTCGAAAGTCCAAAGCCGGGTAACTGCTGCGGCAGTCTGAATGGAAATAACTATGTTATATACAATGATTCATTCTCCTGCCTCCTGGCTGTTGTGGGCAAGCAGACGATATTTAGTAAGTTAGCAAAATAAGCTGAACGCATTAAAAGTGGAATCCATGGGGTAATGCGAAGGAGCCAATGAGGCACTCAATCAGGGAGCCAGTGAGGCAACCAATCAGGAAAGGCACATTATGGAGCACTCAGTGCAGACATATTGACTCGCACAATGGCCACTGCAAGGCGAGAGTGCTCTGATTGCCGTAATGCAGCGCAGTGCGCATTGTGTCGTAACTGAACCACGCTGACCAATGCTGCGCGCTGCCGATTACCGCTCAGAGCGTATACTGCTCTTAAAGGCCAGCCCGGTACGAGCTGACTGTTTCTAGGTCCCGCACAACAAGGAGGGGGGGGGGCCGGGGGGCACGGGTGGAGGGGGAGGGCCCCCACCCTCTCCACCTCACACAGACTCACATTTCCGGACCAAACAGCACTCAGCCTCATGCTTCCCCACCCATGCACGAGGGAAATGGTTAGGACATTGACAGACTACAAGTGGCTCTTTTTCTGTGAAAGGAAGCGCAGCGATTTATTAGTAAACGCATAGTGCGATAAAAATATCAAATTTTCAAAAGCAAAGCAATTATCTAGATTTGATTCTACATATCTGACTTAGATACTGATGCACTTATTAAGCATTTGTTGCCACACAGAAGAGAATACTAATTCAATTTAATAGAACCTACTTCTGCTGAATCATATGGTGTCAGAGATTTGGTGTGCTTGCTAAAATGAATTTAGCATGATTGCACTTCAAATATCTCCAAAGGTAGCCATTTTTTAATTTTTTTTTATTGACGAGGTATTTATTCTGCCCATAACGTATAAGCTCCTGTCAGGGAGCTTGTTTTCAACACTGGACAGCTGTGGTGCTGTCTTGATCTTTTCCTTTGCCCAGGAGTGTTTACCTGAGTCTGCTCGGGTCAGCCTTCTGCAATTTTGGTTGTTAGTAGTAGCCTATGTTAGTTTTTTTGTAATTTTCCAGTTTTTTGTCTAGTCTGAGTCTGATACCTTAGCCTACTATGTACATCTACTTGGGTGACATGCAGGCTTGCGGGAGAGGATCCCATTCCATTCAGATTGTTTTATTTGTTACAGCATCCTTTCACCTAAAGCCTGTCCTTAGATAAAATAAAAGGTAGATTATAACGACCAGCCTCGCATATTTATCTCAGGAAATGACAGAAACGTAAAACCATTGGACTATGCAACTTTAATAGTTTGAAATTAAAGTCTGCCCTCCGTTCCGCGATTGTGTGAATTGACTTTGATCCGGGCTTTTTTTGTTACTTTTCAGTGCTTAGTTAGGTTATTGGTTGAATTACTTCGACAGCAGGCAATGGAATCGACAGCAATAACTGTTGATATTCATTCCTGATTCAGACACAGGGGAGGAACACAAGATGGAGGTTTAGCGAAATTTTATTTGAGGCCCGAGGCGTCCTCGAGCCCAACGGGGAGGAGTACAAGCGAAATATAGGAGAAATAAAAATATAGCGGAAATACAGAAATGATGCAGAAGTTAGCTTAAGGTGGAATACAAGAGAGGTAAGAGAATACAGAAGATGGGTGGGCGGCAGAGTTGACCCTGACATCTAGGCTTCTGATGGAGGAGTGGTAAACGTGGCAGCAGGTTCTGGTGGGAGGTGACAAGTGGCACCTTGGGCGAGCGCGGCCCGAGTTGAGACTCCACTGGGAGGGAGAAAGAACAGCTGCAGTGGTACATCCCCCCCCCCCCCCGCCACCACAAATCAAATGCAATGCAATACATTATGCATCAATTTAATTTTGTAGCATCTATCAAGAACCTGATAAAAGATTCCTGATTTTCCAAATCCCGATTTCTGATCATTGGGCAAATGAAACAATGTAGAAATCCTATTCTCGCATGGCATGGAATTTGAAAGAAATGCCTGCGATTAGGTTGACACTGTAAACAGTGCTGCCCCACTGGGAAACCAGGCACTGACACTTTTGTACGTCATTGGTTTGACTCTGTGCGAGTTCGAACTCACAACATCGCACACAGGAAGCTAGTCAGGCCTCTTACATTACCGATTCGTCTATTCTGTTCGGTCCCCACATTACATTTGCATTCGTGAATGCATCAGAGTACAATAAACATATCTCATGCGAAAGACCCCAGTCTTTATGGAAATTTTGTCAAAACCTGTTGGTAACATTTGTTGAACATGTTTATAGAATGTGCATTATATCTCTGCTATTCTGATATGTCCATGTTGCACCATAACATATAAAAGGTAAGGTGCTAACATGCGGATGGTGAAAGCTTCACTCTATTCCTAATTCATATGGCTCACAAGAATCAACTTTTCATAAATCCACCACTTAACCAAAGTCTATAGCATAAATATATATATATATATATATATATAGCAAAACCTCTCTCACCAACCATCTCCACAGATCAATCACTCCCCTATATCGATCGCTTTATTTGGGTTCCAAACGATCGCCAATGAAATGAAAAAACTCCCTAAACCTCCCACCTCCCTAATTCGACCATTTGAAGTTGGTTCCATGGTCGTTCGATTTAGAGAGGTTTTACTGTATGGAGGTATATATATATATGTATATATACATACATATAAATCACCTATAGCGTACTGTTGCTCTGAAAGGATCCGTAATGAAGGAAAATGAACATAAAACAAGATCACATTTCGTTGCTTATGTGCTCCTGTGAATCCGACATTTTCTGTCATATTCACACAGCTAGTCTCACATAAATTGGTATCAACTGTGTTCAGGGAGATTTAGAACCTTTACACAAAGAGCCATTCAGGGGGCCTATTGAAGTCCTTCCACATGCCATCAATTGAAGATCATTTGAAGGTTCTTTTAGAGGCTGTCAGAGAAGCTATTATCAGAGCTCTATTTGAAGTCTTTTCTGTGAAGCCATTGCTGAAGTTTTTGCTGAAGCCATTCCTGCTAGCCATTGCTGAAGCTATAACTAGAAATATTGCTGAAGTCATTACTGAATTCAATGTTGAAGCTTTTGTCAAAGCCATTACTTAAACCAGTGCTAAAATCATTGTTGAAACCAATGCTGAAACCAATGCTGAAATCACTCCAGAAGCCATTCCTGTGGCCATTGCTCAAGCCATTTCAAAAGCCAATGGCATAGTCATTTGTCATTCCAATGCTCAAGCTATTACTGTGGGCAATTGGCTGAAGTTAATGCCAAAGCGACTGGTAGAGCCAATATTGAACCATTGCTCAAGCCATTGCTGTAGCCATTACTCATGCCAATCCTAAAGCTAATGTTGCTGCCCTTGCTCAAGCCATTGCTGAAGTGTATAGAAACAGGACAGGAGTTCATGGTGTGGTACAGCTCAGTTTGAAACTGACATATATCTCAAGCTAAACAAAAGCATCAGCAAAGGAAAGACCATCTCGTTCACCTAGCAGACCATCTGACTGCAGCTACACATACTTGTCCAACATGCCATTGCACATTCTGACCACAAATTGGACTCATTAGTCATTGACAAGTTAGCAACAAATGATGAGTTGCTTTCATCATCATCACCAATGGACAACCAAGAAGAAGACCGTGGCATATGGCTGAAGTCAATGCTAATGCCAAGATTATAGCCAATGTTGAAGCTATTACTTAAGCTATTAAGGTAGCCTTTCTTGCAGTCAATACTGAAGCCAATTCTGAAGCCATTACTGTGGCCATTTCTAAATTCAACCCTAAAGCCAATGCTGAAGCCAATGCTGAAACCAATGCTGACGCCAATGATGTGGTTATGCCTGAAGCCAGTCGTAAAGCCATTGCTGAAGCGATTTATGCAGCCAATGCTGAAGCCATTGCTGAAACCATTTCTGAAGCCATTGCTGAAGCCATTGCTGAAGCCAATGTTGAAGCCATTGCTGAAGCCAATGATGAAGCCATTGTTGAAGCCAATGATGAAGTTATTGCTGATGCCAATGCTGAAGTTGTCACTGAAGCTATTTCTGCAGCAATTGCTGAAGCCATTGTTGAGTGGCTGAAGTGATTTTCTTAGGCCATTGCAGAAGTTATTTGCTGAAGTCATTGCTGAAGTTATTTTTTAGCTATCGCTGAAGCCATTGCTGAGGCCATTTCTAAAGCCATTGTTGGAGTCATTGTTGATGTAATTATTGCTGAAACCACTGCTGAAGGCATTCTCTTGCCTTTTTGTAAGCCATTACGGATGCTCACTTAGTGGCTAATTAGAAGACAATTTCTGCTGACTAGTTGATGTTGCCCGCCCATCCTGAACTTTGAACTCTGTGTCCTCAGTGCATTAAAGTCTGCCCACATGTGAGTTGAACCAATTCAATTAAAGTTGCATAGTCCGATGGATTTGAGTTTCTGCCATTTTTCTGATATATTAAATTGATTGTCATAGCCTACCTTACTTTAGTTTGAAGTAACTTTTATTTTAAATGGCTACATTTTGATATATTTGAAGTGCAAATATGTCAAATTAGTCTTGGTAAGCTTGCCAAAACTCTGACACCATAGGCTTCAGCAGTAACAGTTTCTAGTAAAAGTGACTCAGTATTCCCTTCTATGTGGCAACAAATGTTTAATAAGTGCATCATTATCTAACTTACATAAGTCGAATCAAATCGAGATAATTGTTTTGGTTTTGAAACTTTAACACTCCATCAGACTATGCCGCTTTAAGCTTACATACAAATTTAAAAAGAAACAATATATATATACAGTAAAACCTCTCTAAATCGACCGACCATGGGACCGACTTTATGTGGTCCATTTAGGGAGGTGGTCGGTTTAGAGAGTTAGAATATCCTTACAATGGTATATTTGGGACCCAAATAAAGCAATCGATATAGGGGAGTGGTCGATGTGTGGAGGGGGTCGGCATAGAGAGGTTTTACTGTATATATAAAGAAAACTGATTTCAGAAGCCTGTATCCATAAGATTGGCAAAGATATAACTTAATACATTTGATGTAGAATAGGAAGCATTGGTATGAATGGATTTTAGATTTGGCTTATTAGGGTTTTTTTACGCCGTACCAACACGTGTGGTCATAACAGGACGGCATAAATGCTGGAACCAATTGATAGCATCAGTGGATTTGAAGTAGGGAGGTTTAGTAGGATGTGATATTCTGTATGGCGCTAATTTTGTTTCCATGTTCTCATGAATGGGATGGAACAACCTAATCAAATTGGCATGCATTACACCTCCTAGTCCCACCACTAATCATCATGCCAGGCGCATGTGGCAATAGAGCGATAATAGTTGCAGATTGCTTGATTAGATATTTATATGACTCAATGTGTGCGTAATAAACGAGTCTAATTATATTCCCAAATAGTGTGTAATTAATTATACGAGGTAAAGAGCGCATCACAAGTGAGTGGTTAACTTGGGTTTTATGCCTTAGCAACATGTGAGATCATCTCACTGGATGCGGTGGCCGAATCGGTAGAGCGCAAACTTCCCGTGCGGAAGGTCGGGAGTTCAATTCCTGGTCGAGTCAAACCAATGACTTACAAACTTGATACTTGTTGCTTCCTAGCCTGGTGCTCGACATTACTAGGATAGGGCAAGTTCAGTGTCAGGATAATGTGACTGAGTGGAATATCGGGTGGCCTGTTTTGGCAGTTGTGCAGCAATATAAAGTCACTATGAGTGCATACTGTCAGTACCTCAGAACCCGTCCTGATATGACCTTAGATGCTGCCAGGATGAAAAACTCCAACAACCAACCAATCAACTAAAATGTGAGATCATATCAGGACGAGTACCTATTTGTGACAGGTGTGCACTCATGGCTATCTTAGAATGCAATGAGTTGTCATAACACAGCTACTGGGAGAGTTTAATGTTTGCTTCAAAAGCAGATGACCTGTTGTTGAAACCATATGAAATCCGTAAATGGCGGTAGTTTAAACCAAACTTTCTTTAACCTCCCGTTTTGGAAGGTTGTGGGATTCAAACCCCCAGGTTCAAACCCTGGCTGAGTCAAACTAATGACTTAAAAATTGATACTTGTCCCTCCCTAGCCAAGCATTCGGCATTACTTGGATAGGACAAGGAGCAGTAGAATGAGGAAGACCAATTCAATTCTTTTATTTTAACTCTCTGCAAGGTATGTTTACAATAAATTGAGGTGATACAATAAATGCATACAAATTCCTTACAGACAGAAAGGATCCCAGAAAAGCGATGCTTATCTATCTAGTCGGTGATTGAATGAAGTTTCCCCTGCTTACTCAATTAATGTACAAACTTTTTTCTTTAAAAAAACAAAAATTAACCACTGACAGAAGCAATGAGCTATATATAGCATGGGTTGACATATCAGACAGACACCGAGCCACCACCACCATACCCTGACAACCCAACCATCTTATTTTTGCACTCAGCCTAATCCAAATAATACCAAGCATCCGCGGTAACGTGATGACAAGTATCAATTTTGAAAGTCTTTGATTTGACTCGGTCAGGGATAGATCCATAGGCACTCCCGCACAGGAAGTGGGTGCTTTGCCTTCTTAGCTATTCCGCCTGGAGCGCAACATAATGCTTGTGTTAAAAAAGCATGCTGCTTGACGGGTGATGGTGTGAGTGTGGGGGGGGGGGGTGGGGGGGGGGGGGGGGGTGAGGAAGGCAGGGCGCAGGGCCAGTGGCCTTTGTCCCCAGATGAGCAATTATTCTAAGGATATTGATCTTTCTTCTCAAACTTGCACAGTCTGATGGTTTTGAGTTTCTCCAATATTCTCATAAAATATATATATGGGTTATTCTCCAAAACTGGGCACCACATATTTGGTCTCCATGTTACGATACTGATAATTAAGTCTTTGTTTTATTGATAACAAGTCAAATATTTATTGGAGCCTCTGTCTATTAGGTATGTTATTGTTAGCAGTTCTACATGTATTGAATTTATCCCACATAGGATATCCAAATTTTAATTGTATGATTTTGCGCTGAGTGAGCTGTCTTAGTATTATAGGGTCTTTGTTATAATCTACTTTATTTTATTTAGCAGTAACTTTATATTTTAAATGGTTAACGTTGGGGTTATTTGAATTAAAACTTGTCATTTTAATTTTGATATGCACATCGAGATAAGAATCCGACATATTCCTTTTTTTAATCAATATATTAAGTTGATTGTTATAGCCTGTTTATTTTACTTATCAGTAACATTTATCTTAAATGGTTAAGCTTTGGGTTATTTTAATAAAAAATCTTGTCAATTTAATGTTAGTATGCACATCCAGATAAGTATTTGCCCTTTTCTTTTGTTAATAAATATATTAAGTTGATTATCATAGTCCACCTTACATTACTTAGCAGTAATTTATATTTTAAATGGTTAACATTGTGGTCATTTGAAATGAAAACTTGTCAATTTAATTTTGGTACATACATCGAAATGAATTTCTGCCATATTCATTTGAAATAAATATATTAAGTTGATTATTATAGACTACAGGGGCCATATGTATGGGGCGGTGTTAGCGTGCCAAAACTGGGTTTGGACAGGATTTCTAGTTTAGCGGCGAAAAGTTGCTATGTATGGAGCAGTGTTACCGAAACACTGCGAGTTTAACGTCGGCTACATTAACATGACTCCGTAGCAAGTTTACGGGCGGTGTTAGGTAGCGATTAGGCCCAAATCTATCATATTTTACAGAATAACCTACTCAAAACGTGAAATTTGGGCAAATTAACCCCAAAATCGAAGCGATATTAATGCCGCCGATACATCAGCAGTGATATGTGATATTGTCGAATGTAAACAAAACAAATGGCCGGCGATGCAGCGGCGGCGTTAATATCAGTTCGATTTTGGGCTTAATTTGACCAATTTTATTGACCAGAATAACATACAAAATAAGTGAAATTTGGTCAAATTAAACCAAAAATCGAAGCAATATTAACCCCGCCGCCGAATTTTGGTCAAATTAAACCAATAATCGAACCGATATTAACGCCACCGCCGCCACCGAATCGGCGGCGATATTGTCAAATAGGGGTGCTCGCCAGGAACAGGCTCAGAGGGATTTCCCAAATCTATAAATAACTGCTAGGTTAGCTAATGCCACCGTGCTTTGGACCCGTACATACCCTGTGGCCCATTTCCCAACACCGGTGTTAGCTAACCCAGCGGCGGCCCGTAACACCAGAGCTGGTCAAAAGTTGTTCATACATATGGCCCAGGCTGTATTTCACTTAGCAGTAGCTCTTATTTTAAATGGTAACATTGGGGTTATTTGAAATAAAAACTTTTCAAATTAATTTTGGCCTACACATCGAGATGCTGAACACCGGAGGCTTCAGCATTGATAGGTTCTATTAGCATTGTAGTAGTCTGTACTGAACCTCTCAGACAAAGACCCACTTAGACAGATAGGCGTGGATAGGATGATTGCATCAGGGAGCCTAGGTAGTGTCATGGTTAGCACGCTAGCCCCGGGATGGCATGAAGTATGGGTTCAAGACCTGCTCTAGGTGCAATGTGTCCTATTTCCATCAACCCCATGACACCAGACGGGATGGCCGAATGAGTTGAGCATCCGTCTCCCATTTTGGTAGATCGTGGGATTCGAATCGATGGGTTCGAACCCTAGTCGAGTCAAACCAAAGACTTAAAGAATTATACTTGTCGCATCCTAGCCAGGTGCTCAGCAATAGGATAGGTAAAGGACTGGTTGTCTCAGTGTGACTGAGTGGGATACAGGTCATGGTGCTGGTGGCCTGGTCTCCGAGTGGGGCAGCACTATAAAGTTGTCATGAGTGTGCACTGTTGCAAGCCGGTACCCGTCCTGATAAGATCTCAGATGTTGCCAGGACTATGCAACCTTAGAGGTCGAGAAATAATTCAACAACATGTGGCCGTGCCTCCATGAGGTCAGGCATTATTAGTGTAGGGCAAGGACTGGTTGGCTTAGTGTCAGGATAATGTGACTGAGTGGCATATCAGGTCATGGTGCTGGTGGCCTTTGTCTCCCAGTGGGGCAGCACTATAAAGTTGTCATGAGTGTTCACTGTTACAGGTCGCTACCCGTCCTGATATGACCTTTGATGTTGCCAGGATGTAAAACCACAAGAACCGACCAATCCAAGGGCAGGCGGGGCACTAGCGACAACGCTGCTGTCTTACCCTGTGAGGGGTAGACAGAATAAAATCATTGTCATTATCATTGTCAAATCATTATTATTCCCTCGCCACGCACGTTGCTGCTGTCACTGGACGCTGTGGTCAAATCGGTAGCGCGCTGGCTACCCGTGCGGAAGGTTGGGAGTTAGAATTCCAGCCGAGTCAAACCAATGACTTATCAAATTGATACCTGTCGCTACCTAGCCTGGTGTTCGGCATTAATAGGATAGGATAAGGACTGGTTTGCTCAGTATCGGGATAATGTTCTCCGTCATTGAATGGTTAGAGTGTCTGACCTTATCTGAAGGTCTGTGGTTTGATTCCCTATGCCATCACCTCTGCCAATTTGGATATCCACTGCTGTGTATAACTTACAGCATCATCAAAGGGCAGTTGCTCTCATACCATGTGTATATGGTGTGGGGGGGGGGGGGGGTAAAAATCCCATGGGTCGGTAAAAGTGTAGGCTCTTAGTTTCTATTGACATATTGTCTAATCGTGAAAACAAGTTTATTGAGACTTATCCATGATAGGCAGTATAAATCTTCAAGAAAAAAAAAGAAAAATGTATACCTGTCCTGATATGATCTTAGATGTTGCTAAGGCGTAAAACAACAAACAACCCAGCAATTATTGCTGCTGTCGCCAAGGTTGTAGAGAGTGTTAGGCCTGTCAGGAACATCGTAGGGTCTGAGCGCAAATCAGAAATTGTGAGATTTGAAGCACAGGTGGGTTGGTTGGGCGGTGCATTATGAGTCACGTGACCAACACGCCGCTCCCCAGTGACCACGCCCTACCCAAGCAGGTCACTCAGGGTCCCCCTGTGGGTGGGCGGAAGGGCAGCAGGGAACTGCAGCGTGTAATGAACAGGATAGCGTCAGATATCAGGTTTTATTATCTGTATATACATATATAAACATATATATATATATATATATATTTATATATATATATATATATGAAGTGAGAGCTGGGAGACCTTTGGAGTCGGTTCCCAGGAAAGGGGAAGCAGAGAGTGCCCGGTTACAGGGGGGGGGGGGGGCTACTGAGAATAACGGGTGTTGGGAAGCGAGAGGTGCCCAGAAGGAGCACTGAAAACATTAGGGAGTATTCTTTATTCATATTCACATAATAAATGTTATAGCACATGTAGGTATCCACAGCGGTATAGCCATTTGGCAATCTACTGTCAATCCATAGGTGCTTGTAGCCATATATACACAAAATTCCTCCGAGTGGAGGATTGGCCCCACGTAGGAAGTAGAGCGGTGCATCCTGGTACCCAGCCCCACCCTGAATAGGATTAGGAGGGGGGGGGGGGGAGTGCAGGACACTACAGTCATTATTATACGCAATAAAGGGTTTATCGCTTCCATGTATATATATATATATATATATATATATATATATATAAATAACTGCGTACATATGAGAGAAGAGAAGATAGTGGTTGAGTAGTTTTTAATCCCTGTCAAGGATTATAGGCCCTTGCCCAAATAATAAAGGAAAAAATCCTCCAGTGTGACTGACACTTGTTGACACCAGATGGAGGGGGGTGTGGGCACAGGTGGCGCCACCGGTCAAGTGCGGAAGTCTTACAGCGAATATCAATGGTATCAAGTAATATAATAATATAATATATAATGGAAATAATTCCCTTCGTATTTTTATACTCGCATAATACGTTATACATCACATATATAATCTACATCCATGATTCTTGTAACCAGACATATATACAAGTATCTACAGTCATGATTCTTGTAGCCAGATATATATATATATATATATATAATATGAGTTCAGGCGCAAAACCCTGTAAACACCAATCCAAAAATTTAGATAAACATTGAAGTCAAACCTTCAAAAATGTTCAAAAGAGAGGCGGGGTCGGGGCCTGGGGGGTGGGGGGGGGGGGGGGGGGGGGCAGTACACAGTGGCTCTCAGTCGTGCAGCGTCTGTCCTCTCCACATGCCTGGTATCGAACCTTTTGTAAACCAAACCCAATAGGGGACCAGGCGTCAGGCGAACATCTAACTGGAACTAACCCTGTCCGACTGCAGCCTGAACCTCGGAGTTGAACCCTTTTACAGACGGCCTTGCGTTATCTGATAGCTTAACTTCACTCCCATCGTCATGTGACACACCAGACGGGATGGCCGAATGAGTTGAGTGTCTGTCTCCTGTTTTGGGAGATCGGGTGATCCGAATGAATGGGTTTGTGTGTTCGAAGCCTTGTCAAGTCAAACCAATGAGTTAACAATTTATACTTGTCACTTCCTAGCCAGGTATTCAGCATTATTAGGATAGGGCAAGGACTGGTTGGCTCAGCATCAGGATAATGTGAATGTGTGGGGTATCAGGTCATGGTCCTGGCGGCCTGATCTCCCAGTGCGGTAGCACAATAAAGTCGCCATGAGTACACACTGTCACAAGTCGGTACCTGTCCTGATATGACCTTAGATGTTGCTAGGACGTAAAACAACAACAAAATAAGCTCGACATGACATGTTGGTTGGGATCCAGTATCCAATTGGCAACACCATGAGTGACTGCTGAATGATTGGCTATACATATATATATATATATATATAGTATATATTTATATATATATATGTATATGTATGTTTGTGCTGGGAGAACTGTGACACAAGTTAAAATGACAGCAAATCTTACCACAAAGACAACTGACTGCTTCTGGAGTTATTCAAATAATTACTTTTGCTATGTGACTCCACGGACGTCTGGGATTAGGACAAAATGTGTGCAATCACTTCCGATGCACATAATAGGGCGCATTGTGTAGAACCAGCACTGCGCCACGTGAAATATGCAACGTTGCACCTGTTGGCTATTGCCGATCAACGAACTCAAGGGCTCAGTTGGCAAGGGCTGGGCGCGCATTAATACAGCCTGGTGGCACGGGGTGTACACGGCTCTACGTGGTGTGCGGTAGTACATGGTGGTGTGAGGTGGTGTAAGGTGGTATATGGTCGTGTATGGTGTGTGTACGGTGGGACATGGTGGTATATGGTGTGTACGATGGTACACGGTGGTGTAAGGTGTGTGTACGGTGGTACATAGTGGTGTAAGGTGGTGGACAGTGGTGCATGGTGCTGTAAGGTGTGTGTACGGTGGTACATAGTGGTGTAGGGTTGTGTACATTGGTGCATGGTGGTGTAAGGTGGTGTACAGTGGTATATGGTGGTGTAAGGTGGTGTACAGTGGTGCATGGTGGTGTAAGGTGTGTGTACGGTGGTACATGGTGGTGTAAGGTTGTGTACATTGATGCATGGTGGTGTGAGGTGGTGTACAGTGGTATATGGTGGTGTAAGGTGGTGTACAGTGGTGCATGGTGGTGTAAGGTGTCTGTACGGTGGTACATGGTGGGGTAAGGTTGTGTACATTGATGCATGGTGGTGTAAGGTGGTGTACAGTGGTATATGGTGGTGTAAGGTGGTGTACAGTGGTATATGGTGGTGTAAGGTGGTGTACAGTGGTGCATGGTGGTGTAAGGCGGTGTACAGTGGTATATGGTGGTGTAAGGTTGTGTACAGTGGTTCATGGTGGTGTAAGGTGGTGTACAGTGGTATATGGTGGTGTGAGGTTGTGTACAGTGGTATATGGTGGTGTGAGGTGGTGTACAGTGGTATATGGTGGTGTAAGGTGGTGTACAGTGGTATATGGTGGTGTCAGGTGGTGTACAGTGGTGCATGGTGGTGTAAGGCGGTGTACAGTGGTATCTGGTGGTGTAAGGTTGTGTACAGTGGTGCATGGTGGTGTAAGGCGGTGTACAGTGGTATATGGTGGTGTAAGGTGGTGTACAGTGGTATATGGTGGTGTAAGGTGGTGTACAGTGGTATCTGGTGGTGTAAGGTTGTGTACAGTGGTGCATGGTGGTGTAAGGCGGTGTACAGTGGTATATGGTGGTGTAAGGTTGTGTACAGTGGTTCATGGTGGTGTAAGGTGGTGTACAGTGGTATATGGTGGTGTGAGGTTGTGTACAGTGGTGCATGGTGGTGGAAGGCGGTGTACAGTGGTATATTGTGGTGTGAGGTGGTGTACAGTGGTGTATGGTGGTGTAAGGTGGTGTACAGTGGTATATGGTGGTGTGAGGTGGTGTACAGTGGTGCATGGTGGTGTAAGGTGTGTGTACGGTGGTAGATGGTGGTGTAAGCTGTGTGTACGTGGTACCTGGTGGTACATGGTGGTGTATGTAATGGACGTGTTAACACCGTGAGTTCTTGTAACGTAACTAACTTTATTGGTTCTCATTCGTAGTGACGTCATACGTCGTAGCGACGTCATACAATATTATGGCAGGGCGTTTGTACAGTACATATATTACATCTTCCCCTTTCAATGATATATATATATATATATATATCTCTGCCCGACTCTTAAGATCTATTACATATCATTTGATGGGCATATTGGTGTGATATGCGTAACATACTTAAGACTTATCGTTTATTTCTGTGTACTATTTTCTTGACAAACACGATAATGTTGCAAACATCAATGTAACTTGATTATATTTACTCATAATACCACTATTGTGGATGATCATAACATTAAACATATTATTTCATTCTCCTGTCTAGAAAGATCTACGAAAACATGTGTCAAAACCTAACATTCATACAGGCTACATTTCAATGCACTAAATACATGGCACTTAATTGTGGTGGTGAGCAGGGCCCCTATACGAATGAATACAACAATGTGCTCCTTTAGTGTATTTAAACCGTTGATTCTTATGCGTGTAACTGTGTTGTTTCGTGTTTTATTTGACTTTATTTTTGTGGCCGCTGATTTCTGTATGCGTCTGTTTCATTACTCTCTTATACAATCTAAGAACACCTTGACTATACAATATCCCTAAACTTGTTGTAATACCTTGTGTATTTTGTTCTAGTATATATATATACATAGATACATCATAGACGCTACCAGACTACTAAATTCTATGTCTCGACACCCAACTTGTATTTTTACTCCCTCCCGAAACGGATTGGAGGACGAACTACCCTACCATACCTGGTAGTTTGTGTTAAAGATTTATGTCGGTCGTTAACTTTGTTCCTGTGATATTCCCCCGGTGTTTTTCTTGTTTCACCGGTATTATCACTTGGACACTTATATATAAATTTCCTGTTACGTCGTAATGTCGTTTTATGTTCATTTAGTATTTGGTAGTCACGTCATGCACTGTTACTGGTGCCTACAATTCTACCTTGTTTCCATTCATCTCGATAATTCTTATACCGGACTGTGTCCCCTATCTTTAATAAAGGGTGATCTTTGCCGGCATGTGCGTCGAAATAGGATTTTTGTATGATTTGCCTATCTTTCATTTGATTCAATTTAGACGGTTGGGCAGTCGCCCTGAGTGCGGATTCTAATATAGGAAGTCTTGTCCTTAACTTTCTAGACATTAATAATTGCGCCGGAGACGCACCAATCCCATCCAGTGTTGTGTTACGATAATTTAGCAGAGCCAAATTTACATCTTGATTACCTTTAAGACATTTTTTTATCATCCGCTTCATGGTTTGAACATAACGTTCGACTTGCCCATTGCTTTGGGCATGCATGGGGTTCGTGAACAGGCATTTAAAACCATATTCGGAAGAAAATGTCTTAAATTCTGTACTTGAAAATTGTGGACCATTGTCCGAGACGACAAACCGGGGTATACCATAGCGCAAAAGTTTGCTTCAATGCAACAATAACTGCCTTACTCGTAGTTGACATTAGTTCCATAACTTCAGGAAATTTGGAATAGTAATCTACAATTACAATATAATTTAAACCATTCACATGGAATAAGTCAATACCTACTTTATAGAATGGTATGTCAATTAGAGAATGACTCAACAATGGTTCCTTAGCTTGTTCATTTCTAAAAACTTGACAAACATGGCACCTGGATACCTGGTCTTCAATTTGCTTGTTTAAACCAGGCCAAAACACTGTGTCCCTCGCCAACTGCTTACATTTGATAATCCCTAAGTGGGATTCATGCAATTTATTTAATATTTCGTGATGCATCGACTTTGGTATTATTATCTGTTCTCCCTTTAATAATACATTATCAAACCATGTGATATCATGCCGGAACGTAAAGTACGGTTTAACAGAAGGGTCGAGATTGTTGTTGTTTGATGGCCACCCATGCAATGTTAATTCTTTTACACCCTGTAACGTTTTATCCAAATTTGTATCTGTTTGTATCCTTTGGAAAATATCTGTACTCAGACTGATCGAAGCCACCGTTTGGGGTTATGTCTGCAGTGTGAGCTCGTGAAAGTGTATCTGCAAAGAATAAGTTTGACCCCTTTAAATATGTTACGTGTATGTTGTACAAATGTCGATTTTTTAGGGTTTAATTTGAGGTTAACCTCACGAGCACGAGTGGTACATGGTGGTGTAACGTGTGTGTACGGTGAGAAATGGTGGTACGTGGTGGTATATGGTGGTGTAAGATGTGTACCATGTGTACTGTTGTACCGTGTGTACCACGTGTACCTTGTACTGTTTGTACCATTATCCTATGTGTATAATGTGTACCGTGTACATTGTGTGTGTACTGTACATGTCCCATATACTGTGATATTGGATATGATGTACTCAAAATGTTTTTGAGGAGATTAAAATCAACATCATCCCCCTCACAATATAGCTGGTATTCATCTAATTCATTTTGCAGGTCAACTATCTGGTCACACAATTCTTTCACAGTCAGAGAAGATGCACAAACTAAATTACTGTGCGGGGGGGGGGGGGGACTCATAATCAGATAAGTCACTGTTACATTTGTTATTACTTTACATAACGTCTAGGGCAACTCAAGAACGCACACCAACTTCAAAGAGGCCTAACACCAACATCCTGTCAAGCAGCCATGTGCCAGTGATGAATCTGCCTGATTCATCACTGGCTAGTAGATTTCGCTGCTCGATTTTCGCATCTATGTGCGTTCTTGAGTTGCCCTAGACAAGAGGCACTGAACGCACATGTATACATGTGCATTCTGCATGGTATATTTTTCCATGTGTTGATGGGTGTCGTGGCCTATTCAATGTTGTGGGTTGTATTCAGGCACTTATTGGTAGCTAGAACTAGAACTAAAATGTTATTACTAGTACTTACCAATTTAAAAAACTGTGGCACTGGCTATGTATCATTCTTGAAAATTATTTCTTTTTAGGAGAATTTACAAACCCCTTTTGGACCTGTCCTAGTATGCTATATTAGTTAATGGCTGAAATAAATGGATTATTACGCACATTTTATTTGACTTAAATGGATCCGTCAAAAAGTAATGTTTTTAGATATTTTTCCAAAACATAACTTAGAAATATGTCTACAGGACGCCATTTATTCTATATGAGCCTTGACACCCCTTTCCTAAAAACATCACAGGGATCTAAGGAGTTGATTGAAACAGTATTTTAGTGAAAAAACTTATGATACGGTATATTAATAGGCACTTCTTTGATGAAAGTCCAGGATTTCTGGCATACCACAACCTTCACGACCTTTTGACCTCTAGTGACCTTGAGGTTCATCCAATCAGAATCTACTCTGCTTATTGTTTTAGGCTACATCCATACCAAAAGAATGAGTGGTAATTTGTTGCAGTAGAGTCTTGCGTTGTGATGATATGCTAGATTTAGTTTCCCCTACCCCGGAATTAGGCGGCTGGTGTCATCACAGCCTATAGTCAAAAAACGGTGTCTATCGAATTTGCGCAATACATTCAAAGTGTCCAAATTCACTTTTCAGATGTCCAAGACCCCTATAGACATAATCCAAGTGTCAACAATGTTATAGCAGGGGTGTCACATCAAAACCCTTAATTTGCACATTTTCTGGTTGTGGATCCCAGACTATATGTACACCCGGGTGGCTGATTAGGTGATTCAGGTTATTATGGTTACTGATCAGGTCAGTGTGTGGGTGGCCAAAGTCAGCAATCTGTTTCTAGAGTGTCAGCCGCTTTTAGAAGGGGGGGGTGAACATCTATGCAGGAAGAGAAATTTATTTTCCTGTATATTTGTTTGTTATGTAAAGCGCCTGAGAACGGCTTGCTGGATCGGGCGCTATATAAATGTTTTATTATTATTATTATTACATGCATTTTGGCTGATAATTCGAAAATATACTAACCAAATCTCACATGCAATCCAATTCAAAACAAGTGCAAAGCAAATATCCCACTAATATCTCACTAAGTGGGATAAGCAGGAACCATGTTTATTAATTGGTGTTTTACCTCCCAACGACATCTAAGGTCATATCAGGACAGTCATGAACCAGATATGCATGAGTGATTCTCAGCTAATATATATATATATATATATATATATATAAGCCTCCCCTACGAATTGACAAGAGACAGCAGATTGGGTTGCTTTGTTTATTCGATTCCGGGCTGAGCGATAAATGCTCTACCTAATACAAAAGCAAAAAACTGGAGGCAAGTGACGATTCAAACCAACTCGAGCAGCATCGAAACCGCCAGGACCGCAGCAGGGCCAGCGGACGACGGCGATTGGACAATATTAAGTCGAGTAGAATCGAAACTAATAAATAATAAATAATTCTCCGAGCGTTTATATGTATATAATAGATTATATATAATATATATATATTAAATAATGGGGCTGAGAGATATCACCCCACTTCCTGTAGGTAAACAAGCCAGGTGGCAGCTCCAATCGTTCCTCGGGGACGAGAGAACACTAATTCAGACAAGACGTATTCGGGGCCGTCCAACGTAGTCAACAAATCGTACGATAGAGGGGCGGGGGGTGTGGTTGTGAGTAAAGTATGACTTTTAGTGTCTAATTAAATGATGATATTCTTCGATGAATTTTCATTGGTACTGTAGTAGGCTTCTGGCAAGGAACCACATAGTACATGTGGATAAGGTGATTACATCAGGGAGCCTAGGTAGTGTAATGGTTAGGAAACTAGCCCCAGAATGGCAGACGGTGTTGATTCAAATCCTGTGGTAGGCATAATATTTCCCATTATCACCACCTCCATGATAGTACATTAGTTGATTAAGCAAAGAAGTTTCAATTGCGTACAACTGGTCTTCCTTATTCCACTCCTCCTTGCCTTAATCCTTGTAATGCCGAACACCCGGCTAAGTAATGACACATGTCAATTTGTAAAGTTATTGGCTTCACGCAACCATGGTTCAAACACTGGAATTTCAATCCCAATCCCATCACCTCCCAAAATATTGGAGTCTGTAGTAGTAAAGCACCATCAATGCGTCCATCATGGACAAAGAAGATCACCAACAAAGAAGTTCTCAGAAAAAATAAAAATAAGAAAAGCTTGTTTGCCACTATACAGACAAAGAAACTTATTTATTTTGGCCACATCATTCGTCAGAGTTCAATATACCGTACATTGTTGGAAGGGAAGATGAATGGCAGCAGAGGGAGAGGGAGACCAAGAACATCATGGTTTACAAATATTTCACAGTGGACAGGCTTGAATTATTCACTGGGTGGGGGCCGGGAGTGGGGGGGGGGGTCTGGAAAAGTAGTACTCTCTGTACTACCGTGAAAATGTTGACAACTTTTGACAGCCCCTTATAACAATCATCATCATCATCATCATGCTGTCAGTCGCGATGCGACAAAGACTGCTTTCATTACTTGACTACCGCTCTCCATTTAGCTCTCTGCTGTGAGAGTGATGTCCATGAGTCGGTCTTAATGTCTCTCAGCTTCAGGTTTCTCTTGATGGTATCCTTGAACCGGAGACGAGGGCGCCCTCTCTTTCTGTAACCAGAAGACAGTTGAGAGTAGAGGATGACATCCTCATGAGGTGTCCAGTCGACCGGAGATTCTTCTTGATCAGGAGATCTTCCATAGAGGGCAGCCCCGTCCGTTTGAGTATTTCCTTATTTGTCACTTTGTCCTTCCAGGTTAGCCTCATGATTGAACGCAGATGTCGCACCATGAAGGCATGCAGCTTTTTCACCTGTTGTCCAGGCCTCGGCTCCGTATAGTAGGGTGGATAGCATGATTGCATGGTAGATCTTGCCTTTGACCCACATGGACACATGGTGGTTGTTCCAGAGTCTCTGGTGTAGTCGGCCGAAAGATGCACTAGCCTTGGCCATCCTCCTCTGTATTTCAGCATCAATGCATCCATCACTTGCTTATAACAACAATAGTGATACATCAATTTGAATTTGACTAAACAGACAACGGTGTCGATCTATTCTTCTGAAACTGATAATCGATACACAGTTATGGCTTCATGCATATGCAAACTGAAAAATGATACCCAGTGAACCACATCAACAATAACCAGCACATTGATGTTTGCGTGTTGGTGTTCTACTCCTAGCAACATCTAAGGTCATATCACGATGATACCGACTTGTGCCAGGACTGGTTAGCTCAGTTTCAGGATAATGTTGACTGAGTGGGATATTGGGTCATGGTGCCGGCGGCCTGGTTTCCCAGTGGAGCAGCACTATTAAGTCGCAAAGAGTGTGCACTGTCACAAGTCGGTACCTGTCCTGGTATGACCTTAGATGTTGCCAGGACGTAAAACTCCAACAACCAACTTAATAATGTTGAGCACCATGCTAGGTAGCGACTACAAGTGTCAATTTTATTATAAGTCATTGGTTTGACTCGGTCGGGGTTCGAGTACACGACCTCCCGCACTGGAAGCCAACAGTGCTCTTTCCGATTCGACCATCCCGTCTAGAATGAAACTGAAGTTGCCCAGTAGTAATTAGCCTGTTCTGTTGAACCTGAATGAACCTGGCTGACATGCTATCTTAATGACCACTTGATTCAATATTTGACTGAGACATATTTTAAGCATTGTAAGCGAACCGGACAACATTTAGAAAATCTCAAATCAGACCCACTTAGTTGGTGTGTAACATTGGATACACTATTAGAAATAATACTGCCGTTGAATGGTGGTGCTAAAATTGGCTTACGCTCCATAATGGGGAGCGTCATGTTATAAATGCATGAATAAGTCCAGCATTTAGGGCCGTTCCTAAATGTGCATTGCCTGTTGTGCGAACACGCGCGTTGGTGAATTTATGAAGCACATGAAGGGACCTTTTCCTAACAGTTCATCAACTAGATTCTCCAAAATAAAGGAGAAACAAACACAGAGGCAGTCCTCTCTAATATTTATTTGGAAATAATGAACAAAGTGTTTCTAGGTAATTTATATAGATATATATGTATAAATATATATACATTTTTTTATATATGAATCGGAGGAACCACACATATTCAAAAATGCTATTTAACAATCGATGCTTTGATAAAGCCCCAGTCACACCATACCGGATTGGGGTACCGGATAGAAAACGGACACTGTCCGGTGAAATACGGCAACGTACGGTTTATATATGGTTGGCGTCCGTTCTGTGTCTGGTGTGTACGGTAGCAAGTTTTGAACATGCACAAAACTTGTACCGGACACCGCCGGACTGAGGTGTACGGTTGGTGTCCGTTTTAAGTCCGTTTAGTCCGTTTTGTCCGGTTCATGTCTATTACCCATCCATTAGGTGTCCGGTTTGTATCCTGAAGAGTCCGTTGACGGTGCTGCAGGAATTCGGTCCGTCGGTTTTTGGGGCGTCATGAACAGTCCGGTAGGTGTCCGGTTGATGTCCGGTTGGTGTCCGGTTGGTGTCCGGTCCGTCCGTTAGACATTTGGTTGTCATCCGGTTATTGTCCAGTTATCGTCCGGTGGCTATTCATTAATGTACGTTACTTGTCCGATTAGCATTCGTTTCGTCCGGTACATTTCAGTACATTTTGATACCGAACACCACCGGACTAGAAAATTCTTTGTCCGGTGTTGTCCGGTACTCAGTCCGGTGAGGTGTGACTGGGCCTTGAAGCATTAATTTGGAATAGTTTGTTTGTAGTTTCGTTAGGGAAACTCGCAGATAAAAGGGGATTAACAGGGAAGTAGGGCTTCACCGGTAAAGCCTTTTATGTTTTACAGTTTTAGCCGCGTGTGAAACACAGAGGAGGCCTGTATGCAAATGCCATCTCCCGGTTTGGTTATTGTGAAGCTACTGTAGTGGTCTGCACTGACCTCTCAGGCAAGTAACCATATAGACAGGTAGGTGTGGGTAGTGTGGTGATGTCAGGGAGCCTAGGTGGTGTAATGGTTAGCACACTGGCCGGGAAATGCAAAGAGATGTGGGTTCGAGTCCCGCTCTAGGTGCAATATTTCCCATTTTCATCACCCCCATGACACTGGTTGCCGTGACCATGATCCTGTACAAGCTATGCGCTGTATGGTTGTTGAACCTACCCTGAGTATGTATGTGTTAGTGCATTGCCTGTATGTATGTAATTGTAAGCATTAAATGACTTACAATTCCAGGGGGATGAGTGTAGTGGTCTGCACTAACCTCTCATGCAAGTAACCACATAGACAAGTAGGTGTGGGTAGTGTGGTGATGTTAGGGAGCCTAGGTGGTGTAATGGTTAGCACACTGGCCAGGAATGCAAAGAGATGTGGGTTCGAGTCCCACTCTAGGCGCAATATTTCCCCTTTTCATCACCCCCATGACACTACTAATGTCATTCTGACAAACGCGTGGCAGCAGCGGGTTTCCTCCAAAGAAATATGTCAGAATGACCGCATGTTTGACGTCCAATGGCCAATGATAAAAATCAATGTCCTCTAGAGGCGTCGTTAAATAAAACAAGCTTTACTTTACTCTGACAAACGCTGGGCCACAATGGGTCACTTTCCTACCTAATTATAATAGCCACTTTTGAAATGGTGCCTACATGTGACACGATAAATGGTAGATAAAAGATTCACCCGGTACTTATAGTACACGGGTGAAGGACAACGTAGTGTAAATACGGGCGAAAATAGGTTTAGTATGGAACATGAAGTAGAAACTGTGGCTCTAGTATTGAATGGCTACCCATACAGGCACAGAGTTGGTGAAATGGGAGAGAATGCAAAAAGACAAGATGGCGGCCGCAGAACGCTGCCGATTTCACTTTTAAATCTTATTAAACTAGATATTATATTAGATTTTTCAACTCAAAGGTAGCGGGCTATCAATAAGACAAATGTAAAGAATAATTGTTGCTTCTTAGATTGTGAAATTAGGCTCTCAATTAGGTAACCCGCTTTTTCGACCGTTTTTATATAGGGCTGGTATTCACCCGTGTACTGCGACTGCGAGTACCGGGTGAATCCTTTATCTAAATAAATGGTTGGTTGTTGGAGTTTTATGATCGCCAGATGTTCACCTCAAGGCCTTGTCATTTCCACCTTCCTAACGTGTGCTTGTGATATGAGGATTCTATCAGCAGGGGCCAAATATATGAAGAACTTTTTATCGGCTCCGGTGTTAAGGGCGGCCGGCGGGTTAGCTAACGTTGGTGTTGGTATATGTGTCGCGGGAAATGTATGTAGCCAAAGCGTGGTGGGGTTAGCTTTCTCATGCATTATTTATAGATTTGGGAAATCCCTCTGAGCCTGTTGCCAGCGAGCACCGCTATTTGACAATATTGCCGCTGATGCGGCGGCGGTGGGGGCGGCGGCGGTGTTAATATTGGTTCGATTTTAGCGTTAATTTAATGAAATTTCATGATGTGAGTATGTAATTCTGTTAAATATGATAGCATTGAATAGATTTGGCTCTAATATATCGCCGATTCGACAATATGAATATCGCCGCCGATGTAGCGGCAGCATTAATATCGTTTCGATTTTAGGGTTAATTTAATGAAATTTCACGTTTTGAATATCTAATTCTGTTAAATATGATCGCATTGAATAGATTTGAGCCCAATCGGTCCCTAACCCCGACGGTAAACTTGATATGGCTTGGGGTTAGCGTAGACGACGTGAAGCTCGCGGTGTTTCCCTAAACCGTCCACAGACATTCATACATTTGGCCCCAGGTCTACTAATACTAGTAATAGAACACACCGGGCGCGGTGGCCGAATCGGTAGAGCACAGGCCTCACGTGCGGAAGATCGGGAGTTCGCGAGTTCGGTTCCCAGTCGAGTCAAACCAATGACTTAAAAATTGATACTTATCACTTCCTAGCCTGGTGCTCGGCATTATTAGGATAGGGCAAGCGCTGGTTAGCTCAGTGTCAGGATAATGTTACTGAGTGGGATATCGGGTCATGGTGCCGGCGGCCTGATTGCCCAGTGGGGAAGCACTATAAAATTGCCATGAGTGCATACTGTCACAAGTCGGTATACATCCTGATATAACCTTAGATGTTGATAGGACGTAAAACAACAACAAACAAAGCAAAACTAATAGAACAGGATACATGCCACGTGAAGCAGGGCACATATCATGCAAAGTTCATGTTACTAATGAGGATCTCTTAAAGCTGCATAGTCTGACAGGTTTGAGTTTCTGCCATTTTCCAAGATAAATACATTAGATTGGTTGTTGTAATCTACGTTACTTTAGTTTGAAGTAGCTTTTATTGTAAATGGCTGCCTTTTGAAATATTTGAAGTGCAAACATGTCAAATTAGTTTTGGCTAACATTCCAAAACTCTTATTCCATAGTCTTCAGCAGTAACATGTTCTATTAAATTGACGTGTATGTCCTTATATGTGTCAACACATGCTTACACAGTGCATCAGTATCTAAGTTACATATGTAGAATCAGATATAGATAATTGTTTTGATTTTGAAAATTTGATACTTTCATCAGACTATGCACCTTTAACAAGATCAAACAAACCATCGAGTTAGCAGCTTGATTGACACCTGAGCAGCATGGACTACTAGTAGATTGCAATAAGCTGGTTGTGCTTGTGGTGGAGGGTGGTGCTTGTGGTGCAGGGTGGTGGTGCAGGATGGTGATAGATGTGATTCTTTCCTGGCTGTTCCTGCGTCCATAGCTGCATATTTCAGTACCGGACGCGGTGGCCTAATTGGTAGAGCGCAGGCTTCCCGTGCGGGAGATCTGGGTTCGGTCAAGTCAAACCAATGACTGATACAAAATTGATACTTATCGCTTCCTAGCCTGGTGCTCGGCATTAATAGGATAGGGCAAGGACTGGTTAGCAAAGTATCAGGATAATGTGACTGTGTGGGATATCGGGTCATGGTGCTGGCGGCCAGATCTCCCAGTGGGGCAGCACTTTAAAATCACCATGAGTGTGCACTGTCACAAGTCAGTACCTGATATGGCCTTAGATGTTGCCAGGGCGTAAAACTCCAACAAACAACAAACGAAGCATATTTAAGTTAATTGGGAATGGCTGCAGATGATGGCAAGCGTTCCTTAAACTGTTTGTGTTTAGCAGTTTTAGCAAGGCATAGATCCGGACGTTATTAATGTTATTGTTAACATTAAAGCTGCATAGTCCGATGAAATATCAAATTTTCACAACCAAAACAATCACTTAGATTTGATTCTCCATATCTAACTTGGATACTGGTGAACTTATTGAGCATTTGTTGCCACATAGAAAGGAACACTGAGTCAATTTAATATAATATGTTATGGCATACGCCTATGGTGTCAGAGTTTTGGTGTGCTTGCCAAAATTAATTGCATATGTTTGCACTTCAAATATCTCAATTTAAATTTAAATTACTTAAAGTAACGTAAAGTAGATGATAACAGTCAATTTAATATATTTATCTCAGAAATATGACTAAAACTTAAAACCATCAGACTATGCAACTTTAACAAGCCCTGGATGGTTGAGAACCGTTGAGAACTGTCTCAGTTGTACTATGAAATGGTTATTCTAGCTAATTTTGTCTTTATTTTTCTCGCAGAAAACAAATTCAAAATATAATCTTTTGCTTCAACATCGCTTTTAGTTGCATGAATATTGCAGAAGTTTCATTTGGACACTAATTTGGCTGGCGAACACTGTGAGTGTGTGTCTTAATGTGGCAACTACAGCAGGTTTTTTTTGGGGGTACATTAGGTGATTAGGAAGGAGAAATTTTGATCGTGGACAATTGGTCTTCCTCATTCCACTGTTCCATGCCCTGTCCTAGTAATGCAGAGCGGCAGGCTAGGTAGCGACGACAAGTATCAATTTTTTAAGTCATTGCTTTGACTCGAGCAGGGTTTGAACCCTCGAGTTCACTATGCCACACTACTACTCTACATTATCTCACTCTACAATATATCACTCCTACTCTACCACTCTCAATCTACCACTCTCACTCTACCACTCTCACTTTACTACACTCACTCTAGCACCTACATACCTACACTCATTCACTCTCACTCTACACTCTACCACTCCGTCACTCTACACTCTGTCACTCTACACTCTACCACTCTACACTCTCCCACTCTACAATATATCACTCTCACTCTACCACTCTCACTCTACACCTTACATCTGTCACTCTACACTCTACCACTCTACAACTCTACCACCCTACCAATCTACCTCTCTACTGACGTACATGTCTACCAATCTACCACTCTACCACACTACCAATCTACCACACTACCAATCTACCACACAACCAATCACCCACACTACCAATCTACCACACTACCAATCTACCACGCTACCAATATACCACAGTACCAATGTACCACACCAATCTACCACACTACCAATCTACCACACAACTAATGTACCACCCTACCAATCTACCACACTACCAATCTATCACATGACCAATCTACCACACTACCAATCTACCACACAACCAATGTACCACACTACCAATCTACCACAATACCAATCTATCACACTACCACAGTACCAATGCATACCACCAATCTACCAAACTACCAATCTACCACACTACCAATCTATCACACGACTAATCTACCACACTACCAATCTACCACAATACCAATCTACCACAATACCAATCTACCACATACCAATCTACCACACTACCATAGTACCAATCTACCACACTACCACTCTACCACACTACCAATCTATTACACAACCAATCTACCACTCTACCAATCTACCACACAACCAATGTACCACACTACCAATCTACCACACTACCAATCTACCACACTACCAATCTACCATAATACCAATCTACCACACTACCATAGTACCAATTCACCACACCAATGTACCACACTACCAATCTATCACACGACCAATCTATCACACGACCAATCTACCGCACTATACCACTTTGCTCATTGTCTCAAACATGACCTAGTCGGGCCACATTTCCACTCGGTAGCCCTACACGCACAATAAATGTAGCGGATTCAATCCATGGCCGAATCAAACTAATTACCCACAAAATTAGTCCATGGCACTACGTCGTCTAATTATCGACGTTACTAAATGTGCTGGTTGGCTCAGTGTGAGAAAAATGGGACTCAGTGAGCTACAATGCCATTTTGCACTAAACCTCTATTCGACAGCACTATTAACTCACCGAGAATGCACACTACACCATTTCTTGTTATTGCTCGTGCATATCAGGTCAGGTAAGTAATCCATGTAGGTAGACAGTCAGGGAAACACAATACAGTAAAACCTATTTAAGTCGACCGACTTTAAAAGGTCCATTTAGGGAGGTGGGAGGCTTAGGGTGTTTTTGTTATCATTACAATGGTAGTGTATGGGCGATCAATTGGGACCGAAATAAAGCGATCGATAGAGGGGAGTGGTAGATTTGTGGAGGTGGTCTGTTAGAGAGGTTTTACTGTATACATAAGTAGCCAACTGCTTGTCATTTTCATGTCAGATTAGGTTTGCCTCTGGAGCTAAAAGTGCTTCTTCACACATTAGCTAAAATGGACTTAGTGACCTATGCACTAGAACTCCTACGGCCCTCCTGCAACGAGCTACTGCATTCAACACCCGACGCCGTAGGCGCAGATCGCTTCCCTGCAAGGTGCACGCCAACGCAGGGGGCCTAGCAGCAACCAGCGCACTTCCGGTGTCGCCAGGAGTCGCTAGGAGTGTATTCGATTAATCAACTCGAGTCACCCGAGCTACTTTTTGGCGCATGCGCACATCCTACAGACTCGGGTTGAATAAACGAACACGCTTCTCCATGCTCAGGGTGGAAAATATGGTGGCTTAATCCAAAAGATTGTCCTTTTTTTTTTTAAATAACCGATATTAAGCCCCAGTCACGCCTACCCGGACTGGCCCCGGATTATAAGCCGGATCAGCCACGGACAAATCCCCCGGACTGACCCGGACAGCCCCGGACCATTTTGATATTTTTACTGTATTTTGCCTGACAGTCACATATCTACGGACGAGCCGAGGTCTACCCATGGACCACAGCACGAATCACCCCAGATTGAGCCGACAACCCCTGGGGCCATATGCAGGAGTCGGTGATAGCGGCTTTTGGTGTTACAACCTATTACCGGATAGCTATCACCGACTTCGGGAACTGTGTCAATTGGTATGCAGGAGCGCGTAACACTTTCATTATAGCTAAACGTGAATATATTTATAGATTTGGGAAATCCCTCTGCGTCTGTACCATCATATTAGGCTTAAATATATTAAATGCTATCATATTTAACAGAATTAGATATGCAATAAGTGAAATTTTATCAATTTAACCCTAAATTCGAAGCGTTATTAAGGCTACCGCCGCATTGGCAGCGATATTAATAGTTATATTTTCGAATCGACGAACGTACAGTAAACAAACCGCCGAAGCCCCCAGTATGGAAAGCGACGTCGATGCGGCGGCGGCGGCGATTTGTTTACTTTACGTTCATCGATTCGAAAATATTAATATTAATATCGCCGCCGTTGCGGCCGCAGTGTTAATATTGCTTCGAATTTAGGGTTAATTTCATCAAATTTCACTTATTGCGTATGTAATTCTGTTAAATATGACAGCATTGAATAGATTTGGGCACAACCTTACGCTAACACCGCCCTTAAATGTCCTATGAAACGGGGTTAGTGTCGCGGACCTTAAATGCGGACCTTAAATGCACGGTGTTAGGCCTATCACTGACTCGTGCATACCGACTTTTTGGCGCTAAACCAGAAATTCCGTCTAAATGCGTTTTGGCTCGCTAACACCGCGTCCTGCATATGGCCCCTGGACAACCCCTGGACAACAACCTGGTGTAGCCACAGACCAGCCCCGGACCAGCCCCAGACCATGTTTCATGAGCCCTGGAAAGCCCCTGGACAGCGCCCGGACTACCCGGACGACCCACGGACTACTCCCGGATAGCCCAGAGTATAAAAGATGCTGTTTTCGCTGGAAAATGTCCAGGACTGCCCCAGAGGAGACACGGATGACTCCCGCACAACACACGGACTACCCGGATTAGTCAGAGATTACACACGGATGATGCCGGATTAACCCCGGATTGCAATACTCCCCGGGTCGCCCCGGATGTTTTAAACATTTTAAAACTGCCACGGCCGACCCCGGAAGATCCCAGACCACCAAGGACCAGCCACGGATCACCACGGATCACCAAGGACCAGCCAAGGATGAGCCACGGATGAACCTGGATCACCCCGAACCACGCAGGATTCATGGTCCAGGGTGGTCCGGGCCCTGATCCGAGTAGCTGTGACTGGGGCAAACTACAGCAAAACAGGATTTAAAGTATTTTTTGATTGCATAGTTTAGTTATATTTCCATTTCATTAATCTGGGTTATTAAAAAAAAGAAGCATTAAAACAACATGTAGGACTTGTACTGGTAGCTGTTATCCTACAAGTACCAGCACAAATGTGACGTCATCGCTCCTAGCCAACCCCCAGCCTAGAGGTGGGTTACTTTGGTCAGGACTTTTTGCACACGGCACGTGTATTTGTCGACTCCACTCGCGTTGTTCGATTTAAAATTCTAGCATCTCGGGTAACCCGAGTCTCCCGGGTCGTGTTAACCGAATACGCCCAAGGTGTCGCCTCTATGAATAGATGTTCAGGGGGGCGGGGGGTGTCTTGTGAAATAGATATAACATACTGACACGTAACCAGGCAGTGGAGGTCTAGTTCGAAACACCTAGGGAGTAATTATCTGTTCATGGCGGACCTGTGTCCGGAAGTTTGTCTCCCACCACTTATGAGGCGCAACCTTTTTCTCGTTTCCTTATTGTACATTAGTTGATTGATTAAGCAAGGGAAATTTGATACGATTTTAGATGTTGCTAGCACGTAAAACAACAAACAAACAAATACTGAATGCCCCTGTTAATTCCCTTATATGGAAACCTAGCTTAACTTGCCTAGTTTTAGATTAAAGTTGCATAGTCCGATGGTTTTGAGTTTCTGATATTTGTCTGAGATAAGTATATTAAATTGATCATTATAATCTACGTTACTTTAGTTTGAAGTAACTTTTAATTGAAATGGCTACATTTTGAGATATTTGAAATTCAAACATGTGAAAATAATGTTGGCAAGCATGCCAAAACTCTGATACCATAGGTTTCTGCAGTAACAGGTTCTATTAAATTGATATATGATGTATAATAATTAAACAAGTACAAATTAAGTTCAACCAACCTTTCATTTCACTTCCAAATATGATAGATTCTACCTCATTCGCCGCTCAAAGTAATATCATAACCTTGGGACCAACATGGTTAACATTATTGCATTTGACTTTTATCGAGGAGTTGGGAAGCCTTTAAGGTATTATTATGCAAATAAAATGAAACACTGCTCCGAATCAAACCCTAAGCCCCTGTCACACCTTGCTGGGTTGAGGAAATGGAAAGAAACCAAACAAAGTTTGTTGATATCTGGCAAAGTCCGGTTTGTGTCTGTTGCATATCCATTGATATCCGTTGATATCCGGCCTGATCCGTTACAAGTTTTGAACATGCACAAAACTTGGAACGGATGCCACCGGATTGACGTCTATGGTTCTTGTGCGCTTTGAGTTTGTTTCTTCTGTTGGCTATCCGTTCATGTACGTTTCATGTCCGTTTCATGTCCATTTCATGTCTGTTTCATGTCCGTTTCATGCCCAATCGTCCGGCGGCCTTTGACCTGATATCGCAATATTTTGATACATTTTGATACTTATCACGCCCGAACACCACCGGACTAGACAATTCTGTCTGTTGCTCAATCTTGCGAGGTGTGACAGGGGCTTAAGCGCTAATCAAATGTATATTTCTATCATCTAAATTCGGAATAGTGACTTGTCATGACAACCAAATATAAGTCCTTCACATGTGTCCCTTATTTTTCCTTCGCACCGTTTCCTTTGTGAAATATATTATTGATATAGATTGCTATGACTCAAGGTGCTGGACTAAGATGGATGTAAGTAGAGAAACATGTGGAACTCCTATTAGTATTATCGGAATTTGGACAGTGCTGTCTGTCATATTCAGTCTGCTAGTGGGTGGTTATTGGAGTTTTACATCCTGGCAACATCTAAGGCCATATCAGGACTGGCACTGACTTTTGATAGTGCACACTCATTGCAAATTAATAGTGCTGCCCCACTGAGCGATCAGGCCGCCAGCCCCATTACCCGATATCCTACTCAGTCACATTATCCTGACATTGAGCTAACCAGTCCTTGCCCTATCATATTAACGCCAAGAGCCAAGCTAGGAAGCCACAGTTAACAATCTTGTAAGTCATTGGTTTGACTCGACTGGGAATTGAACTCCCGATCTCTCGCACGGGAGGCCTGCGCTCTATCGATTCAGCCACCGCATCCGGTCTGCTAGTGTGAAGCAGTGGATAAATAAATATGCAGTGAAACCCCGATTTTATCCACTTTATCCGATTTTATCCACCCGCACCCCGATTTTTCATGGATTCGGATTCAGATATAACGTGATGAGTCATTGGATCCTTTTGTGGTTTTTTGCTATTTCCAGTAAACTGAAAGGTTTTACTAAAAAATATTTCCATTTAATTGTCTACTGGAACAGATTTATTCGCAGAATCCTTTAGTTCAAAGGTAATTCGACGGTAATTTAATTGCCGGAAAGTAAACTGAACCCCAATTTAGCGCAGCCTCACATTCTTTATGATGACATTTTATTGACGCCCAACGATCGCCTTATAACAGGGCCATATTATACTTACATAAGTACATAAGTGAATGTATATATAGTAATATTTATATATATATATATATATATTTTCTTTTCATGAAAGCTGCCTGCAAAAGTGTTGAAGTGCTGCTAGCTTTTGCAAGTTACCAGCGGCACTCTCTCAGGGAGCAAATAGAGGTCTCACACTGGCAAGAACATGTCCAGACAGGCGCAAAACTATTTGTCCCTGCAGTGGCTGGTCGGGAGATGTTGGGAGTTCCATACATCAACTGCCCTTGATGCTGCCACAGTGACATGGTTTTCTGTTTAGGGTTTGCTCCCTTAGCCTTCGGTTCTGTCAAGAACCTTTACCACAAGGCAGTGCTTTACAACTCTGCAGGGCAGGGGCATCAAACTCCCTGGGTTATTGCAACACCTGCATACCCATGCCTGAAAGATGGCAAAGCACCTGGGGGTGATGGAATTCCTGCTGAAGTATGGAAGCACGGAGGAGACAATCTGTTCAACAGACTGCACCAACTAATCACCAATGCCTGGGAGGAGGGTTCTGTACCCAAAGCATAGAAGGATGCCAGCATTGTAACCATCTATAAGAAAGGTGATCGAACAGACTGTGGGAACTATAGAGGAATCTCTCTTCTTTCCATAGCAGGCAAGATCTTCGCCAGGATCCTCCTCAACAGACTATCTATTCACATAACACCTGATGTAGTTCCGGAGACACAGTATGGCTTCAGAGGTAACCGGAGTACCATGGATATGATATTTTGTCTCCGACAGCTACAACAAAAGTGCATTGAGCAGGACCGACAACTGTACATGGTATTTGTCGATTTCACTAAGGCGTTTGATACAGTTGGGAGGACCGGGCTATGGCAGTTACTGAGGAAGTATGGATGCCCAGAGAAGTTCACAACTATGATCGACGCTCTACATATGGGATTGATGGCAAATGTTAGTGTTGGAGGGGAAGTCTCAGAATCGTTTGGGGTTACCAATGGGGTCAAGCAAGGTTGTGTACTTGCCCCCACGCTCTCCTCCATCTTTCTATCAGCAATGCTCGATGAGGCTTTCCGAGGCATGAGGGATGGCGTCTATAGACAGTCCAGACAAAGTGCTGACCTATTCAATGTCGCACCATTCAGAGCGAAGACCAAGACTACTCGGATATTGGTGAGAGAGCTGCTATTCGCAGATGACAGTGCACTGGTTGCCCACTCTGCTGAAGAGATCCAGAAAATAGTGGACGCTTTCTGCGATGCATCAAAGAAGTTTGGCCTGAAGATCTGAAGATTAACATCAAGAAGACAGAGGTGCTGTACCAACCCAACTCTACAAGAACCCGAGAGGAGGATATCATGGTTGACGGAAACAAGCTGAACTCTGTTCCGGAATTCACCTACCTCGGAAGCACTATATCAAGTGATGGACGCATTGATGCTGAAATTCACCTACCTCGGAAGCACTATATCAAGTGATGGACACATTGATGCTGAAATACAGAGGAGGATGGCCAAGGCTGGCACATCTTTTGGCCGACTACGCCAGAGACTCTGGAACAACCACCATGTGTCCATGCGGGTCAAACACAAGATCTACCATGCAATCGTGTTTTCCACCCTACTATACGGAGCCGAGGCCTGGACAGTGTACAGACGACAGGTGAAAAAGCTGCATGCCTTCATGATGCGACATGAGGTTAACCTGGAAGGACAAAGTGACAAATAAGGAAATACTTGAACGGACCGGGCTGCACTCTGTGGAAGATCTTCTGATCAAAAAGAATCTCCGGTGGACTGGACACCTCATGAGGATGTCATCAGACAGGCTACCAAAGCAGTTCCTCTACTCTCAACTGTCTTCTGATTACAGAAAGAGAGGGGACCCTCATCTCTGGTTCAAGGATACTATCAAGAGAAACCTGAAGCTGAGAGACATTAAGACCAACTCATGGACATCACTCTCACAGCAGAGAGTTAAATGGAGAGCAACAGTCAAGTAATGAAAGCAGTCTTTGTCGCATCGTGACCGACAGCATGATGATGATATATATATCATGATGATATATATATCAGGTAAATATAACTTGCATTATAAAATAAAGTACAAAGTCACAATTCAAGACAGGTAGTTATAAAGTCAGCACCCAACCTTCACTGAGGATGTAGGAATTGCTATTTGCTTCGAATTAATGGAAATTGGAAGCTGGGATTGTTGTTTTTAATTGTGTTTCCTTTCCCCAATTTTACATTGCCAAAATCAATTATATCAAATATAGCTTATTCTCATATATCTCCCCTCCATTCTCTCTCTCTCTCCCCCCCCCCCTCTCTCTTTCTCTCTCTATATATAAATATATATATATATATTTCCTCCCGTGTGTGATGCGAGGGTGGCGCCCGCCCGGCAGTTAACCCGACAGCTCGGAGGGGGGGGGGGGCACTCCACCAATGTGCATAGAGGAAATATAGGGTGTACATTTTACCCTTGCATTTATACTCGTTTAATGCATTATACATCATATATAAATATTTATTTGTATATATATATGCCTTTCTCTCTCTCTCTCTGTCTTCTTCCCCGCCCGATGGCTTCTTCTCCGCCCACCTCCGCCCACCTGCTGAAACTCTGCTGAAGAGATCCAGAAAATAGCGGACGCTTTCTCCGATGCATCAAAGAAGTTTGGCCTGAAGATTAACATCAAGAAGACGGAGGTGCTGTACCAACCCAACTCTACAAGAACCCGAGAGGAGGATATCATGGTTGGCGTGTGGTGACTGTGTATCCACGACCTGGTGGATGGTAAGTAAACGGACGCCGTGCTAAGCGTGGTTCCCAGTACAGTAGTAGTGTGGGCACTTTGAATATTCGCGTCAGGGCCTGGCTTTCTCCAGGGTAGCTACAGTCTGGATGGTGCTGGAGGCCCCTGGAGAAGGCGCCAGACCTGGGCAGACCGAGGGACATATGGGTAAACCTCCAGAGGGGCAGCTGAAAACAACAGTCTTCTCTCTTTGTCACACCGCGGTCTTTTGTAAATGTATGATTCATATAATATACATTGATATGATTGATTCAATGTTCTTGACTAACGTTGATTGGTTGTTGGGGAGTTTTCCGTCCTGGTTACATTTAACTTCGATGTTCCCAGGACGGAAAACTCCCCAAGGTCCTGCCTTGAATATACATAAAACCTTGCACAAAATGAATAAACTGTGGCGGCCTAGGTAGGGTAATTATAAATAAAATAGACAATTCAATTTCATCTTACATTTGGAGAGGAGGGATTGGTTGGTTGTTGGAGTTTTACATCCTGGCAACATCTAAGGTCATATCAGGATGGGTGCCCACTTGTGACAGTGTGCACTCATGACGACTTCATAGTGCTGCCCCACTGGGAGACCTGGCAACCTGGCTATGGCTCGAATCTGTTGTTGTGTAGGCAGGCTGTAGTGAAAGCAATACAGGCAAAGAGAAAGGAAGAGTATAAAGTGTGAAAGAAGAGAGAGAGTCAAGCCCTCCGGTTTATTATTTATATGGTACATGGGTTCATTGTAGAGTATCACCCCACCCCTTTCCCCCAATGGGAAACAAGCCCTACCAATAGGGATCCAGCATTCCTGGTCCCCATGGTTACCAGAGGTCTGCCCACCACCACCAAGCTGTGTGGCTCCCCTGGCCACCACCTGCCTTGAGCCTGAGTGTGGTAATCCTACCCAGCAGAGGGGGAGGGGGGTAGGCTCCGAGTGCCCCTTACACACAGCCCTGCCAGCACCACTATGCCTATTTACATCCTACTCAGGCACCACCAGCACCTAAACATATATAGATACATGCGCCTGGTCACGTATACACGATCAGTAATAGAACATTTGCATTCCTGCCAATGCCGTAAATCGGAATATTTTACATTGATATCCCACTCAGTCACATTATCCTGACACTGATCCAACCAGTATTTGTCCTATCTTAATAATGCTGAGTGCCTGGCTAGGAACTGATAAGTATCAATATTTAAGTCAGTAGTTTGCTCGACCAGGGTTTGGACCCATGGATTCGAATCCCACGATCTTCCAAAACGGAAGACAGATGCTCAACTCATTCTGCCATTCCGTCTGGTCTAGGTGAGTATGGCTATACCCGCAGAGAGGCTGCTGAAAACAAGTCTTCTCTCTTTGTAGCAACGTGGTCTTTGTAAATGTATAATTCATGTAATATGCATTGCTACGATTCATTCAGTGTGCTGGACTAAAGCTAAGATTCCATATACGCGGTATGCAGAATGCGGCATTAGCATTCGCGTTCGGACATATGGAAGCACCACTATTCGTTTACATGCTTTTCTATTTTTGCCACATTCACATCTAACTCATCACATTGGGAACGAAGAGAAGTAGAGGAACACATGGAACTCAAACAGTGCTCGTATATTCAGTTCTCTACTTCTCTTCGTTCCCAATTGTTTCCGCCATTGTTTCTATGGGTTCATCCCGAATTTCTGACAAATAAGTGTTCAAACTTCCTGTCTACCATTCGCTATTTATTTCAATACCCCACCGCTATTTATTTCAATACCCCACCACCTCACTCCACCGATCTGCTAGTATCCACCCCCTCTCCTACACACCCACACCCACACCCACCCTCTCCCGATATGTTCATCTCCACCACATCTAACTCACACCCACACCCACACCCACACCCACACCCACCCTCTCCCGATATGTTCATCTCCACCACAGCTAACTCACACCCACACTCACACCCACACCCACACCCACACCACACCCACACCCACCCTCTCCCGATATGTTCATCTCCACCACATCTAACTCACACCCACACTCACACCCACACCCACGCCACACCCACACCAACACCCACACCCACCCTCTCCCGATATGTTCATCTCCACCACAACTAACTCTCACCCACACCCACACCCACACCACACCCACACCACATCCACACCCACCCTCTCCCGATATGTTCATCTCCACCACAACTAACTCTCACCACACCCACACCCATCTCCACCAGATCTAACTCACACCCACACTCACACCACACCCACACCCACCCTCTCCCGATATGTTCATCTCCACCACATCTAACTCACACCACACCCACACTCACACCACCACTCACACTCACACCCACAGCCACCCTTTCCCGATATGTTCATCTCCACCACATCTAACTCACACCCACACTCACACCCACACCCACACCCACACCCACACCCACACCCACCCTCTCCCGATATGTTCATCTCCACCACAACTAACTCTCACCCACACCCACACTCACACCCACACCACATCCACACCCACCCTCTCCCGATATGTTCATCTCCACCACAACTAACTCTCACCCACACCCACACCATCTCCACCAGATCTAACTCACACCCACACTCACACCCACACCCACACCCACCCTCTCCCGATATGTTCATCTCCACCACATCTAACTCACACCACACCCACACTCACACCCACACTCACACCCACACCCAAACCCACCCTTTCCCGATATGTTCATCTCCACCACAACTAACTCACACCGACACCGACACTCACACCCACACTCACACCCACACCCACACCCACCCTCTCCCGATATGTTCATCTCCACCACAACTAACTCTCACCCACACCCACACCACACACACACACACCTTCTCCCGATATGTTCATCTCCACCAGATCTAACTCACACCCACACTCACACCCACACCCACACACACCCTCTCCCGATATGTTCATCTCCACCACATCTAACTCACACCGACACCCACACTCACACCCACACTCACACCCACACCCACACCCACACCCACCCTCTCCCGATATGTTCATCTCCACCACATCTAACTCATACCCACACCCACACCACACCCATACCCACACACACCCACCCTCTCCCAATATGTTCATCTCCACCACATCTAACTCACACCCACACCCACACCACACCCACACCACACCCCCACCCACACCACACCCACACCACACCCACACCCACCCTCTCCCGATATGTTCATCTCCACCACATCTAACTCACACCCACACCCACACCCATCATTTCCTGATATGTTCATCTCCACCACATCTAACTCACACCCACACCCACGTCCACACCTACTCTCCCTTATGTCCATCTCCACCACCTCTCACTCACACCCACACCCACAGATTGCAGAACCTTTTTTCTCCTTCCTTCTATCATGACCGCGAGTGCTTGTGGTTAATTTGCTAAGCTGTTTGTTATTCCTCAGCTGTTCATTGAACATAAACTCCTTCATGTGTAGTTCAGCTCTTCGGTGGCACGGTAACATATCAAAGTGGTGGTGAAAATGAGAAATATTCCGCCTAGAGGAGCTTTCAAACCGACACTTCTTGCCATTACAGGGATAGCATGCTACCTAGGCTCCCTCATGCAATCATCCTATCCACACCCTCCTGTCCATGTAAGTTCTTGCCTAATATAAGAGGTCAATGCCTACCATGTTCCTTGACCCTCCCACCTGTCCCCCTCTCTCCCCACCGGTCCCCTTCTCCTTCCAACTGTCCCCGTCCCCTCCCACCTGTCCCTTCCCTTCCCACGTGTCCCTTCCCCTCCCACCTGTCCTCTTCCCACCACCTGTCCTCTACCCCCCACCTGTCCTCTTCCCTCCCCACCTGTCCCCTTCACATCCCACCTGTTCCCTTCCCCTCCCGCCTTGCCCTTTCCCCTCGCTCTGTCCCCTTCCCCTCCCACCTGTCCTCTTCCAATAACAAATGTCCCTTCCACTCCCCACCTATCCCCTTCCCCTCCCATATTCTCCCTTCCCCTCTCACCTGTCCCCTTCCCATCCCACCTGTCCATTCCACGCCCACCTGTCCTTCCCCTCCTACCTGTTCCCTTCCTCTCCCAGCTGTCCCCTTCACCTCCCACCTTGTCCCTTCCACTCCTACCTGTCCCCTTCCACTCCCATCTGTTCCCTTCCCCTCCCACCTGTCCCCTTCCCCTCCCACATGTCCAATTCCATTCCCACCTGTCCCATTCCTCTCCCACCTGTCCCCTTCACCTCCCATCTGTCCCCTTCCCCTCCCACCTTCTCCCTTCCACTCCCACCTTGTCCCTTCCACTCCAACCTTGCCCCTTTCACTCCCACCTGTCCCCTTCCCTCCCACCTGTCCCTTCCACTCCTACCTATCCCCTTCCACTCCCACCTGTCCCCTTCCCCTGCCACCTGTTCCTTCCCCTGCCACCTGTCCCTTCCCCTCCCACCTGTCCCTTCCCCTCCCACCTTGCCCCTTCCCCTCCCACCTGTTCCCTTCCCCTCCCATCTGTCCCTTCCCCTCCCACCTGTCCCATTCCCCTCCCACATGTCGCCTTCCCTCCTCACATGTCCCCTTCCCCTCTCACCTGTCCCCTTCCCCTCCCACCTGTCCATTCCACGTCCACCTGTCCTTCCCCTCCTACCTGTTCCCTTCCTCTCCCAGCTGTCCCCTTCACCTCCCACCTTGTCCCTTCCACTCCTACCTGTCCCCTTCCACTCTCATCTGTTCCCTTCCCCTCCCACCTGTCCCCTTCCCCTCCCACATGTCCAATTCCATTCCCATCTGTCCCTTCCCCTCCCACCTGTCCCCATCCCCTCCCACATGTCCCCTTCCACTCCCACCTTGTCCCTTCCACTCCAACCTTGCCCCTTTCACTCCCACCTGTCCCCTTCCCTCCCACCTGTCCCTTCCACTCCTACCTATCCCTTCCACTCCCACCTGTCCCCTTCCACTCCCACCTGTCCCCTTCCCCTGCCACCTGTCCCTTCCCCTCCCACCTTGCCCCTTCCCCTCCCACCTGTCCCATTCCATTCCCATCTATCCCTTCCCCTCCCACCTGTCCCCATCCCCTCCCACATGTCCCCTTCCCTCCTCACCTGTCCCCTTCCCCTCACACCTGTCCATTCCACTCCCACCTGTCCTTTCCCCTTCCCACGTGTCCCCTTCCCCTCCTAGCTGTCACCTTCCCCTCCCACCTGTCCCATTCCTCTCCCGCCTGTCCCCTTCACCTCCCACCTTGCCCCTTCCCCTCCCACCTGTCCCCTTCCACTCGTTCCTGCCCCTTCGGCTCCCACCTGTCCCCTTCCCCTCCCACCTGTCCCTTTCCAATCCCACCTGTTCCCTTCCCCTCCCACCTCCCCCTTCCCCTCCCACATGTCCCCTTCCCTCGTCACCTGATCCCTTCCCCTCTCACCTGTCCCCGTCCCTTCCCACCTGTCCATTCCATTCCCACCTGTCCCTTCCCCTCCTCACCTGTCCCCTCCCCTTCCATCTGTCCCATTCCCCTCCCACCTGTCCCCTTCCACTACCACCTGTCCCCTTCCCCTCCCACCTTGACCCTTCCCATCCCCAAGTCCCCTTCCACTTCCACCGATCCCTTCCCCTACCATCTGTCCCTTCCCCTCCGCACCTGTCCCCTTCCCCTCCCACCTGTCCCCTTCCCCTACCACCTGTCCCTTACCCTCCCCACCTGTCGTCTTCCCCTCCCTCCTGTCCCCTTCCACTCCCACCTGTCCCCTTCCTCTCCCACCTGTCCCCTTCCCCTCCCACCTGTCCCCTTCCTCTCCCACCTACCCCTCCCACCTGTCCCAGTCCACTCCCACCTGGCCGTTCCCCTCCCCACCTTGCCCCTTCCTCTTCCACCTGTCCCCTTCCCCTCCCACCTGTCCCCTTCCCCTCCCACCTTGCTCCTTCCCCTCCCACCTGTCCCCTTCCCCTCCCACCTGTCCCCTTCCCCTCCCATATGTCCCTTCCCCTCCCGCATGTCCCCTTCCCCTCCCCTTCCTTTCATATATATATATATCTGATCCCTTCCCCGCTCATACAGATACGGGATGAGGCATGAAGGAGGCAGTACAGCGTATAAGCGTAATAATAATATATTCAGAAATAATTCCCTTCGATGCCTTTATACTCGCATAACGTGTTATACATAACATATTAACATATATATCAATATATACTTATTATATATAAATATATATACAAATATATAATACATATATATAAATATGTATATATGAATGTATATGTAGTGGTCTGCACTGACCTCTCAGGCAAGTAACCACATAGACAGTTAGGTGTGGGGAGTGTATTGATATCAGGGAGCCTAGGTGGTGTAATGGTTAGCACACTGGCCTGGAATGCAAAGAGATGTGGGTTCGAGTCCCGCTCTAGGCACAATATTTCCCATTTTCATCACCCCCACGACACTGGTTGCCGTGATCAGGATCCTGTACAAGCTTTGCGCTGTATGGTTGTTGAACCTACCCTGTGTATGTATGTGTAAGTGCATTGCCTGTATGTATGTAATTGTAAGCATTACAAGACTTACAATTCCAGGGGGACGAGTGTAGTGGTCTGCACTGACCTCTCAGGCAAGTAACCACATAGACAGGTAGGTGTGGGGAGTGTATTGATATCAGGGAGCCTAGGTGGTGTAATGGTTAGCACACTGGCCAGGAATGCAAAGAGATGTGGGTTCGAGTCCCGCTCTAGGCACAATATTTCCCTTTTTCATCACCCCCACGACATATATATGGATGTATATATAGAAATGTATATATAGAAATGTATATACAAATGTATATATGAATGTAATATGAATGTATACATAATAATGCATACATACGAATGCATGTATGAATATTTATATATGAATATTTATATAAATGAATATATGAATATATATCATCGTTCAAAATCAAAGCTTGACTTACCGCAATGCTTGTCGTCGGCAGCTGGTGATGCTGTCTCACCTCTTAGTTGTCTGCAGCTTGCTGGGTTGGAATTGGATTAGGTTCTATTGTTTTTGATTGTTAGTTTTTTTTCCAAACCGAATTAACAGTATGACGCCGTGCGCTGCCGGCTGTTCACCAAGTCACTGTGTTCCGGATGTCACCGTGCCTTAAATCCCACCGCCATGCGGCGTCACGTGACGTCTCCTACGTCACACCCGTGTGTTCCCGGCGTGTCCTATACTATAGCTGACTGCGTTCTGCAGGTAGTTCTGCGGATAAGCGCGGTCACACGCTATCTCACGTGCCGTGCATGTCACCTAGTCGTTACCCACACCTTGGTGTATGTATGTTTGTGCGTGGATGTGGGGGGGGGGGGGGGGTGCAGTGTGGGTCGGTGTTGGTGTGTGTGGATGTGTGGGTGGGTAGGTGTGTGGGTATGGGTGTATGTCTTGTGGATTGGTGTGTGTGCTTGTGGATGGGTGTGGATGAGTGTGGATGAGTGTGGATGGGTAGGTGTAGGTGTGGGTACATGTGTGGGTGTTGGTGTGTGTGGGTGGGTGTGGATAGGTTTGGATGGGTAGGTGTAGGTGTGGGTGCATATGTGGGTGTTGGTGTGTGTGGGTGGGTGTGGATGCAATGTGTGGGTGTGGGTGCAGTTGTGGGTGGGTGTGGGTGTGGGTGTATGCACATAAAAAGTCCACGTCACCATCCAGGACGCTCCCCACACACACACACACACATACACACACACACACACTGAGCCCCTGCACTCACCGGACTTCAGATGTTGGGGCTACGTCAGGGCGTCTGTCACCAACTCACTAACTGCTCCCGGCGATGTCCAACTTGAGGCAGCGCTCAGCCAAAGGGAGCGCGCCGCTCCACGTATGCGCACACGTTATGGCCGCATCTGGTCGTGGTGGCGACGTCCCCGTCCCCTGTCCTCTGTCCCCGGGCCCCCACTCCCCCCCCCCCCCCACCCAACCCCGTCCCCCACCGGCCACCCCGCGCCGAGCGCCGGGCACAGGAGGCATCGCACGCAGCACTGACTGCCGCTGTCCCGCTGCAACACTCTCCCCACGCACACACTCTCACACATACACACACACTCTCGCTCTCTCTCTCTCACACACACACACTCTCTCACACACACACACACACGGTTGCAGGGCACATGGGTCGCAGCAGCATCGGTCGACGGGGATTCAGTGACTGGAGCAGTGAAAGGTGAGTTTTTACAAGTTGTTAATGGGAAAGGATTAGGTATATGATTATTAAGCTGGAGTGAATTACCATACTTTGATGATTAATTGACTTGCACAAGCATTATCAAAGAAGGAAGAAGGTGACGATAAAAGAGAGAGAGAGAGAGAGCGAGAGCGAGAGAGAGGGGGCGTGGGGAGGGAAGGAGGGAGGGAAGGAGGGAGGGAGAGAATGCTGGTAACTGTGCATGTGGTTCTGTGGTCTTGTGGCCTTTGGTTAGTGTGAGTGATACATAGTAAAAGCATATGCATAAACCAGCTGCACTTACAATTATCAATAGCATATAAAGCATTTGCAGAGAGACTTCGCTATGAGTATGAATTATTCCAGGGAGGGGATGGTGGTTGTGTCTAATTTAATGGACTTGTTAGGTATTCGTAAAGGCCCTGTCACACCTCACCGGATTGGGGGAAACGGACAGAAAACGAACAATGTCTGGTTTGTGTCCGTACAAGTTTTGAAAATGCACAAAAACCAGGAATGGATGCCACCGGATTGACGTCTACGGTTCTTGTCTGGTTTGATTTTGTTTCATCCATTGGCTGTTCGTTCATGTCTGTTTCATGTCCATTTCATGTCTGTTCGTCCGGCGGCCTTAGACCCGATGTCGCAACACTTTGACACATTTTAATACATTTGGATACTTATCACCACCATACTAGACAATTCTGCCCGTTGCTCAATCCGGCATATTGTGAGAGGCACTTAATGTGTGTTGTTGCTGTCTACACTGCAGTGGCTCGTGTATGGATAAGGTGGGTGCGCACGGTGCGGAGGTCATTGAACGGCTGCGTTCTACAGTACGCACATCACGAGGATGCTGCTGCCCTGGATGGCTGCGAGAGCGAGAAGGAAGGAGAGAGGGGGGAGGTTTACACACACGGAGCTCTGACCGGCCAGCTAAGTCGGGTAATGAGCAAGTCGACTGGGAAAGCCAGTGTATGTATGTGAAGTGGGCGAGACTACTCGACCGATGGAAATGCGGGCTGGGCTGATTAGCTCGCATTCTGAAATGCGGGCTACTCACCAGGTTCGCATTTGCCACCATTTGCGGGGCCCGGTTCCCTGTTGTAATGTGTCGCTAGGAGACGTCGCTAGGAGACGTCGATTGCGACTCTCCTAGCAATGGTGGGAGGTCGAGCGCTCGGGCTCCGACCCATCAGACGTGTTTCTGCATGTTTTAGACGAGATTTAGGCTTTTATTGTCGAAATTCCAAACTAATACAGGAGGGGATATCCTTATTGTATTTAATTGGTATTCAGTGAAATCAATCTACGAAAGAACATTTATTGTACTAGTTAGGGTAAGAATAAAGCTGTGAGCTCTTGGAAAGGTGAATTGGAACGTTGCTTGCATTCTTTACTATTCTCCAGTCTTCTTGTAGATTAACCGCTATGGATAACCTGATATTTGATTGCTTTATATGTAATTAAGGGCCTTATGCCTAATAGGCCTTATGCAACTGATTAACCCATCTGCGGGGAGATAATAACAGACATATTAACAGAATTAACATAGTGCTATTTTGGCTGAAAATAAGACATTAACTTAGGCTGATTATCAGTGACAGCAGCAGAGCCACAGGTCTCGTCTGCTTAGTTTTGGATTAATTTAAACATAATAATACACACCGAACGGTGGGGAGGACAGCCAGTTAGTTGAAATAACAAGTAATTGCTTTAGTATGATAAATGTGAGGAGGGACCAAGAACCGTATTTATATGCTACTCTGGCTGTCTGCCCTTAGCCTGGGAATGACAATGACGGCGATGGTCTACCTGCAGATGGGACGAGAGGCGGCGGCGGCCCGTGGCAGACCCCCGGAAATTCACATGGAAATAATTACCTAAATTAACATGTAGGCTCGCCTTAAGCGAGGGTGGAATAGCCTGACGGTTAAATATGTATATATAAACAGTGAAACCTCAGTTTTCGAACAGCTCGGTTTTCAAACAAATCGGTTCGCAAACATATTTTTCTAACAAAAAGTGCATCGGTTTCTGAATGCATTCTCGGTTTACGAACAGCCGTTACTGAGTCGGGTACTGCAAAGAAACAGAAAACAGAAATAAATCAAGATGTTTGAGAGAGAAAAAGTTACCTGATGTTCTTACGGAGGGGAACAAACAGTAACATCCCTCCCCTCTTCCTTCCTCTTCGACCAGATGGGATGGCCAAATGAGTTGAGCATTCGTCTCCTGTTTTGCAAAAGTGGGATTCGAACCCATGGGTTAGATCCCTGGTCGAGTCAAACCAATAACTTTAAAATGCATACTTGTCGCTTCTTAGCCAGGCACTCGGCATTATTTGGATGGGGCATGGTCTGGTTGGTTCAGTGTCCAGATAATGTGACTGAGTGGGATATCAGGTCATGGTGTAAAGTCGACGGCTAGCAGCTGCGGTTGTGTAGGCAGGTCAAATAGGAAATCACTACAGGCAAGTATAGAGAAGGAAGGCAAGATATAGAGTGTGCAGAAGGAACCAGAAGGAGCTCGCTTAGTTTATTATATATATAGGTTTTAGAATCCAAGATGGCTGTACACACCTGATTAATCCCTCCAATCACCAACAGGCATTCTTATTCAACCAATGAACATTCAATATCCTTGTAACCAAGGCATGGTTAAATCTGGCTACAGTGCCCTGTTGTGTCTGGTGTGCAGTGATCCATAAATAACACTTGGGGGGAGGGGGTATGTGAGGAGAGTTCCAAAGACTCTCTGACAAGTCAAGAAGTGACCCTCTCACTATCTATATTAATATAGAATTTCTATCTTTAATTAGTAATGGATCACCAACTCCACATATACCTTATATGCCTTTGGTTTTACATACCATCTACATTATAGACTAGTTCGCAATTTATTATAGAGTAGTTCTCCATAGCCCATATCTCAAATATCGGAAAATTTTACAATGGTGCTGGCAGCCTGGTCTCCTCGGTGCGGAAAGAATGCGTGGATTAATCCGCTGTATGACAATGAAGTCTGAGTTCCTCTATATGATTGGTTATTAGGTTATTGTGGGTTGACGTCCTGAGCAAATGAGGTCATTGAGGGTGTGATGACTTCTGAGCCAGTGCGCACTCATGGCGACTTCATAGCACTGCCTGACTTGGATGCCATTGCGCCGGCACCATGACCCGATATTCCACTCAGTCTTGGCACTGAGCCAATCGTGAAGTCCTTGTCCTATCATTGTATGGTAGTGAGAAGTATCAATTGTGTAAGTAGGGGGCGTATGTAGGTTCAAATCCAGATAAGTGTTTTGCTTTAGAAAAGTTTGTGCTTTTATCGGATTCTGTTACTTCATGGAAGGAAGGAAGAAAGGAAGGAGGGAAGGAAGGGTGGAAAGAAGGGTGGAAGGAGTGCTGATGGGCGATGAAGGGGGATTGAAGAAGGAGTCGTGGTCCTCAATGAGGAATGAGGGAGGATCGATGGCCTGGAGGAGGATTGAAGGACCATTGGGGGAGTGCTGAGGGAGGAATGAGGGAGGGCTGAGGTAGGATGGGGGAGGGCTGGGGAAGGATTGAGGGAAGGATGTGGGACTGCTCGGTGAGTTCTGATGGAGGATTGCAGAAAGGCTGAGGGATGAATGAGGGACGATTGAACGAGGGATGAGGGGGATTAAGGGAGCACTGAGGAATGAATGAGGGGAGTTAAGGAAGAGATGAGGTAGGATTGATGTAGGGCTGAGGGAGGATTAAGGAAGTGTTTATGGAGTGCTGTGAGAGGATTGAGCTGGTGTAGGAATGAAGGAGAATTGAACTAAGGATGATTAAGGATTAAAGGGGAGCTGAGGATTAATGAGGGCTGAGGTAGGATTGAGGTAGAATTGAGGAAGTGCTGACATTGTACTGAGAGAGTCTTGAAGAAATAATGATGCGGGAATGAGGTGGGATTGAATGAGTGAGGAAAGGCGAAGTAAAGGAGGGCTAAGGGAGGATTGAGGAGGGCTCAGGGTGTGCTGAAAGAGAACTGAAGAGGAGGCTGAAGCAGGAAGGGGGTCGGAATGAGGATTGGGGGAAGTCTGAGGAAGCGCTGAGGATTGATGCAGGATTGAAAGAGGCCTGATGGACGAATGAGGCCGGATTGAGAGGTGCAGACGGAGTATTGGTTGATTGGTTGTTGGAGTTTTGTGTCCTGACAATATCTAAGGTCATATCAGGATGAGTACTGGCTTGTGACAGTGCACACTCATGGTGACTTTATAGTACTGCCCCACTGGGAAATCAGGCCACCAGCACCATGACCCGATATCATACTCAGTCACCTTATCCGGACACTGAGCTAACCAGTCCTTGCCCTATCCTATTAATGCCGAGCGCCAGGCTAGGTCGCAACAAGTATCAATTTTGTAAATCATTGGTTGGACTCGCCCGGGAATCGAACTCCCGATCTCCCACTCTGGAGGCCTGTGCTCTACCTATTCGACTACCGCGCCCGGTGATGGAGTATTGGGGCAGTGCTGAGTTGGGGCTGAAAGAGAGGCGTGGACCTATCGGGGAAGCATTAGTTAGACATGGACTTCTGTGGCCGTGGTGTATTGGCAGGTATCGACGAAAGGTCTGATGACATACTACGGCAATGGCAACTGGAACATGTCTAGATGCTTCCGACTCATTTACATTAATTAGTGTTGTTACTAACCGAGATGAAAAGAAGCACTGTATATATAAACTTCAGCGCGAGTGTCGTGTAGAGCCCCCCGGATGGTGGGGGGGGGTAAAGGAAGCCGGACCCACCCCTCCCGGAAGGGGGGGGGGAGGTAGTAGCAGGACACTTACAGAGATTATTACACGCGATAAGTCTTATCACTATCCATATATATATATATATAATATATATATATATATATATATATATATATATATAGTTATACGAATCTTACCTGGGTATTATTGATTATGGATAACTGGTGTTAACCCTAGGTACTAGCCTCGGATAGTCGTGGGTCAGGGAGAAGGAAGCACATCCGGGTCCAGCAATCTTTTACATACTTTTTAGGATAAAAAATGATTTATATGGATACTTATTGTGTTTTCGATTTGGTTCAAGCGAAACTTGATAGTCATGGTAGGTAAGGTTGGTGGGTAGGGTGGGTGGGTAGGATGGGTAGGGTGGGTAGACTGGGGTGGGCCCTGACCCATGACTATCCGAGGCTGGTACCTCGGGAAAATACCAGTTATCCATCCTCTGTACCCAGGTAAGATTTGTATGATAACTATACTATTTTACCTCGGTACTATGCCTCTGGCTACTCATAGCCCATGGAAAGTTTTTACGTAATCTCATTTTTTATCCTCTTATGTTGTAACCATACTATGTATATATGAGGACATAATTTAATGTTGCTTCTCACCTGCTTTTAGTTGGTGAGTAGGTGTGTTGCCACTCCACTTGACTTTTCCAGTCATTTGTTGTAATGTTTTGCAAACGATCTAGCTGTCTTCCACCCAGCATGTGCAAGAATTCTCTTAACTGAGATTCCTAATTGGCTTGCCTTGGAGACCATGGGTCCACGCGTTGAGTGAGACGCGTAGTGTCCAGTGTTGACTCTTGCTTGTTTAAGCACCTTGATAGTCCACCTTGCGAGAGTGTCTCTCGAGATAGCTTTATGTGGCCATATAAAGCTGATTAGTAGTTGTCTCGAATTTCTGATTCTGCATGACTTGGCTATATAAGCCCTAATGGCCGAAACTACACATAACCGTTTATCCTCCTGAAAACATGTACTGTGGACAGTGGGTCCCCTATACGATTTGATTTAAGTAATGTCTGTAAATCAAATGTAGCTTCATCCTTATCTATTTCTAGTCCATCTAGTGAAAGTGCCACGATGGTTTGGCCTCTGTGTCCTGTAATTAGCAGTAATAAAACTGCTAATTTAAATCCTAGGGTTTTCATTGACAAATGTCTGTTGCTAGGCCATGACTTGAATAACTTGAATAATATTGATACATCCCAAAACCTATTGTATTTAGGTTTGGGTGGGTTTCTTTTGTACACCGATCTAATGAACCAGTGTACTAAATGATGTTTCCCAAAGGTTTGTCCATCTATTCTCGGTAGAATAATGGATAGGGCACATCTCGCTGCATTAATAGCACTGAATCCTAGTGCTTCATCTTCTAATATTCTTAGAAATCGTAACACTTGAGCTATTGTAGGTTTTAACGGTTTGACTCCTTTGAGAAGGCAATGAAGGCCCCATTTCTTTAAATAACTTGTGTATAATTTCACTGTTCCTTTTCTCCAGGCATGTGATATTAGTATTTCTTTTGTTATTTTGTCTAATCCAAATTGTTCTAAATGTTTCTTTAGAAAGGGAATGCCAAAAGGGGTGTTGTCGACACATCGCCGTGGCCTGTTAGTGGTCCTTGATGTTGAAGGTTGTTCCTTTCCCTTGGGAAGCTCATCAAGTCTTTTGCTGCTGATGTTATTGCCGCTAGCCATGGTCGTGTTTCCCATGCTGGTACTATCAGTACTGCAAGGGTGTGATCCATCTTGATCTTCCTAGCCACTCTGCTGATAATGCTGAATGGGGGGAATATGTAATAGAGTTTATTATTCCAAATTAATGAAAATGCACCTACTCTGCAGGCTTCTGGCTCTGGATGCCAAGACACATATTTTGGTAACTTTTTGTTGTTGCATGATGCAAAGAGATCATTGTCGGCCTTGCCCCATTTGAGACAAATACTGTTGAAAATGTTGTGGTTCAATGACCATTCTAAATGGTCATGGAAGTGACGGCTTTTCCTGTCAGCCAAAGTGTTTTGGCTGCCGGGAATATCTGCTACTGTTAGCCATATTTTGTGTTTCTCTGCCCAATCCCAAAAACTGCTGGAGCTGCTCACAACACGTCCTCCTGCTGTGAGCTGATTATGCTAATGGGGGACCTCCGACTTTTTAGTTCAAATTCCTGACGTTCGCATCGCCACTGAACCAGTGGGCCTATTCGGCACACTGTCACACTGCAAACCCAATGGCTATGAGCAATCTTCATACAGAAAAAGTCAAATATCTCTAAAACCACAACACCTACAGACAAACCGCTTGGAATACATATAGAAAACATACAAGGAATAGATTATATTAAATTTATAAGGTTAGGGTTCTGTATTTCTATTAATTTTGAATGAAATAGACGTTTTTCACTGTGCGTACCGACAAACTCAATGCATTGTCAATGGCAGTGAGCAATCTTCATACAGAAAAAGTTTAATATCTCTAAAACCACACCACCTAGAAGCAACCCGCTTGGTATACATATAGAAAACATACAACGAATAGAATATATTAAATTTATACGGTTAGGGTTCTGTATTTCTATTAATTTTGAATGAAATAGACGTTTTTCACTGCGCGTACCGACAAACTCAATGCATTGTCAATGGCAGTGAGCAATCTTCATACAGAAAAAGTTTAATATCTCTAAAACCACACCACCTAGAAGCAACCCGCTTGGTATACATATAGAAAACATACAACGAATAGATTATATTAAATTTATAAGGTTAGAGTTCTGCATTTCTATTAATTTTGAATAAAAATTGACCTTTTGCACTGCGCGTACCGGCGAACTCAGTGCATTGTCAATGGCCGTTTAGGACCACTGGTACCGATGCGCCATCTAGTGTCAACAAATGAACTACCCCGGATGTCCCCCATTGCTGGACCCGGATGTTCTTCCTTCTCCCTGGGCTACGAGTAGCCAGAGGCATAGTACCGAGGTAAAATATATATATATACATACACATAGCTCTTGGTACAATGTCATATATATAACAGTGTGCCTAGAGAGGGGACTCAAACACGCACTTTTTTTTCATTCTAGGTCTAGCATCCTAACAAGCATATTATTTAGGCACCTAGATGCAATAATTCTTACTCTACCTACGCCACCATGATTGTGTACGTGACATTTAATCTGGGGATGTGAGTGCATATATATATTTCTCTTATATATATATATATATCATGTATTAACTATTATGGGAGTACACGCAATTCCATGTTCACTTCTTTGTTATAGCAAAACATGCCTCGATGAGATTCCAACCATGGATGAGATGGCTAGAGCAATCGCCAGCCTGAAAGATGGCAAAGCACCTGGGGGTGATGGAATTCCTGCCGAGGTATGGAAGCATGGAGGAGACAATCTGCTCAACAGACTGCACCAACTAATCACCAATGCCTGGGAGGAGGGTTCTGTACCCCAAGCATGGAAGGATGCCAGCATTGTAACCATCTACAAGAAAGGTGATCGAACAGACTGTGGGAACTATAGAGGAATCTCTCTTCTTTCCATAGCAGGGAAGATCTTCGCCAGGATCCTACTTAACAGACTATCTATTCACATAACACCTGGTGTAGTTCCAGAGTCACAGTGTGGCTTCAGAGGTAACCGGAGCACTGTGGATATGATATTTTGTCTCCGATCTCTACAAGAAAAGTGCATTGAGCAGGACCGACCACTGTACATGGTATTTGTCGATTTCACTAAGGCATTTGATACAGTCGGGAGGACCGGGCTATGGCAGCTACTGAGGAAGTATGGATGCCCAGAGAAGTTCACAACTATGATCGAGGGTCTACATACAGGAATGATGGCGAACGTTAGTGCTGGAGGGGAAGTCTCGGAATCGTTCGGGGTTACCAATGGGGTCAAGCAAGGTTGTGTACTGGCCCCCACGCTCTTCTCCATCTTCCTATCAGCAATGCTAGACGAGGCTTTCCGAGACATGGGGGATGGCATCTATATACAGTCCAGACAGAGCGCTGACCTATTCAATGTCGCACACTTCAGAGCGAAGACCAAGACTACTCAGATACTGGTGAGAGAGCTACTATTCGCAGATGACAGTGCACTGGTTGCCCACTCTGCTGAAGAGACCCAGAAAATAGTGGACGCTTTCTCCGATGCATCAAAGAAGTTTGGCCTGAAAATTAACATCAAGAAGACGGAGGTGCTGTACCAACCCAACTCTACAAGAACCCGAGAGGAGGAGATCATGGTTGACGGAAACAAGCTGAACTCTGTTCCGGAATTCACCTATCTCGGAAGCACTATATCAAGTGATGGACGCATTGATGCTGAGATACAGAGGAGGATGGCCAAGGCTAGCGCATCTTTCGGCCGACTACGCCAGAGACTCTGGAACAACCACCATGTGTCCATTCGGGTCAAAGGTAAGATCTACCGCACAATCGTGCTATCCACCCTACTATACGGAGCTGAGGCCTGGACAGTGTACACACAGCAGGTGAAAAAGCTGCATGCCTTCATGATGCGACATCTGCGTTCAATCATGAGGCTAACCTGGAAGGACAAAGTGATGAATAAGGAAATACTCGAACGGATGGGGCTGCCCTCTATGGAAGATCTTCCGATCAAAAAGAATCTCCGGTGGACTGGACACCTCATGAGGATGTCATCAGACAGGCTACCAAAGCAGATCCTCTATTCTCAACTGTCTTCTGGTTACAGAAAGAGAGGGCGCCCCCGTCTCCGGTTCAGGGATACCATCAAGAGAAACCTGAAGCTGAGAGATATTAAGACCGACTCATGGACGCAACTCTCACAGCAGAGAGCTAAATGGAGAGCGGCAGTCAAGTAATGAAAGCAGTCTTTGTCGCATCGCGACCGACAGCATGATGATGGTCAGATAATATTACCTTCCTAATATACATTATTCGAGAGCTCCTGCATTATTCTCTTATAATACATATTCATATGTATATACATTTTAAAGAAGTTTTCTACGTTTTGGCTGGGTCTATATTTCGTCCAGACTGACTTCCAAATCAGCTTATTATCTTTCTTCATTTTGATCAAGAATGGTCCAGAAGTAGTGGAGCCATAATTACAACATAGGTGCCTTTGTTGCAATTCGCTCTTATTTACAAATAGAAGTGATCTTCGTCAGCAGATTGATTTGAAGCGCATTGTGTAAATCATTTCAGAACGCCACATACCTAGTTACAATGAAGTGCTTGTGAATATTGCCAAGCGCCCATCATTTATCACACAAAACAAATGTATCAATGTCTCTATTGCTGCATTTTACTTTTGGTTGAAAAAACAGTAATTATCAATGAATGTGTAAATAAGCAAGACAAATAAAGGTACCACTGGACGTGGTGGCCAAATTGGTAGAGTGAAGTCCTCCCGTGCGAAAGGTCGGGAGTTCAATTCCCGGTCGAGTCAACCCAATTACTTACAAAATTGATACTTGTCACTTCCTAGCCAGATGCTCGGCATTATTAGGATAGGGCAAGGACTGGTTGATTCGGTGTCAGGATAATGTGACAGTGGGATATTAGGTCATGGTGCCAGCGGCCCAATCTCCCAGTGGGCAGCACTATAAAAATCACAATTAGTGCACATTTCCACAAGTCGGTACCGGTCCTGATACGACCTTAGATGTTGCTAGGACATAAAACAACAAACCAACTATACGTGGTCTGCAGTGAGTCATGTTGCCCAATGTCACGATGGAGGCTCATTTGGATTCAGACGCTGGCCAATGCGATCACACCACGGCTCAGTTGCCGCACACCCCTCCTGCATAAAGCTGAATAGATTGATGTTTGTTGGGGTTTTACATCCGGGCAACATTAGTAGACTAACATATATGGTCATATAGGGATGGGTATCAACTTGGGACGGTGCACACCCATGGCAACTTTATTGTGCTGCCCCACTGGGAGACCACGCCACCACACAACATGACCTGATTTCCCACTCAGTCACATTATCCTGATACTGAGCTAATCAGTCCTAGTAATGTTGAGTGTCAGCCTAGGTAATGACAAGTATCAATTTTGTAAGTCATTGGTTTGACTCGGGTAGGATTCGAACTCTCGACATTCCACATGGGAAGCCTTTACTCTACCGATTCGCTCATAAAACTTACTTTAGTTTGATTACTTTGAAGCGACTACTATTGTTATGAATGGGTTAATTTTGGAGATATCTGAAGTGAAACCATATTAAAGCTGCATAGTCCAATGAAGCATCAAATTTTCAAAACCAAAATAAGTATCTCAATTTGATGCTACATATCTAACTTAAATACTGGTGCACTTGTTAGACATTTGTCACCACATAGAAGGGAATACTGAGGCAATTTAATAGAACCTATTACTGCAGAAACCTATGGTGTCAGAGTTTTGGCAAGCTTGCCAAAACTAATTTTGCTTGTTTGCACTTCAAATATCTCAAAAGTTAGCTATTTAAAATAAAAGTTACTTCAACAGTTCAAGTGAAAGTAGGGTAGATTATAGCAATCACCATAAGATGTTTATCTCAGAAAATTACAGAAACTCAAAACCCATCGGACTAAGCAACTTTAAATTAGTTCCGGTGTGAAGTTCAAAGTGCTAGACACTATATGCTTCGGCAGTAACATGTCTCATTGACCTCGTCTTCCCCTTTGTGCAGCAACAAATGTTCAATAATAAGTGCGCCAGTATTTAAAGTTGCATAGTCTGATGGTTTAGAATTTCTGTATTTTTTCTGAGATAAATATATTAGATCGATCACTAGTATCTACTTTACATTAATTCAAAGTCAGTTTTATTTTAAATGGTAAACTTTTGAGATATTTTGAGTGCAAACATGGAAAATTAGGTTTCACATGCTTGCCAAAACTCTGACACCATAGACTTCTGCAGTAACAGGTTCTGTTAAATTGACCCAGTATTGCCTTCTACGCAGAAACAAATGCTTATTAAGTGCATCAGTATCTAAGTTAGATATGTAAAATCAAATCTAGATAATTGGTTTGGTTTTGAAAATTTGATATTTCATTGGACTATGCTTTGTTTGTTTGTTTGTTTGTTGTTGTTTTACGTCCTAGCAACATCTAAGGTCATATCAGGACGGGTACCGACTTGTGACAGTGCGCACTCCTGGCGACTTTATAGTGCTGTCCCACTGGGAAACCAGGCCACCGGCACCATGACCTGGTATCCCACTCAGTCACATTATCCTGACACTGAGCACACCAGTCCTTGCCCTATCCTAATAATGCCGAGCGCCTGGCTAGGAAGCGACAAGTATCAATTTTAAAGTCATTGGTTTGACTCGACCGGGACTCGAACCCGGATGTGCTTCCTTTGCAGCTTTAAGATAAACATGTAGGATTAAGATAAACATGTAGGATTAAATTTAAACTGCATAGTCTGATGGAGCATAAAATGTTCAAAATCAAAACAATTATCTAGATTTGAATCTACATATCTAACTTACATACTGAGAAATCTATTAATCATTTGTTGCCGCATGGAAGGGAATACTGAGTCAACTTAATAAAACATGTTACTGCTGAAACCTATGGTGTCATAGTTTTGACGTGCTTGCCAAAACCAATTTTACATGTTTGCACTTCAAGTATCTCAAATTTTAGCCATTTAAAATAAAAAGTTACTCCAAACTAAAGTAAGTTAGATTAGAACAATCAATTTAATATATTTATCCCACAAAAATGACAAAAGTCAAAACCATCGGATTATGTAACTTTATGGGGCTGTCACACTACGACGTAACGACGTCAACGTAGGGAGAACGTGAAGAACGTTGAACTTTTCGGCGTAGTATGCAAATTTGGGCACAAGTTGAACGTGGATGCAGCGTAGTGGACGAGAACGTAACGTTGGTAAAGCGTAGTGATACCGTCAGTCACGAGAGAGGACAACGTCACTACGCTCACGGAACGTTATGAACGTTATTCCAACGCCAGAAGAACGTTACATGACGTTAGCTATGTAATGAGACGTTGAACGTACGTTGAATGCACGTTCTCCTGATGTTTTCCTGACGTTATCCTGACGTTTTCCTGACGTTCTCCTGACGTTCCCATTAAGCCTCGTAGGCTTTTGCACTTGGTTTAATGTGGGTCAACGTAGTGGAACGTAGTTGAACGTAGTGAGCAGCGTTGAAATAACGTCCGTTTAACGTCATTGACGTTCACTGAACGTTAACAGAACGTACGGCGAACGTAAACCCTTACGTTCGACCTACGTCCAAAGTTTTGAACATGTCCAAAAACCTTGACGTAACTCGACGTAACACGACGTAATGTGACGTAGCTCGACGTCATTCTAACGTCATTTTGACGTCATCATGACGTAACCCAACGTCATGACGAAAAATGATCACGTTAGGCTCACGTTGGCTCGTCACGTCGTAGTGTGACAGGGGTATTAAGTGAGTGTTTTGGTTTCAAAATTTTGATTGTGCGGCTTTAATGGGCAGGGCATGGCCACTGGTCACGTGACCGGGTTCTCTGTGCATGTTGTTTGATGACCGTACATGTCGTCTGCTTACACCCCCCCCCCCTCCCCAAGGATACACCATCACGTGACTCACAGCACGGAGATGTTACCACTCCACCGACTCTAGGTTATTCCTGGGACACTTCCAAAATGCCGCTATGGATATGTCATGGGGGTGATGAAAATGGGAAATATTGTGCCTAGAGCGGGAGTCGAACCCACATCTCTTTGCATTCCAGGCCAGTGTGCTAACCATTACACCACCTAGGCTCCCTGATATCAACACACTACCCACGCCTACCTGTCTATGCGGCTCCCTGCCTGAGATGTCAGTGCAGACCACTACACTCGTCCCCCTGGAATTGTAAGTCTTTTAATGCTTACAATTACATACATTCAGGCAATGCAATGCCCTTACATACACAGGGTAGGTTCAGCAACTATACAGCGCATAGCTTGTACAGGATCCTGGTCACGGCAGCCATTGTCATGGGGGTGATGAAAATGGGAAATATTGTGCCTAGAGCAGGACTCGAACCCACATCTCTTTGCATTCCAGGCCAGTGTGCTAACCATTACACCACCTAGGCTCCCTGATATCAACACACTACCCATGCCTACCTGTCTATGCGGCTCCTTGCCTGAGAGGTCAGTGCAGACCACTACAGATAGAATAAAATAACACACTGTGGCTTCTGTTTGAATAGAGCCTATTTCATAGTAGGCACTGTGGGGTAAATTAATGTAGTGTAACTAAGGATTTGGATTTTGGAGCTAGTAGTTATGGTTGTATTAGTGCAGCGGTGCCATGCTCTGCCTATATAGGCAAATAACAATGTTTGCACCGTGGGAAAATGTCCCCAAGTGACCCGAAGCTGTTTTTGCGAATATTACCTAGCCACTAAAGGCCCTGTCACACTTTACCGGATTGATGATATGGACAGAAATATTCTAATCCGGTGTGATTCGGACTTGAAATGTATCGATTATGTAATGGATGGTAAGGGACGGGTAACAGATGGTAACGGACGGGTAACAGACAGTAACGGTTGATAACGTATCTAATGATCAACCTACAATTCAGTATACAAAAAGAACTATAACGAATGGCAACGGACATGTAATGGATATGTAATGGACGGGAACGGATGGTAACAGATGGTAATGGACGGGAATGGATGGTAACTGACGGGGAATGGACAGGGAACAGACAGTAATGGATAATAACCTCATATGTCAGTCCAGTGCAATCCATTAAAGTTGTGTGTATGCTCAAAACTTTTAATGGTTCGGGCCGGATATCAACAGATATCAATGGATATGCAACGGACACAAACCGGACTTTGCCGGGTATCAACAGACTTTGTTCCGTTTCAATCCGTTTCCTCGATCCGGTGATGTGTGACAGAGGCTTTAAAGACACATAGTTGATGACTGACAACAGGCTCGGGGTCACCCATGTAGGCATCACAAAAGGGCATAATGCCAAGAACAGCTAACAGGTCAACATGAAGTCGATACGGCTGTGTGAATGAGTGAGTGAGTGAGTGAGTAAGTGAGTGAGTGAATGGGTGAGTGAGTGGGTGAGTGAGCTAGTGAGCGAATGAGTGAGTGAGTGAGTGAGGGGGTGAGGTGATGGGTGGGTGAGTGAGTGGGTCAGTGAGTGAGTGAGTGAGTGAGTGAGTGAATGGCTGAGTGAGTGAGTGAATGAAGGGGAGGGAGGGAGATAGAGCGGAGGGGGGGAGGTAGGGAGTGAGTCAGTCAGTAAGTCAGTCAGTCAGTGAGGGTGGGAAGGAGATAGGGAGGGGGCAGGGAGCGAGAGATGAGAGGGAGTGAGGGAGAGAAGAAGGGGAGGAGGGAGGTGTAACAAAAACTTGCCCTCCAAAGCTGCACGGTTACATAAACATTTAATGTCCATGTCCTTAATCACAGAACACCAACAACAAATTGCCTTGCTCATAAATCCATAGCATGCAATTTTACAGAACTTACTTACTCCATTGGAAGATGGAGAATCAACCAATCAAATATCGACACACCAACATAACCTGCAGATACACCAATCGTTGCATGTCCCATGCACTAAGATTGACGAGGTCACATCAACTGTCAGTATTTGGACAGAAGTCAAAAGACTGAGCAGTTCATACCAGTCAACAGGTCCATATGTTATAAAATTTGACCAGACGGGATGGCCGAATGAGTTAGAGCGTCCGTCTCCCATGCTGGTAGATCGTGGGGTCGTGGGTTCGAGTCCCGTCGAGTCAAACCAATGACTTTAAAATTGATACTTGTTGCTTCCTAGCCAGGCGCTCGGTATTATTAGGATAGGGCAAGGACTGGTGTGCTCAGTGTCAGGATAATGTGACTGAGTGGGATACCAGGTCATGGTGCCGGCAGCCTGGTTTCCCAGTGGGACAGCACTATAAAGTCGCCATGAGTGCGCACTGTCACAAGTCGGTACCCGTCCTTATATGACCTTAGATGTTGCTAGGACGTAAAACAACAACAAACAAACAAATCATCATCATCATCATCATGCGAAGCGATGCAACAAAGATTGTTTTCATTACTTGACTGTCACTCTCCATTTAGCTCTCTACTGTGAGAGTGATGTCCATGAGTCGGTCTTAATGTCTCTCAGCATCAGGTTTCTCTTGATGGTATCCTTGAACCGGAGACGATGGCGCCCTCTCTTTCTGTAACCAGAACACTGTTGAGAGTAGAGACTCTGCTTTGGTAGCCTGTCTGATGACATCCTGATGACCACATATATAACATAGATACCACTATAGCTACACAACCATATTATTTCATACACACAACTGCTAACAAGTAACATATACTTGTATGCCGCATATCAGCATACATTACACAGGGAATACACTACTTACCCAGTTTCACGGGCATCACGCCCCATACCAAGCAATAATAAGAATAAACATGTAATTACCAATTACATGTCTATTCACATGTCTATTACATTGTGACTTTCTGTTAACCACAATATCAAAGGATTACGGGGCAAACAATCCAAACACGTCGTGTATGAAATAATACAAACATATCCTTAAAAGCCTACAAATAAATACATCCAAATGTTCATGGTGACTGATGTATAATGTACATGTAGAAATCTGGAGATAAATAGATACAACTTGTCATGATTACGTCGTTGACACACAATCATTCAATACATATTTAGAAATCTGGATATAAATACACACGTTGTCATGGGGACTTATACACCTAGAAATACATACAAATTACTCCGGCGGTTTCTATTACACTCCCTATAGAATACCTACTCCACCACCCCAACCCATCCTACAAACAAACCATTCAGCCGGCCATTGCTCTAAACTGTCAATATCGCTCCTGTGGTGTGCCAGTGATTATTACAGCAAATATATATGAGGCATCCCGCCTAGAGGAACAAGTAATGGGTGGGAAAAGGGCATCACAAGCTATTCCAAAGATGGTTCTACTGATGACTGGCTAGATGGGGATGCATGAATGAGTGGAACGCCCGCTATCGGCTTCCCATGTTCAAACCCTGACCGAGTCAAACCAATACGGTCTTTCAGTCATCATAGACGAGCTTGGAATCATATCAATATGTCTGGCGACAGAGTTGGGGACCATTGTTATGTAATAGTGATGCAATGTGTGCCCACTCGCTGTGTGACATAAATATCTGAGACTGTCTCAAAAGGTGCTAAGCAATATGGGACAAAACTTTGTCCATTGTAACGATCAACATACTATCTGCTGATGCATTTGCTCAGGATAAACTGATTTGTTTTTTACATGGTGTTTCATAATCTCAATAGAATACATATCGATTTGAAGCAAATGTCCTTGAGTTTTCAGTGTAACCATTTCTGTGCTGTCCAATGAACAAATAAAAATAGAGTGATCACCTTTTGAGACAGGCTCATCTATGTGTAAATGCTATGACGCACGGTGACTGGGATTGTGGTATGATGTCCGGATATTAAGATACGGTTACTAATTACAGAGGTGTTCCCTCCATGCACCAGGAAGAGTGCAAATGGAGAGGGGCATATATTATTGTTTACTGTAACTGTATGGCGACTACTTGTTACCACGCGACCGCTGGGTAAGCACACCCAGCCAGTCTGTATATAATAGGGAAACCACCTGCCGTGAGGTTGAATGACAGGTGCCACCCCTCCCAGGCTGCAGAGGTGTCTGATTGGCTGGCTGTGTGAGCCCAGTCACCCTTGTACTCCTTGCACTTGCTAGACAGACACACACTCACTCTACAGATAGCAAAGGAAGCGTTTCATCACTGAGATGTGTGTAACACCCACATGACTTAGGTTCAATGGGCTGTAGGCACTGAATTAGACTGAACAAGCAGACACTATATGTGTCTGTGTGGCAGGTTGTAAGTTAGTCAGAGTGGCAGGTCACTAGTAGGTGAACAAGAGTTGTAGCAATAAAGCTCAACCTTATCACTGTCAATCTTGCGTGACTTGTCTTCCGTTTCTTACTTATGAGTTGTTTTGGTATTTAGTGGGGGGAGACTGGCAGACAGTTGCCAGGATCCTTCTGATAGTAGTAGTCTGATGTTTTCTTAGACCTTCTGTCCAGTCCCGACATCGACACAACACACACAACGCACATAGCACACACACAACAAGCACAATGCACACCACACATATAACACACACAACACACAAAACACAACACACACAACACACACATGACACATGCACAACACACACACAACACACACAACACACCACACGCACAACACATGCACAACACACACAACAAACACACAACACACACACAACACACACAACACACACAACACACACAACACACACAACACACGCAACACACACAACACACACAACACACAAAACACACACAACACACAAAACACACACAACACACAAAACACATACAACACACACCAGGGTCCGAATGCCGGTTGGTTTGGCAATGCCAAGTCGTCTGCTTTTTCGCGCTCATTTCGGAGGTGTTCGAATAAAGGAGTGTCGTCTGCGGCGGGGGCGGCCTAAGTCTAATGCCTGGTACACACCTACCGTTTGTGCGCACCCACCTACCGTATACGATCTAAAACTGGCCGTTTCGCACACAAAAATCGCTAGGTGTGCCCTCCCCACGCACACCTAGCGATTGCGATTTGCGCATAAAACCTCAGTTTTAGGGCTAAAACCGGCCGATTCCGATTCCGATTCCGATTCGCGATTCGAAAAACGAATCGGCCCGTTTTCAGTTTTAAGCGGGTCGGGTCGAGTCGCACAGTTTGCGTGCGCGAATCCTATATGGTAGGTGTGTACTAGGCTTAAGAGGAGTAACTGCGATGGGCATCAGTAATTCTTCACAATAACTTAAAAAGTGATAGGGCCTACTTGTCACTACCTAGCCTAGCTCAGTATTTACTAGAACATGGTAAAGAAGTAGTGAAATCAATCAGGAATACCACAGGGAAAACTGACACTCAGACGAAGGATTTTGACGAGGGAAGAGTGTGTGTGTGTGGGGGGAGGGGGGGAGGAATGAGATTAGAATTCGACTACACTTCCATCATACTGTGGTCTAGTCACATATTGCGTGCTTATAGTCATCAAACATGCAGTACCCGTAGGCCTACCCAATGCAAAATCCGATACCGGCACAACATGCCGAGGCTAAAGGTGCATGACATTGGGATGGGGAGGGGGGGGGGGGGGGGGCATTTGCCAGATTACGTTGCCCTCTCCGCCACAACCACCCTTCGCCCCTCTTCCCTTTGACCTCTTCGTCACTGTGAGGAATGCCAGGGCAATCTGATTGATATATCGCAGCTGTGGAAGGACATATTGACAAGAAGCTGGCAAAGAAGGCCATTGCCGGCCCATTGGACGGTCTCACACACATGCGCACACGCACATGCACACGCACATGCACACTCACACACACACCTTCCAGCCGTGGTTCCCATATACATATATATAGCACCCTTTGTGAGAAAGCTGGAATGGAGAGAGCAAAAGGAAAATTCATAGCCAACCTGTCAACCACGACCAAAAAGCATCCACCAAAAAGGCAGTGTATGTCCTATGTATGATGGAATAGTTGTCCTCCACCATCACCCCCTCTGTAGGGACAGGGGTCCAGACCAATGATATATTGGTGTGGTTTATCTGGGTTTAATGCCGCAACATCTAAGGTCATATCAAAACGGGGACAATGATAAACAAAGTAGCGATTCCGACTATAGCCACTTTTGTAGAGGGTAGGGGAAACTGGGTACCGATGAGCCATGGGGACCTTTGAGCCACCCCTATAACTCTTGACTGGAAAAGAGTAGTGACATCTATCCACCATCAATGCAACACTACACACGTGGCCTTCACCCATGTTGTTTAGCCTCAGCATGTTGTGTTTATAGAGCTTTGGAGCAGGCGATCAATACACCAATCAAAAAGTAAGTTTTTAACTACCTTGAGTAAATATTTTGTGTTTTGGTTATACTTTAATACTGAGGTGATAATATATATTTCATTGATCCTTTAAAGGTTCGTTTTTTTTTAGTAATGTCTCTTGACTTCTAAATACAGTTTTAGTCGATCAGCCATGTGGTTCTCTGGTATACTGGGCTAACATAATGAAAGTGGTGTTGGGGACCAATGAGCCATTTTCTATGGGGTCCGATGAGCCACTTTGGGGTCCAATGGGCAGGTGGCTCATTGGACCCACTGCATTTCAAAAGAATATATAGCAATGAAATCAATTTATTTGGTAGAAAAATAATTACTGATATTACTTTTCTTCAGAATAGATTAGAGTGTTGTATCAAGTATAGGAAGAATGCCTAGAAATAAAGAAGGGAAGGCGGACAGAGGTCTCGTCTCAGCAGAGCTAATGAAGAGGGCTGTGGAAGAAGTTGTAGAGAAGAAAAGAGCGGTTCGAGCACACCGCCACAGCCTTCCACTAGCACACAGTCACAGCCTTCTACCAACACACAGCCACAACAGCCTTCCACCAGTCAAATAGAGATGGTAACCTTTTCTTCAGAGCAGATACAACCATACACCAAGGCACCAGAGAGGAAGCAGACTTCACAACACTATTCTCACAGACAGACCTGTGAGAAACCTTATCGCAACTGTGACGAGCAGCAAGAAGGACAGGGTGCCAGCATGAGCAAAACCGTGATTGCTAGACGCACACCAGAATACTGTTATATCCACTGTTAAACGTTGTGAAGAGAGCAGTTCTGAGGAGGAAATGGAAGATGTACATATCCCCTTTCAGGAGAAAGACCCAGAGCCGGGTGATCATGTGCTCATTAAATATGCCTGGAAGCAGAGCATTGTTCACTACATTGGTGTAATTACACAGCCTAAAGATGATGATGGGGACTATGAAGTCCAATTTCTCGGAAAATCTACCAGGCACACGATGGCATTTGCATTTATTGACCCTGTCCAGGAAGAAATAAGCTCAGTTGAGGCAGATTTGATATTAGGGTCCTTCCTAAACCTGTTGTGCAAACTACCAAAAGCCTGAAAGGAATCATATACAATTCAGTGTCAACTTTGATGGGTTTAATCTTGAATAAGATTCAGTATTAGGTTACTACCTGAAACTACACTGAAACTATGGACACTGAGTCAATAGCACAGTAGGCCGACGCACTGAGGTCAATGTGTTTAAACTGTATTTCACCACTTAGTTTATTAGTGTGTGCACCTCAGATGAAATTTGTGACAGGAATAATTTTTAAAAGATTTACATGTGTGTTGTTTCCAGTTAGTTTCATTGTTTGAGATCATGGCCCATAGGACCCCAATAGGTGGCTCGTTGGTCCCTTACCCTGGGGCTCAATGAGCCATCACGGACCCTGTTACATAAGTGTCTCCCATAGAGATGTTGTTTAAGACAACCTATCAAACTCTTTATTGCAATAAAGAGCAATAATGCCTCTATTAGCTGAACAGTTTTGGTATCAACAGCTATGATGGTTTAGGTGATATGGCCAAATATGTTAAAAATGACTCATCGGTCCCCAGTTTCCCCTAGGTAGTGGGTGGTAAATGATGGTGCTCTAATAAACAAACAAGCAAACAAGCAAACAAGCAAACAAACCTATATTTGTGCTATTTGGATTAGCATAGCCTGTGGCTGTGCAGATGTAGGCCTATTATTGTATTGCCTACGGGTTAGAGGTGTATATTGAAAGAGTAAAAGATCGCGCAAAATTAAATATCTGAAATTATTAATATTATGAATAGCTCAGTTAACATGGAAAACAACATATGCCTTTTGGCACTACAAAACCCACCGTTATGATAGATATGCACAAATGTTGACTACCTATCATATTTGTGTGTGGAGTGGTGATAGATAGTCCTTCGAGAGTCGGGTTTCACTGTAGCATGTTAAACACTAGATAAAGGATTCACCCCATACTTGCAGTACACGGGTGAACGACAACGTAGTATAAATACAGGCGAAAATAGCTTTAGTATGGAAAAGGAAGTAGAATGCCTGGCTCCAGTATCAAATGGTTACTTATATCGGCACAGAGTTAGTGAAATGGGAGAGAATGCAAAAAGACAACATGGCAGTGATAGAACGCCACCGATTTCTTTTTTTTTGTTAAATATTTGTATTCACTGATATGAATACATATTTTGTCAACGGCGGGGCACTGGTCTTCCAGTCATTGGAGCGATCACATTTGATTTGTACATAGTGGAAGTGGAATGTGTTGCATTGTGTACAGCACAACCCATTCTGAACATAAAAAGAAAGTGAGGGAGCAACCTATGCTGTATAGTGTACAGCATACTCAACATAGTGCAAGGTATATGCATCAAAATAGAGTGTGCAGTAATGTACACTCGTCGTTAAATCATATATATGATGTGTTTGTATATCAGTTAGATTTGGTTTTAATGGTTAGTCGGGGTGATTAGTGGTTCATATTTCGTGCAATACTGGTTGAAGATGTAGTTATTCAGTGGTGGTAATGCATCTTGAATGTTATTATGTCATTGAGTTATAAGAGTTGTTTGTTAAAATGTGGAAGGGGGGGAGGAGGTCTAGGGGCAGGGGGCAGGGGGCAGGGGGCAGGGGGCAGGGGGCGGACAGGCAGGGAGAGAGCAGGCATGAGAGAGGGCGAAGTCAATGGGTGGTTCAGTATTCACCTTTAAATTCTATTGATACTATATGATTTATTATATTTGTCAACTCAAAGGTAGCAGGGAAACATGTAGATAAAAGATTCACCCCGTACTTCCAGTACAGGCCTACTGCAGCAGTACGGGGTGAATCTTGTATCTAGGAAACATGAAGACATCTATAAAGAATAAGTGTTGCTTCTTAGATTGTAAATTTAGGCTCTCATTTCATTTCCCCACATTTTCGACAGCTTTTATATAGGGTTGGTATTCACCCGTTTACTGCAAGTATGGGGTGAATCCTTTATCTAGTTAAACACTAATCAGTAATCTGTTGGAGAGAAGAAAAATAAAGAAGACTAGTTCAGCAACCTACCACTATGCGCCACCAGGAGACATGTGACCACGCCGATACGCCACCTAACGCCAGCAGGGAGTACTGGCTCGGTTAGCTGGTTGTGTAACACCTTACAAGGTTGCTTATTGTCGCCCACTGATACCCCATGTTTCGAGTGAATCACTGAATGTGGAAGCTAATGCACCTTAGCCATTTATGAACTTTTCATGTTGGTTATCACATGTAAACACAGTTATTTTTGGGAAACTTCATCGGTCATAGCAGTGCATCATGACTCATTTACTTAGCCGTGTGCATCGAGGCATATTTACTCAAGGACATCACTTTCGCACCGTAGCCGACACATGTAAACAAATGAATTCTGTCACTGACACTCTGCCGGTTTATGAACTCAAGTCGGTAAAATCACTACATTGTTTCGGAAATGTTAGATACGATAAGCATCGCATGGTTAGGGTTAGTCCTGCTATGTCCAAACTTGAAGAGGAGGCCTTGCGGAAGGCCAAGAGAATTCGAATAGGTGCATATATTGCAGGTTTTGTATCACTTCAACTGGGTGTTATATTGGGGAGGAGTTATTATAAGAAACAAAAGCAGGAAAGAAAGGCAGCCAAAGAACCAATAACACAGGAATATGTGGACCCAATTCTAGGGAAAACAGCAAAAATGTTCCACTACAAGGGATACCTATTGCCATTCTTTGTAAAGGAGAATATCCAAGCCATTGACTTCTTTAAAGTCAGAGAAGATGATGTGTTTGTTTCAAGTTTTCCTAAATCAGGCGAGTTCCAAATTTATTTTTAATTCTCAATTACAATGTGCGTAGATTAAATATTCGCCCCAACCCCATATATTTGCATCTATATATAAACTGTATAGTAGATGAACAGGGCGGGAATGCAACAACAAAAGTCAAGGCAAAATAGCGGCCACTCGTCGACTAGATGCTCTCGATTCGACTTTTAAAGTTACATGATTTTGTCAATTCTTCACTCCAAATATAGTGGGTTATGAATTAGATAAAGGATTCACCCTGTACTCGCAGTACACGGTTGAATACCAACCCTATATAAAAGCTGTCGAAAAAAGCGGGGAAATGAAATGAGAGCCTAGATTTACAATCTAAGAAAAAACATTTATTCTTTATATCTGTCTTCATATTTCCCCGCTACCTTTGAGTTGACAAATATAATAAAACATATAGTTTAATAGAATCTAAAGGTGAAATCGATGGCGTTCTATGGCCACCATCTTGTCTTTTTGCATTCTCTCCCATTTCACCAACTCTGTGCTGATATAACTACCCATTTGATACTGGAGGCAGGCATTCTACTTCCTGTTCCATACTAAAGCTATTTTCACCCGTATTTACACTACGTTGTCATTCACCCGTGTACTACAAGTACAGGGTGAATCTTTCATCTAGTTATGAATATGATAAATAAATACTTGAACTATATGCAAAATGTGTGTATGGTCAATTCTCGCCAAATTGCATAGAATCATGTGCGAGGGTTTTTTCTGTGTGTGTGTGGGGGGGGGGGGGGGTAAAAATTAATGTATCCTATCCCTTTTATTGTTTACCAAATAAAGAAAACAGATTTTATAATTCTGGAAATACAGTAAAACCTCTCTAAATCGATCGACCTTGGGACCAACTCTAAGTGGTCCATTTTTAGGGAGGTGCTCGGTTTATGGAGTTGGAATATGGTTACAATAGTATTATTGGGACCCAAATAAAACAATCGATATAGGGAAGTGGTCGATCTGTGGAGGTGGCCGGTTAGAGGTTTTACTGTATATATGGAAGTTAATTTCCAACCACAAACACCCGGCAACTATGGAAAGCTAATGCGGTTCATAGCCTATTGAGAAATGTAGGTATGATTTGTATTTTCTAGATTTCTTGAAGACAGGAGTAATCTCTTTAACTTTTACGCTTGTCTTATATGGTTCATTGTCCTAGAATTATGTTATCACTTTTATCATTAATTCAGCATATCCTCCCATACCATTTATGCATATTCTCACATACTATGTATGGTTACAATACTCCATGCAGTGAAATAAAATGAAGAGAACCTGGTTATTATCTGACATTTTGACAATATGTAGGCTACTAATTACTATGAATAGTATGATATACGTTCTTAATGATATAATAACATTTCAGTCATATCCAAGACTCTGTCTATTGTAAATGTTCAAAAACCCAATATATGGTTGCAAAAAAGAACTGATCCAAATATATGATGCAAAGAATTTTCTTTTTTTAAAATTAGTAAAATGTTATGATTTTGGTTGTTTATAATTATAGTTTCTATGACATATTCCGTGATATCCATCACTTGTGGACTATTCTTCATGCAATTCGGGTTGTTACATTACATGGTGTCAGATAAGCCAAACACCCCGCTCCCTGGCCTAAAGCATCCAGGATCTCTGGTTCTCAGTAGGAACATGTCGACAAACTGGAAGGCATGGTACAGGGTATTCAACATTTATACAATAGCAGCCGGTAGAAGTACAAGAACGGAGAAAGTGCAGTGCCACATATTCCTGCACATAGCAGGAATGGAGGCGCAATGTCTGCACGCAAACATGACATTTGACCCGGAAAATGAAGAAAAGATACTGCCGCTTGTAGAAGCATTCAGACGATACTGCACCAAGAAAACTAACATCATAATAACACGATGTAAGTTCAATACCCACAATCAGGGGTAAAAACGTATGGCCACATATCTAACAGCACTGAGGGATAAGGTAAAAGATTGTGATTACGGTGAGACCGAAGACTCCCTGCTACGGCACGCGACTCCGCAGCAAGCTGCTGCGAACAACGGACCTACCGTTGGAGAAGACCATAGAGATATGTGAACTGAGCGAATTTGAAGCAGCTGAGCTGGAAGGAAAAGCAACAGGAGAGGAAGCAAGCGAAGTAGACGACATAGTCAAAGGAGCCAGCGCCATCTTGGAAGCCATCTTGGAGACCGCGCCCCAACCAAAACAACAACACCAGCCACACCACATGCGGCAACTGTGGCTAAACGCATAGGAGAGGTCTATGCCCGGCTCAAGGGAAGACATGCATCACATGCCAGAATGTGGGACACTTCACAAAAGTATGTCGAAGCCGTCAAACCCCAGTCCATGAGGAATCCGATCAGCTAGATGTGAAGTCTGGAATTGCCAGACTATAGTATTAGTAAACTGATGTTAAATAAATGGTGACAGGTCTTATGTAATTGTGATAAGTAGTTTAAAAATAAAATTGTGAGATACTATATTAAAGAACTTTTTTTTTTTTTAAGAAAAAAGGGTTGTGGTAGAAGTCGGTAAAATACAATAAGTTCATAGAAGAACGAATAATAAGCATACCACACTTGAATGAAATTTGTCTGGAATATAACGGACCAACAAATACGATGGTGACAAATGTACAACAAGGATGACAAGGTAAATTCAATCAATTCTTTATTCCCCCTTTATTATCATTGAAAATGGAGATGTTATATATATGTATGTACACGTGACACAGAGTCACCGGGGTGGAGCGGTGGCTGGCGCAGGTAACAATAAACGTCACTTGTGAACTATACTTCATGCAGTTTGGGTCGTTACATTACAATTGATTCGGGTGCCCCGATCTCCCAAAACAGGAGACGGACTCTCAACTCATTTGGCCATCCCGTCTGGTCTCGTTATTTCATGAGAGTTGACAATATTTAATTTTATATATATATATATATATATATATATATATATATATATATATATCATCATCATCATGCTGTCAGTCGCGATGCGACAAAGACTGCTTTCATTACTTGACTGCCGCTCTCCATTTAGCTCTCTGCTGTGAGAGTTGCGTCCATGAGTCGGTCTTAATGTCTCTCAGCTTCAGGTTTCTCTTGATGGTATCCCTGAACCGGAGATGGGGGCGCCCTCTCTTTCTGTAGCCAGAAGACAGTTGAGAATAGAGGATCTGCTTTGGTAGCCTGTCTGATGACATCCTCATGAGGTGTCCAGTCCACCGGAGATTCTTTTTGATCAGAAGATCTTCCATAGAGGGCAGCCCCATCCGTTCGAGTATTTCCTTATTCGTCACTTTGTCCTTCCAGGTTAGCCTCATGATTGAACGCAGATGTCACATCATGAAGGCATGCAGCTTTTTCACCTGCCGTCTGTACACTGTCCAGGCCTCGGCTCCGTATAGTAGGGTGGATAGCACGATTGCGCGGTAGATCTTACCTTTGACCCGAATGGACACATGGTGGTTGTTCCAGAGCCTCTGGCGTAGTCGGCCGAAAGATGCACTAGCCTTGGCCATCCTCCTCTGTATCTCAGCATCAATGCGTCCATCACTTGATATAGTGCTTCCGAGATAGGTGAATTCCGGAACAGAGTTCAGCTTGTTTCCGTCAACCATGATCTCCTCCTCTCGGGTTCTTGTAGAGTTGGGTTGGTACAGTATATATAGTCAACTCTGTATTAATGTGTATAATTATATATACACCGTAACGAAATCCTTCACACACACACACACACACACATGTATACATGTGTGTATATGTATGTACGTATGTAAAGCATTTCACGGCGGTTGTTTAACTATGGAGGAACGAATGTCCATACTTTTTCACGGAGCATGTATTGACAGCCAATCATAGAAGGGCTTTTGCACTTTCAGGAACGACATGGTTGCAGGAGATTGTATACTTCATTGAACGCGGTCCCGAGGCTCCGCAAGAAGAGAACATGGAGCAGCGTTTTCCATTCCTGGAATTTCCATATCCTGGAATTGAGAATATCTCCCGCCGAAAAGGACAGCGATTGATCAAGACCCACGTACCATACCCCATGCTGCCTCTCGATGCCAGATATGGAGTGGGCAAGGTGAAGGCAATATTTTATTATTTCGTATATATATTACTTATTAGTGGAATGTGGTACTTTTAGCCTTTAAAGTTTAATATAAATCCATGAAATGTCTAAATGGGATTGGAGGATAGACATGGATACGTCGGTGGCATTTAGAATGAATCGATGGTCCATGGAATTGATATGATGAATATGATCATCTAGGACCGAATAAATTAAGAACTTCGGGGGCCGGGGTGATTAGTGGCTTAATAAGGTGGTAGATACTTGAAGTACCATGAACATCTAAATATAAGCACTCTTTGAACACCCCACATCCGTTTCACCACCGGTAGACTTACCTCTCATATTATCCCTTTCTGGTGTAGTGGGGGCTTCGGGGTGTCCAAACTTCCGGAATAGATAGTGAAAAAAGAAGGAGGCTCTTGATCAATTGTAATCTACCCTCAAGACTCACCTGATTTCTTTTATGGTAAATAACATTTCTATATATATCCTTCCACTATTCTAACCATGTTGTAATTATGTCAAATCATGGTTTCATTGTACAGACCTTAGAATTGTTCCTGTTTTAAGGGCACTCTATTCAGGGATGCTAGTCTTCCACTAATTAATGGTATTCCAATAATTTCCAAATTTCTCCTTTTTTCATTTAACAATTTTTTTTATTAAAGTTTTACACAATTTGGGATGACTTAGATTTTTTCTATTTTCCAATTTCCATGCATATCCATTACTACTGATTTCTTTCCCCATTTTTATTCAAATTCAATTTTTCTATACGTTTTAGATAATTTGAGACGTTTAACATTTTTTCTTTTTTTTAGATAGACAATTTTCCATAATTCCACTAATTTCCAGTAGAGATTTCTACTGGAAAATCTTTAATGGAAGGGGCAAAATATGGAGAATTTGGTGTGATGTGTTTGGTCAATATTCGACGACAACTTTCTCATAAGACTAAGCACTGACACCACCAGTGGCGCCTCCTGTAGCATTACCAGAATGCTATTGTCAATACTGAGTCTACCCATTAAGCGGCAGCCGAAGTATGGTGGCACCACCTAGTGGGTACTGCCCAAACTAAACTTGACACAGACATAGTGGTTTAATGTGTGTTTTTAGGTGTACGCAACACTTTTCATGTTTTCCACTAATTTCATCAACCCAACTGGCACCCATGTCTATTAAATTTTCAATGTTATTATTATTACTAGAAAAAATACTACTATTGTCATTATTATTATTATCTGGAGTATGAATCTGTTTGTCTAGTTTATTACGTCTACAGCCCAATGCAGGGCCTGTATGGGGCCTGGGAAGTCTTGAAAAGTCTTGAACTTCATTTGTCCCATTTCAAAGCCTTGAAAAGCCTTTATTTTAACCTATTTTGGGGTAATTAGTTTTGAAAGGCCTTGAATTCCATTAAACTGTTCCCAGTGATCTAAATTATTCTGAAATCGTTTTTTGCCATTGTTGTTTTTTTCCTGATAATCCAAATGAAAATAGTCTTGGATAAACTAGATCACGGTTCCGACTGCGCATGCGCTGAAAACGGCGTTGGGAGCAAAGCAAAGGCATACGACCATTGAGTTTGCCTATACGTGCAGTGAAAAACGTCAGTTTTATTCAAAATTAATAGAAATCCAAAACCCTAACCATATCAATTTAATATAATCTTTTTGATAAACATGTTTTCTATATGTGTTCCAAGCGGTTTGTCGCTAGGTGGTGTGGTTTTATCAATATTTTACTTTTTCTGTATGCAGATTGCTCACTGCCATTGACAATGCATTGAGTACTCTGGCTATGGCTCTAACACTAGTCTGAGTGCCTAGATCTTTCTTAATCTAAATGCACATGGCATAAGATGTGCTAATTATATTGATGTAAATGCAATGCTGGATAAAAGATTAATATCTTAATTTATTATATATATTTTTTTAGTTAGTATTCTATGTTTCAAACAAGAGCTGAGATGATCTGAAACTAGCACATTTCATAGCTGCATCCAGTGTATTAGCATATGCCATGTGCTTTTGGGGGGTATGTTTTGCTCTGATGCATCCCACAATGCACCACGCCGCTGGAACCGTGATGTAGTCTATTCCTCTTTTTTTTTTTAAACAGCCTTGAAATAGCCTTGAATTCCATATCTTCACATATGTACGGACCCTGCCAATGAGATGCATAAGGCTTTACTTATTGCATGGCCGCATGTGGAGATCCAACACGATACAGTAATTAATACAGATTTAACACTATATTACATTTCGTATTTGCTCACCAGGTGATCTACATCGCCAGAAACCCCAAGGACGTGAGTGTGTCGTACTACCACTACTTCAGAATGTTCTCAGAGGTCAGCTTTAACGGAACCTTCTTGGAGTTTTACTCAAAATTTGTAAGCGATAAAGGTAATTGACATTGCATTTTGTTTTCAGGTGCTATGAGTAGTGATTCTTTTTAGATATCCAGCCTAATGTTTTGTGTTGCTTTCTTTCTTTCTTTCTTTCATTCTTAGGGCATTACATCCTATCAACATCTAAAGTCATATCCGGTTATGACAGTGCCCAGTCGTCGTGACTTCATGGTCCTGACGGCACCATGACCCAATATCCCACCCAGTCATATTATACTGATAGTGATACTGAGGAAACCAGTCTTTGCCCTATCCTATTAATGCCGAGGGTCAGGCTAGGTAGCGACAAGTAGGCATTTTAAAAGTTATTGGTTTGACTCTGTCGGGGTTCGAAATTATAACATCCTGGCAACATCTAAGGTCATATCAGGGCAGGACCAACCTTTAGTAATATGTTTCATGTGAAAATTACTTTTATTTTTATACTTGTCTATCTGGTATATGTTGGTAATGAGGGAGCGGGACGTAGCTCAGGCAATAGAGTGTCCACCTGTGAAGGTGTGGGTCATCCGATTGATCCTGCTCAGTGGACCCATTTGCAGTTTGGGATATTTTCCATTCCAACCAGTGGTCCACAACTGGTTTATCAAAGGCTGTGGTATGTGCTGTTCTGTCTGTGGGAGAGTGCATATAAAAGACCCCTTGTTGCTTATTGGAAAGAGTAGCCTATGTGGCAGCAGCAGGTTTCCTCCAAAGAAATATGTCAGAATGATCATGTTTCACATCCAATAGCCGATGATAAATGTTTTCTAGAGGCATCGTTAAATAAGACAAGCTTTACTGTTGGTAATGTAAGCTGAGTGTAGAGTTGTTTGCTGCCACTGATTTGTGCCCTTTCTCTGTTTTGCAGTTCCTTATGGACCTTGGTGGAAACATGTTAGGGATTACTGGGATCGCCGAGATAACCCCAACATGCTGTTTATTACTTATGAAGAACTGCAACAGGTGAGTCATATTCCCCTGTACAAAGACGTCAGTTATACATAGCGTAGCATGCCCAGTGTCCAGATTGAGACTAATTCCCCATGCCCCCACCTCTGCCAATTTGGATTTCCACCGCTGTGTAGAACTTACAGTGTCATCAAAGGCCAGTTGCTCTCACACCATGTCTATGTGGTGTGGGAGGTTAAAAATCCCTTGGGTCGGTAAAAGTGTAGGCTCGGGCTTTCTATCGACAAACTGTCTAATGGTGAAAACAAGTCTATTCAGACTTATCCATGATAGGCAGTATAAATCTTCAAGAAAAAAAAAGAAAAAATTATGCTTAAAGGAGGACTCAAGCCCCCATCTCTGGCATTACAAGGCAATCAGCATCATGTTTGCAGTACCTAGGCTAGTGTATATAGTGTATTAGATGGCCTACATAAATCTAGTAAAATCATCAATTACTACATAAAAACACTCACTGTCTAAATTACTTATTAACAAAGATAATCCATGAAAACAAATAGATCATACACTGAGTCAACCTTTGATGATTACTTCTCATCAGATTTTTCACCTAATTAATCCCTCATTATTTATTCGTATTGTCTCTGCAAGTTGCCAAAAGGACTAGGACAATGCATGCTCAATTAAAACTATCTAGCTTATCAATATTACTTTAAAGTTGCATAGTCCGATGCCTTTAAGTTTATGCCATTCTTTAAATGAATGTATTAGGTTGATCACTATTATCTACTTTACTTTAGTTTGAAATAACTTTTATTTTATATGGCTAACTTTGGAGATATAGTTGAGTGAAAACATGCCAAATTAGTTTTGGCCAGCACATCAAAACCCTAACACCATAGGCTTCAGGAGTAACAATTTCTATTAAATTGCGCTTAGGATGCCCTTATATGCAGCAACAAATACTTACTAAGTGCACCAGTAGCTAAGTTGAATATGTAGCATCAAATCTGGATTAGTATTTTATATTTTTTTAATATTTGATGCCTTCATCAGACTATGCAACTTTAAATCCTCATATTTTAGAATCTACAAACGGCCGGAAGATCAATGCCCCAGCGCGGAGTTGGTTGGTGGTTGAAGTTTTTACATCCTGGCAACATCTAAAGTCTAGGTCACACCTACCCGGATCAGGGGCCGGATGAGCCTGACCCGTGATCTGGCGTGGTCCGTGGCTCATCCATGGCTGGTCCTTGGTGATCCTTGGCTGGTACGGGCTCATTGGGGTCGGCCCCAGATGTTTTAAAATGTTTAAAACATCCAGGGTGATCCGGGGAATATTGCAATCCGGGTTCGATCCGGCATCATCCGGGTGTAATCCAGGGGTAGTCCGTCTCCCGTCTGGGGCAGTCCGCGTCATTTTTAAACCAGAAGAGCCACGGTTTAGCCCGGACTAGCCTCGACAGAGCCACGGTCCACTCCCGGACTACCCGGATAAGACCCGGACGGGCTGGATGACCATGGATTAACCACGGATCACCACGGATCACCACTTATTACTCATGGACTACCCCAGGATGAGTCCCGCATTTCAGGCTATCATCCAGGGGTTTTCCGGGCCTCGTCTGGGGGTTGTCCGGGGGTAGTCCGGGGGGTTATCTGGGGTGCATACTGGGTGATCTGGGCTTGTGGTCTGTGGCTCGTCCGGGTAGGTGAGAGAGCGAGGCAAAAATAGCGATTTTAACCGGGGCTGTCCAGGACATTCCAGGGGAGTGGTCCGGCTAAAAATCCGGGGCTCGTCCAGGTAGGTGTGACTTGGGCTTAAGGTCATATCAGGATGGGTACCGACTTGTGACAGAGTGCACTCATGGCGACTTCATAGTGCTGCTCCACTGGGAGACCAGGCTGCCAGCACCATGACCTGATATCCCACTCAGTCACATTATCCTGACACTGAGCCAACCAGTCCTTGTCCTATCCTAATAATGTCGAACCCCGACGCAGAAGAAGAATAAAATATCCACTTCCCCTGTAATCCCCCTCCCCCGCAATTAAAAAAATAAAATAAAAATGTAGTTTTTTGGTTTTTTTTAAGTTTTCTTTTTTTTTTGTTTATCAGTAATATCTATACATTTAATAGCTAAATGAGTAAATGAGTGTTTCCTATGTGAACCAGGACCTTCCTGGAAGCATAGAGCGGGTGGCACACTTCCTAGGACGGACCCTGACTGCGGACCAGGCTGCTGCTGTGGCTAAACGGTGCAGCTTCAAGGCCATGCAGAAAAACCCAGCCTCCAACTATTCCTGGTGGGATGACCTTGGCCTTCGCAGGAAAGGAGAGGCAGATTTTATGCGAAAAGGTTCGGTTTTGTTATGTTTTATCATTGTCTTTTGAGCTTAGGTAAGGTTTTAATGCGAGAACGCCATGAAGGTTTCTAAATTTCTAATGGAGGAAAAAAAAGAAGCCATGTTAATTATGTCATTTTTGCACATGCATATTTCTTAAGCTGTAATGTTTAGTCTAGACACACAAAAAGGTGAATACAGTAAAACCTCTCTAACCGACCTCCACGGATCGACCACTTCCCTATATCGATCGCTTTATTTGGGTCCTGAACGATCGCCCATACAATACCATTGTAATGATACCAAAAAAAACTCCCTAATCCGACCACCTCCCTAAATGGACCATCTCATGTCTGTCCCATGGTCGATTTAGAGAGGTTTTACTATAGCTTCATAATGTTATTAAAAATAATGTTTATAATGCTCTAACTGAACAATTCTTCAGAATATTGCCTCCTTATTATGCAGGTATCGTTGGAGACTGGCAGAACTACTACACACCCGAAATGGCGCAGAATGTTGACAAGATTTGTGAGAACAAGCTGGGCCGGAGGAAGCTGCATCTTGTAGACAAGATAAAATAGCTGAAAAGTCCACTACTGAAATTATACCGTTCCTCTATGTGTGCGCTGAACTAATGCTTTCTTCATATGCCATTATCGTTGTTTATCCTTGACAATTCTGAAATAGTATAGCAAAATTATCGACAGCAAACTTACTACCCCTTTATTTTCAGGCTTAAAGCTGCATAGTCTAATGGAGGCATCAAATTTGGGAAACCAAAACATTTGCCTAGATATAATCCTACATATCCAATTTAGATACAGGTGCAATTATTAAGCTTTTGTTTCTGCATAGAAAAGGATACTAAGTAAATTTAATAGAGCCTGTTTGGACTGATGAAGCCTATGGTGTCAGTATTCCAACGTGCATGCCGAAATTAAATGTATATGCTCTCATTTCAATTATCTCCAAAGTTAGTTATTTATAATAAAAAGTTATGTCAAGATACACTAAAATCCCTAAAGTAGATTTTGACGATCAATGTAATGTATTTACTTTAAAGAATAAAAAGGTAGACACTTTAAACCATTGGACTATACGTTAACTAAGGCTTCCTTATTTTGTTATTATCGTGTTATTGAGGAGGTAGACACTCTAAACCATTGGACTATGCAACGTTAACTAAGGCTTCCTTATTTTGTTATTATCGTTGTGTTATTGAGGAGGTAGACACTCTAAACCATTGGACTATGCAACGTTAACTAAGGCTTCCTTATTTTGTTATTATCATTGTGTTATTGAGGAGGTAGACACTCTAAACCATTGGACTATACAACGTTAACTAAGGCTTCCTTATTTTGTTATTATCGTTGTGTTATTGAGGAGGTAGACACTCTAAACCATTGGACTATACAACTTTAACTAAGGCTTCCTTATTTTGTTATTATCATTGTGTTATTGAGGAGGTAGACACTCTAAACCATTGGACTATACAACTTTAACTAAGGCTTCCTTATTTTGTTATTATCGTGTTATTGAGGAGGTAGACACTCTAAACCATTGGACTATGCAACTTTAACTAAGGCTTCCTTATTTTGTTATTATCGTGTTATTGAGGAGGTAGACACTCTAAACCATTGGACTATGCAACTTTAACTAAGGCTTCCTTATTTTGTTATTATCATTGTGTTATTGAGGAGGTAGACACTCTAAACCATTGGACTATGCAACTTTAACTAAGGCTTCTTATTTTGTTATTGAGGAGGTAGACACTCTAAACCATTGGACTATACAACTTTAACTAAGGCTTCCTTATTTTGTTATTATCGTTGTGTTATTGAGGAGGTAGACACTCTAAACCATTGGACTATGCAACTTTAACTAAGGCTTCCTCAGTTGGTCATTTATAATAAAAGTTACTTCAAATTGAAGTAAAGTAAATTTGTATGACCAACCTAATATTTTGTATTTATTTTTGTTTGCAGAAACTCAAAACTATTGGATTATGCAACGTTAAGCACTATTTTAAAATAGAATGACTGTTTTAGTGAATTTGATAGCCTATTTATTTAATGGTTGTTACTTTCGGTTGCAATAGTTGCATCTGATCCATTTTACGAAAATTAATTTCTTTGAGCCCTGTATGCGATGTGTTTGTAGCATATAAGTATTATTATATCAGCCATGAAAGCTTTGAAGAAAAGTATGCATAATTTGCAATAATCTAGATTTATTGATATGCCGCTAATTGCACTTATGGTAACATCAATTCATTTATATTATTTGCAAACAAAACTTGCATTCAATTTCCTTTTTAGAGGGTGGTATAATGACAATGTAAATAAAGTGTTACCCATACCTTTCATCTGACTTTAGACTAATTATTTCAACACAATTTTAAAATGTATTAATCATTATCAACGGGCGTAACAACAGTAAACTAGTAGACATGAATTACATATTTTATTCATAATGTACTCTTTTTCCCCTGGTTTTGATGCAGTCAACAATCTTGATCCAGGGAATAATGCTACGTCAACCTCTCTTAATCTAATATACTTTCCCTTCTAAAAGGCATTCTTTATACATTATTTAGCAATTACTACACAATATATAACGGTAGAAGTATATACAGAAAAAAAAAGATATAAAACAAGATACCTCTTTACAACGGTGTCATTCTATGTGCTTTATTCGACTTGTTAAAAGATATGTTCCTCCTAGTAATCTCTTGTGTGCATATATTAACATAGCACCTCATATATATATATAATATGAGTGCATTATCAGTCTTAAGCCCCAGTCACACCTACCCGAATTTTGAGCCAGACCACCCCCGGACCGCCCCGGATAAAATCACTGTTTTCATCGTTTTTTGCCTCGCAGTCACACCTTCCCGGACCAGAGGCCGGACCACCCCCAAACTCCCCAGTGTAGCCATGGACTAGTCCCAGACAAGTGATCCGGGGTAAACCGGGCAGTCCGGGAGTGGTCCGGGGGTAGTCCGGGAAAGTCTGGGGGTGGTCCGGGTTAAACAGTGGCTGAAACATGGCTCATCTGGTGTGAAACAGCCATGGACCACCCCTGGACAGCCTGGACCGGCCCCGGTCCACCCCCGAACTACCCAGTCCACCCCCGGATCATGCCGGATCGCAAAATGCCCCGGACCACCCTGGATGTTTTAAACATTTTAAAACATCTGGGGCGGACCCCGGACCAGCCACGGATCACGCCGGGTTGCCACGGACCACCCCGGATCGCCACAGACCACCCCAGATGACGGTCCGGGGCTCGTCCGGCCCCTGATCCAGGTAGGTGTGACTGGGGCTTTAGCTATTAAATAATTCGTTGGCACACCTTAAGCTTTCATACTTTCGTTCTAGAATTCAGGTTCTCTTAGTGGATACTAATACAAACTTAACATAGCTTTCTTCATATCAAAACAAGGATCGAGGGAGGGCGATGGTTGGAAGAAGTGGCCAGCCAAAAATAGATTTACAACAATCTGCGAATACACAGATTTTTAATCGTGCAATGAATATTCACAAAACGTGTTATCAATACGAAATATGATTAGGTGTTTACTTAAAGCTGAATAGTCCGATGAAACCTTCAACTTTTCTAAACTAGAAGACTTAACTAAATTTGATCAAACTTAGATACTGCTGCACTTATTAAACATGTGTTGCATAGAAGGGGATACTAAGTTATTTTAATAAAATATGCTATTGCCTAAGCCTATGGTCTCCAGCATTTCGACATATATACCAAAATTAATTTATCATGTTTTCACTTCAAATATCTGAAGTTAGCCATTTATAATCAAAGTTAGTTTAAACTAAATTAATGATCAACATAGCATGTTTATCTCAAAATAATGGTGAAACTCAAAACCATCGGACTATGCAACTTTAAAGATATTACATAAAAAGAAAACTACAGATTATATCGTTTTCCTTTTATGCTTAAACGATAATTTAATGTTTTCTTTGCTTCACAACCTACTATACAACTATCTTGACCATTGATAATTATCATAAAGCCTACAATAGAAAAGATACTTATATATTATATGGCCACCAAAAATTGGATATTTAGAGGGTTCGATCCTCTTATACCTGTCACCTATTCAATGTATCAGAAGGGTTCGCACTGACAACACATGGTCCAAGTTACCCCATCCTCTTTATAGTCTGTATGGCTTCTTTTTTTTGTTCAAGTGTTTTTATTCCCCTGAATGACATGTTGTCAGTGCTAATGCACTGGTCTTCCATCCCTAATGACAATTGCCACTACACAGTAAAACAAATCTACAGCAATATAGATATACAATTACAAGACAATAAGCAAACTATCAATATGAATGACAGGTAAAGAACAAGATAAGAGAAAAAAGAAACATGTGGGCGGAGGGTAACTATGTTACACAATGCAACACATTCCACTTCCACTATGTACAAATCAAATGTGATCGCTCCAAAGGCTGGAAGACCAGTGTCTCGGCACTGACAAAATATGTATTCAGATGAATAAAAATATTTACCAAAAAAAGTATGGTAAGCGGTAATAGGGTGTGTGTGGGGGCGGGGGGGGGGGGGGTAACTGATTATCTCTCTAGTGGTGACATACTCGTTGAAAGGGTGATGTAGGGTGGGCCTTTGTGTTTGAACTGGTCTTTATGGTAATCTCAGGTGGGGCATATTGAGTGAGGTTAATATTGTTTAATCATGTACCTCAGGCTCATTCAGTTGGTAGGTGGGGTTTTGGCCTAGTTGACCGTTACTGGTTGTCTGAGGAGAGGGGGGGGGGGGAGGGATGGCAACACTGACCCCAGTGTGACATTGTTCTGCTTTGGCCAAGGCTTCTCTATGCTTTTCAGGCAATAAACTCTACCAAGACAATAGACCCTTTCCACAAATCATGCACAACATTAGTTCATGCCACTGACACCAGAGGGCAGATTGGTGATAACAATCCTTGATAAAAAAACCTTTTCTACAGAGTATGCTGCACAGAGCTGCAACCCGCAACATTAATTCTTCAGCTGCCGCCAGAGGGTGGCTTGGTGGTGGAAATCGTATATTTAGAATTTATTTTAAAGGTCACTGTGCCGCTTCTATTACTCCTTTTATCATTTTTATTATTATTATTATAATATTTTAAATCCTTTAATAATTTGAGTGCATCTGACTAGCAGCCTAGAGAGAAACCCTTTAATTTGAAATTATCAATCTAAAAGCCCTGTCACATTACGATGCATCGCGCAAGCGCGCGGCCAACACATGAAATCACTTTTTTACGTCGAGAAGCATCAAATTTTTCGGTGTGGGGGGCAAAGTTGGACATATACATAGCATATGGCCAATGTATGACCAATGTATGGCTAACGTACCATCCGGCGTAAAATGCTCGAATTACGCTCATGGTACATTCACAGAACGCCGGTGAACGTTATATATGTTATTCGACCGCCAGAACGACGCCTCGTTCATTACATACGTCAAGACATGTTGTAGAAATGCTAAACGTACTTTAGATCTATGTTATCCATACGTTATCCATACGTTGTCAGTATGCGGACTGTACATTCCCACTGCCTTTAACGTAGTCAACATAGTGCAACGTAGTGAACAACATTTGTCTGATGTACATCGATGTACGCCTAACACATACATAATGTACGACGGACGTAAAATCAACAAGTTGTCAAATGTTGTCGTACATCGAAAGTTATGTGCATGCACAAAACTTTGCCGAAACCCTGATGTGCGACGCCGTATCTCAACAAACGTCAATGTACATTGACGTATACCAACGAGCGCCTAACGCACGCATAACGCATAACAATGTATCCCGACATAGCGGCCAAAAATCACATACGTCGGCGTACGTTGGCGCAATGCATCGTAATGTGACATCCCCTTCACAGAAGACAAATATAATTTACTCAACCAAGGAAACTGCCAATTATAATATGATTGACACAATTTAAGACATGCAGTTTTCTCGGTGCAGGACAGGGTGCTCCTGCTATTATGATCCATGCAAAAATGCTTTGATGAAGTTTCTATAGTTGATTTTGCCACTGAAGTCCTTCTCGAACAGGGACATTAAACTGTGGAATTCATATTCCTCTAGATTCAGTTGGTAGTTCCGCAGGACCTGTCTGATTTCGTCCAGAGACACTAGCCCTGTGTTGCTCATGTCCAGTTTGGCAAGTTCGCGCCGCAGCTCCTTCCAGTTGTCCATAACGCATGCCTTTACTCGCGTTGAGACATCGTCAGTGGCGTCACCGTGTGCTGTGTTCTACAAACAGGCAGAAGTGTGACATTAGGTGCTTAATTCAGAATCTACAAACATGACAAGACGGGATAGCCGAATGAGTTGAGCGTCCATCTCCCGTTTTGGTAGATCGTGGGATTCGGACCCACGGGTTCGAACCCTGGTCGAGTCAAACCAATGACTTAAAAATGTATACTGATTGCTTCCTAGCCAGGCGCTTGGCATTATTAGGGTAAGGCAAGGTTGGCTCAGTATCATGATAGGTGAATGCCTGTGCTGTTACTATAGGTACAGTAATGTAAGTGTTACTATAGGTACAATAATCTACTTGTTACTATAGGTACAGTAATGCTAGTGTTACTATGGGTACAGTAATGTAAGTGTTACTATAAGTACAGTAATGTAATATTTACTATAGGTACAGTAATGGTAGTGTTACTATAGGTACAGTAATGATAGTGTTACTATAGGTACATTAGTGTAGGTGAATGCCTGTGCTGTTACTATAGGTACAATAATGTAAGTGTTACTATAGGTACAATAATCTACGTGTTACTATAGGTACAGTAATGCTAGTGTTACTATGGGTACGGTAATGTAAGTGTTACTATAGGTACAGTAATGTAAGTGTTACTATAAGTACAGTAATGCTAGTGCCTCTACTCACGCTGACTTTGGTGGGCTGCAGCTTCTTGCGGTTCAGCAGGCTTTCACCCAGGGATTGCCTGTTCAGGACAAAATGCCGCAGGAAGTCATTGTAACAGAAGTGGTTGTTGTTCTTCAGGTCGTACTTGAGGAAGAGCGTGTTCATGTCGTCGTCTACCAGGCTGCTATCCAGGTTATGAATAATCTCTGAAACAGTGAAAGGAAACAGCGGAAGTGTCAAGTGGTTTTACAAACCTAGGTCTTAGGCTAATAGTGGCAGCGTCATATGCTTGCTTCAAGGATGAGAATTTTCGGGTTTGGGGTATACATATATATATTTACATATATTTATCTATATTTATATATATTTATCTATATGTACATATATTTATCTATGTCTACATATATTTATGTATAGAGATATATATTTTTATATATTTGAATAGAGATATATATTTGAATAGAGATATATATTTATATCTTCCTTCCTATGTATATATATAGATAGTAACAGCAGGTGTGGGGAGGTCCTGGACCCACCTGGTGGGTATGCAGGGTACTATCCTGTGAGCCCCCTAGGAGCCCCTTGGTGGCAGCACGGTGCAATTCGGTTACATCCGCACATACATTGTATATACGTGGGTATATATATAGATTTATATTTATATACAGAGAAATAGATATATATATAGCTATCTAGGTAATACATATAAGTTTTCTCGGGGAAGTGAACAGAGCCTGTTGGTCGCAAGGCATATATGTATATGTAGTGGTCTGCACTGACCTCTCAGGCAAGGAGACGCATAGACATGTAGGTGTGGGTAGTGTGGTGATATCAGGGAGCCTAGGTGGTGTAATGGTTAGCACATTGGCCCAGAGTGCAGAGATGTGGGTTCGAGTCCCGCTCCAGGCATAATATTTCCCATTTTCATCAACCCCCACGACATATATATAGCGAGCCGAGCCCGCACCGAATGCTAAATACAATCTGATTCGGTTTAAATAAACCCAGTCAAGATCAACGGGATCGAACCCAGCCCCTTGCATTCCTTTATATGTATATATATAACTCATATATTTGCATAGATATACCCCAATATATGTGTATATATATATTGTCTTGATGTTATTGTTAAGTTGTCAAATTGTTTAGATACTTTGTCAGATAGCTAATTTTACTTTGTAGAGATTCATTTTGGGTGCACAGGTAGGAAGATCACTTTCTTTCGAGATGTCATCCTACCATTTTTTATGGTAAAATCAAATTCAAAGACAAAAATACACATATATTATATATACCTGGTGGGTATATGGTGTTCTCTTTGGCAGAGTGGTTAGAGTGTCTGACTTTTTTCTAGGTCAGACTCCTAATCTGAAGGTCGGTGGTTCGATTCCCCGTGCCCCCACCTCTGCCACTTTGGATTTCCACCGCTGTGTATAACTTACAATGTCATCAAAGGCCGGTTACTCTCATACCATGTCTATGTGGTGTGGGAGGTTAAAAATCCCTTGGGTCGGTAAAAGTGTAGGCTCGGGCTTTCTATTGACAAACTGTCTAATGGTGAAAACAAGTCTATTCAGACTTATCCATGATATGCAGTATAAATCTTCTTCAATACATACATGTATAATATGTATATATAAAATATGGCATGTATATAATATGTATATATTATATGTATATATACATATAATATATAATATATAACCATCTACCCATACAGAGAACAGTCAAAGAGAGTAGACCCCTTTCAATGTTTATAAACATTGTGTATGCGCGTGCAGCTTGGCTGCAGAAAGAAGGCACACTGCCATTGAGTTTGTCAGTACGCTCAGTGCAAAACGTTTATTTTATTCAAAATTAATAGAAATGCAGAACCCTAACCATATAAATTTAATACAATCTCTTCGTTGAATATGTTTTCTATATGTGTTCCAAGCGGTTTATGTCTAGGTGGTATGGTTTTAGAGATATTTCACTTTTTCTGTATGAAGATTGCTCACCGCCATTGACAATGCATTGAGTTTGCCGGTATGCGCAGTGCAAAACGTTTATTTTATTCAAAATTAATAGAAATGCAGAACCCTAACCATATAAATTTAATATAATCTCTTCGTTGAATATGTTTTCTATATGTGTTCCAAGCGGTTTGTGTCTAGGTGGTGTGGTTTTAGAGATATTTCACTTTTTCTGGATGAAGATTGCTCACCGCCATTGACAATGCATTGAGTTTGCCGGTATGCGCAGTGCAAAACGTCTATTTTATTCAAAATTAATAGAAATGCAGAAACCTAACCGTATAAATTTAATATAATCTATTTGTTGAATATGTTTTCTATATGTGTTCCAAGCGGTTTGTGTCTAGGTGGTGTGGTTTTAGAGATATTTCACTTTTTCTGTATAAAGATTGCTCATAGCAATTGAGTTTGCAGTGTGACAGTGTGTCGTCCTTCAGCCAAATGGTGCGCACACTGACCTAGATACCTATTCTGACGTCATATGACATACGTCTGTCGTGGCACAATAATTGGTGTCTCAATCAGTAACTGGTTGGCCCCACACACATATGTGGCTGTGTGGAGAGCCGTGACCTACTTTTGAAGAGGTCATAGGACACCTGGCCCGAATTGTCCGTGTCGGCGGCCCGGCATTCCCGCCGAATGTCCTTCCAGTTCCGGTACACGGCGTCCTTGAGGCGACGCTCCACATTCTCTGCATTCACCATCGGCGTGAAGGCCCGTTTAGGAAGCATGCTACTGCTAGACATGAGCGAGGACCGGGACTGGCGAGGCAACAGAATAAGGCAACATAAGTCACGGTTGGCTGAATGTTTGTTAGTTTATTAATTATTTGTATATGTTAGATTGTTGGGGGGTTGGGGAGGGGGTTACATTCTGGCAACATCTAAGGTCATATCAGGATGGGCAGGCCTACCGACTTGTAACAGGACACACGCATAGTGATTTTATAAAGCTGCCCCAATGGGAGACCAGGCCATCCGCACCATGACCTGATTTCCCACTCAGTCGCATTATCCTGAAACAGAGCTAACCAGTTCTTGCCTTATCCTAGTAATGGCAAGTGCCAGGCTAGGTAGGCCTAGTCACAAGTATGAATTTTTTCATTGGTTTGACTCAGGCGGGTTTTGAACTACCGGCCTTGCACATGATATTGGTGCAGTGACCAGGATTCAGTACATGCCGTATTGTGTTGAAGCTTCCATATATGCACTGTAAGTGCGCTCCTACCTGGATATTTGTAATTGTAAGTATTAGACTGTGAGCTTACACTGCTGCGTCGGTCTGACACCATTGTGTTGGATCGGCTCTTGGTTGGTGAGGGAGTGGAGCTTTTAGGTCGTGATAGACTGCCGGAGTCTGTGGTATACCGTTGTAGGAAGGCGTTGTAGTCTATGTTTCCGAACTCATTCACAGGCATCGATTCCCACAGTCGATCAAACTAACAGGAAATAATTTGAAAAGAAATTAACTATTTTTAGAATTGATAAAAAGTCAACATTGTAACGGTTATTTTCCTATATTAAATTTGCACAGTCCGATAAAAGCATCACATTTTCGAAACTAAAACACTTTCCTAGATTTGATCCTACATATCCAACTTATACTTATAGATACTGGTGAAGGCCTACTCATTAAACACCCGTTGTTGCATAGAAGGAAGATTAAGTCAATTTAATCAAACGTTTTTTTTTTGTTTTGTTTTTTTGTCCATTAGTTGTTTAAGCAGGGGAAATTTCAGTCATAGACGACTGGTCTTCCTCATTGCACTGCTGGTCGATAGAAAGCCCGAGCCTACACTTTTACCAACCCAAGGGATTTTTAACCTCCCACACCACATAGACATGGTATGAGAGCAACCGGCCTTTGATGACGCTGTAAGTTATACACAGCGGTGGAAATCCAAATTGGCAGAGCTGGGGACACGGGGAATCGAACCGCCGACCCTCAGATTAGGAGTCTGACCTAGAAAAGTCAGACACTCTAACCACTCAGCCACTAAGAACACTCCAGAAGTCTATGTGCATGCCAAAATCATGTTTGCACGTTTTCATTTCAAATATCTCCTAAATTAACCCTTTGAAATAAAAATTACTTTAAACTATATAAAATGATATTATAATGATCAACTTCATAACTTGTTTATAACAAATATGACAGGAACTCAAAACTACCGTACTCTGCGACTTGAAGCTTGTAAGAATGATTCTGTACCTATAAATATTTTGACGGAAATTGGGAATATCTTCGTCACAAATGAAACAATTTAGTACAACTGACTCTTGAGATAACTGTCCAAACAAGTTTTCATGGTGTAGACATATTTTGTCTCATTTGACTGTCCCTCCACCTGTCATTGCAGGGACAACATTGGTCTACATGCAGAGTTGTCCAATGAAGACAAGTACTACTAGTACTAGTACTCCAGGATGAAAGTGGTCTGAGGCAAAAAGCGTGGAAATCAAGCCAAGAATATTACACCAACTGCGAATTTCCGCGAAAACGCAGATTTTCCCCCATAGAATTAGCACTCTCAGGGAATTGCGGAATAATCTCGGAAGTCAGGTCTAAACTATCAATGTTTTGTCTATGTTATTGCCCATACCTGATTCATTCTTGTTGAGTTTTTTGTTCTAGAAACATCGAAGGTAATATAAGAATGGGTTTCGAACTAACCAATTGTCATATTCATCCTGATTCTTTGACATTTTGTTTAAAGTTAATCGATAAACATAAAAAATCGCGGAAATCCGCGAAAACGCGGAGATCTGTCATCCCTGAGTACTATACTCTGTGAATAGCAATACAACTTTCTTAGGCTCATAGGTCACTGATTATTGAGAGGGGGAGGGGGTATAAAAAAAACAGCAACTAAACTTTTAAACACCCTATTGCAATAGAATAAATGCAATGAACACACATGTTCTTAAAGTTGCATAGTCCGATAAAAGCATCAAATTTTCAAAAGCAAAACACTTATCTAAATTTGAACCTACATATTCAATTTACACACTGGTGCACTTATTAAAGTTGCATAGTCCGATGGTTTTGAATTTCTGTATTTTTTCTGAAATAATTATATTAGATTGATCACTAGTATCTACTTTACATTAGTTCTAAGTTACTTTGATTTTGAAGGGTAAACCTTTTAGATATTTTGGGTGCAAACGTGGAAAATTAGTTTTGGCAAGCTTGCCAAAACTCTGACACCATAGACTTCTGCAGTAACAGGTTCTGTTAAATTGACTTAGTATTGCCTTCTACGCAGAAACAAATGCTTAATAAGGGCATCAGTATCTAAGTTATATATGTAAAATCAAATCTAGATAATTGGTTTGGTTTTGAAAATTTGATATTTCATCGGGCTATGCAGCTTTAAGTATTCCTTGCTGAATAGAAGGAAATACAATGTCAATTTAATAAACCTGTTATTGCTGACGCCTATGGGATTAGAGTTTTGACAAGCATGTCAAAATTAATCTTGCATGTTTAGACTTCAAATGTACGAAGGAATAGTTTATTTGTTATTCGATTATATATTATTACTATTGTATTTCGTTGTTACTATTTATATGGTGATTGCAGATGCAGGTATTCCCAGTCGGACTATGCAACTTTAAACTAAACCCAGGATATCTGTTGCGGGACGTAGCTCAGGCGGTAGAGTGTCCACCTGTAAAGGTATGGGTCATCTGATCGATCCTGCTCAGTGGACACATTTTCAGTTTGCGCTATTTTCCGTTCCAACTAGTGGTCCACAACTGGTTCATCAAAGGCTGTGGTATGTGTTGTCTTGTCTGTGGGAAAGTGCATATAAAAGATCCCTTGCTGCTTATTGGAAAGTGTAGCCTATGAGCCGGCAGCAGCTTTCCTCCAAAGAAATATGTCAGAATGATCATATGTTTGACATCCAATAGCTGGTGATTAAAATCAATGCGCCCTAAAGGCGTTGTTAAATCAAACAAACTTTTTTTCAGAAAATGGCTTTGCGATATGTACCTGCTCATCGGTGAGTTTGACGATGAAGTCGTTGAGAACATCCCTGAAGTTCACGCGGGTGACTACACCGATAAGGGCAAAGTCAGTGTCCTTGAAAGCTTTCGCGAGTTCTTGGGACTTGGCAGTGACCTGCTCCTTCAGGAGTGCATTAACTTCCTCTTCAGTCGTGACTGCCGGCGTCTCCATCCGCGTTTGTAGTTGGACGTTACGGATCCACTTATCTGCATCCTGTTTAATTAGTAGTAGGGGTTATAGAAATTGTTACCATAGGGATATGGACCGATTATGTTGCACGAGGTTATATTACATCTAGAAATAACTGTTTCGCTGCCGTACTCCCAACAACACCCAATTACATACTGGCTGTGAAAAGGTGGCAACATTATTTGGGCGAGTTCATGGAAGCCGGGAGGTCATGGGATCGATCCCCGGGCGAATCAAGCTGAATACTTGCCTTGCCCAGCACGCAGCATTGTTACTCAGGGATGAAAGTGGTCTGCGGGAAAAAAATCGGAAATGCTGATATTCTCCCATAGGTTTAGTATTGTCAGGGAATTGCGGAAAATTCCCGGAAGTCGGGTTTCATATATATTGGTATACGCTGATAGTGCTGCACCGTTTGAAGCATGTACTAGTAGTGTACGCTGATAGTGCTGCGGTGCTTGGAGCATTTATTAGTAGTATACGCTGATAGTGCTGCGGAGTCTGCACCACATATTAGTAATAATAGTATACACTGATGGTACTGCGGGATTGATAAATCGCGGAAATCCGTGGAATCGCGGAGATCTTTCATCCCTGGTTACTAAGTACTGGGATATGGAGGCAAGGACTCTGATTGGTTCAGTGTCGGGCTGAGGTAACTGAGGTAACTAACTGGGGTATTGAGTATTGGGTCATCCCCATGCCCCCAGCTCTGCCAATTTGGATTTCCACCGCTGTGTATAACTTACAGCGTCATCAAAGGCCAGTTGCTCTCATACCATGTCTATGTGGTGTGGGAGGTTAAAAATCCCTTGGGTCGGTAAAAGTGTAGGCTCGGGCTTTTTATCGACCAGCAGTGGAGTGGGGAAGACCAGTCGTCTGTGACTGGGATTTCCCCTGCTTGGGACAACTAATGTACCAAAGAAAAAATAATGAGAGACAAATAAGTGTTCACACTTCCTGTCTACCATTCGCTATATCGTTCCGGTGGGATGGTACCCCAAGTGTGGCACAAGTGCATAGGCTTGCTATCACAAGTCGGTACCCGTCCTGACGCAACGTAGGATCCTAGCAATAACTGAGGTCATCTGAGGTTGACTGTACTCCTATATATGTATGCTTTAGTTAGTAATGTGTCGTTCTAAAACACCTTAATTCCTTAGTTTGAGTCCCCCAAAAAACGTAAATGACTTAGTATTCAATAATAAGGGCGTTGACACAAGATTATTCAAAAGAATAGGCCTAGAAAAAGTCATTAATAATAGAGTCCACCAACAGCCGCTCGGGTGTGCGTGCGGCGGCAGGGGCGGTCGGGCGAGCAGTCCGCTGCACCGCACGTGGACAGCCTCAGCTGGGCAACGGAGTGTCAGTGTCACCCAACGGATACCACCTGAACTATAATACAATAGGGTCTCACGCACCGGGAGAGGTGGCCACCATGCTCCACCCCTTATAGTTACAGACAGATATACCTAGCCATATATCCAAGTTATTGTATATCCAAGTTATATATTTAAAAACAAAAGAATTTAAAAAAAAAAAGTTTAATAGTAATTCTCTGTGGCGGAGTGGTTAGAGTGTCTGACTTTTTTCTAGGTCGGACTCCTAATGTGAAGATCGATGGTTTGATTCCCTGTGCTCCCCCCCCCCCCCCCCCCACCACTGCCAATTTGGATTTCCACCACTGTGTATAACTGTCATCAAAGGCCAGTTTCTCTCATACCATGTCTATGTGGTGTGGGAGGTTAAAAATCCCTTGGGTCTGTAAATAAAGTGTAGGCTCAGGCTTTCTATCGACAAACTGTCTAATGGTGAAAACAGTCTATTCAGACTTATCCATGATGGGCAGTATAAATCTTTCAAGAAAAAAAAAGCCTGTAAAAATGTTAAGTTGCTTACACAGTAGGCCTACGGAGTCTAATTAATCATTAATACGGTGTATTAGTGCTACGAAAAACGCTGTATATTCATGACTGTATGAGTAGAAACATCGCACGTGGGATTGATTAGAAATGGATTGATAACAGGAATGACACTCACCTTATCTGTCCTTTTAAACGACTGAATATAGATGGCGTAATCGATAAAGCCGGACCTGCTCGAAGGTAGCTTACTGACTACGTGGCTGAACTGTTTATTTGTCAGTTTATAACAGAAATAGTCAATCACACGCCTGAAGTCTGTTAGCGAGATCTGCCCAGTTAGACGTTGATCGAAGGATCGGAATGCCTAGAGGGAAAAAATGGAAGTTCTTTATGACATTGACAAGCAGGCTTCGTCGATATTCGCTACCTTCATTCAGAGATAAATAATAAATAAATGAATAAATAGTGCGGCGAAGTATTGGCCAGGACTTCACTGTCACTGGTTAACGGCTTGGCGTGTAAAAAACTTTAATCATGTCATTCTCTAATTCACCTCTTCAGACGATATTCCCACCTCAAGGACATGCGCATAGTAGGCCTACTACTAGTGACGTTATATCACATGCATATTGGTTTGGGTTGGCATGACTTGTACCTAAATTAAATCAGGAATCAGTTTTTATAAGTTCCATACTCTATAAATCAGCGGGACCACAAAGTTCTGTACTCCAACAAATGCTGAACTGTGAACTGATTGGGGGGGGGGGGGGGGTTTACAGCCATATATACGACGAATGAAGATTGCAAACACAAGATTGCAACACTAAAAGGAAGGGTTTACATACATTCTCTATTTATATAACCAAGTATGTGCCTGGAGATAAAGGCACGTTGGAACAGGAGTATATATGGGCATGTTCGATTGGTCGAAAGGGGGGATATGTAAAAGCCGAGAATGGCATCACAATCTAAATTGTCCTAATTTAACAATGCCGCATGTGACTTTACAACACATAACTAGTCTAAAGTTTGTTTTATTTAACGACGCCTCTAGAGCACATTGATTTTTATCATTGGCTATTGGACGTCAAACATATGGTCATTCTGAAATATTTCTTTGGAAGAAACCTGCTATTGCCACATAGGCTACTCATTCCAATAAGCAACAAGGGGTCTTTTATATGCACTTTCCCAGACAGGACAACACATACCACACCCTTTGATGAACCAGTTGTGGACCAATGGTTGGAACGGAAAATAGCCCAAATTGCAAATGGGTCCACTGAGCAGGATCGATCGGATGACCCACACCTTGACAGGTGGATACTGAGCTACACCCTGCTCCCGTTATAACGTAATGTCTTTAAATAGAACTTTGGCTCAGATCTACATACCTTTTCGAGTACATCTAATTGTGAAGCAATATTCCCGCGCAACTTGGAATCGGCTTTCTCTCCTAGAACCCTGGCGTCCATGGCTATGGGGCTGCTAATGTCCTGTTGTTGTGGCGCATAGCAATCCTTCCGCCCTTCTTCGAAGGCTACCAGGAAGTCTGCATACGTCATGCGCCCATTCTCATGCAGCTTTAGACTACAGTATGCAAAGAGTTGTGCATTAGGTGTCGATATAATCTCTGCTGGACTCAAACAAGTTTGTTGTTGTTTGTTGTTTTACATCCTAGCAACATCTAAGGTCATATCAGGACGGCTTGCCGACTTGTGACAGAGCGCACTCATGGCAACTTTATAGTGCTGCCCCACTGGGAAACCAGGCCACCAGCACCATGACCTGATATCCCACTCAGTCACATTATCCTGACACTGAGCCAACCAGTCCTTGCCCTATCCTAATAATGCCGAGCGCCAGGCTAGGAAGCGACAAGTATCAATTTGGTTTGACTCGACCAGGATTCGAACTCATGGATTCGGATCTCCCGATCTCCCAAAACAGGAGACGGATGCTCTACTCATTCGACCACCCCATCTGGTGGTTTAAGCAAGTCATGGAGGAGACTTAGTGGGAAATCAGGCAGTTAGGGATATACAATATAGATAACTCGAGGGTTCTGATCACCTCAATTGATTGATATGAGATCGATTACATTTTGATCAAACAGTCCCAAGTAACCATAATGGCAGTTTTGAATGGTAAATTCCATTTGTACCTAATTCCTAAAGTTAGTAGTTTACAAATGTAAACTATGTTATTGTTTCATCTGTTGCCTTGTGGATAAATGCTGACGATACATATTTGATGATTAGTGTGTGAATGATGTATTTCTGTACATAATAAAGGATAATGAAGTAATAATACACGAAACATGATCAGGACTGGCTATAGATAAAAGATTCACCCGGTACTTGTAGTACACGGGTGAAGGATAACGAAGTGTAAATACAAGCGAAAATAGGTTTAGTATGGAACCTGAACTAGAAACTGTGGCTCCAGTATCAAATGGCTGCATATATTGCCACAGAGTTGGTGAAATGGGCGAGAATGCAAAAAGACAAGATGGCGGCCAGAGAACGCCGTCAATTTCACTTTTAAATCTCATTAAACTAGATATTATATTATATTTTTCACCTCAAAGGTAGCGGGCTATCAATAAGACATATGTAAAGAATAAATGTTGCTTCTTAGATTGTGAAATTAGGCTCTCATTTCCTTAGCCCGCTTTTTCGACCGTTTTTATATAGGGTTGGTATTCACCCGTGTACTGCGAGTACGGGGTGAATACTTTATCTAGACTGGCTATTGGTAGGCCTATATATTGTTTCTGTGGAATCCTATGAGAGAACTGGTGATGGGAAAGAAACTAACACACACCACCACAAGTAAAGATGTTCAGTTATCCGCATTTAAGTTAATAATCGTGCTAATGCTTACATGTCCAGCAAATCGTAGAACTGGTCATCGTCCAAAAAATAGTTCAAGTCTGTGAGAATATTGTGCATCTCTTTAGCAGTCAGGTAGCCGCGACGGCGAGTATCGAACTTCTTGAAGGCCATATACAAGTCAAAGTACTTTTCTCGCAGCTGATCTCTGTAGTGGAACATACACAAGATTGTTATTAATGTTCATGTCCATGTATGACTCACAAAATGAGGACCAACAGCACAGGAGTAGACTTTAACAGTTTTATTTACAACAGGGAACAAAATAATGGGAAAATCGTAGACGAGTTTGTGAGATGGCCTAAGTCCTAGCGAGGCACAATTAGTAATTAACCAGACGGGATGGCCGAATGAGTTGAGCGTCCATCTCCCGTTTTGGTAGGTCGTGGGATTCGAACCCACAGGTTCGAACCCTGGTCGAGTCAAACCAATGACTTAAAAATGTATTCCTGTCACTTCCTAGCCAGGGGCTCGGGATTATTAGGATAGTACAAGGAGCAGTGGAATGAGGAAGACCAATCGTGCGTGTTTGAAATTTCACCCCGCTTAATCAACTAATGTACCCCAAAAACAATTTTTTTTTTTTAAATGGTGGGTGGGCAGAAAGTTTCAAATGAAGGAAGTGTTGCAGGATCTGTGGTGAGTGGAGACTGCTAACGAGAGAGTGTGTATGACATAAGAGGGTCTGGAGGACAGGAGAAGGAGGCGATAATCGGTCAAGGAGGCGCGAGAATTGGAGATGAATTGAGTGTGAAAGAGGGTAGAGAAGTGAGTGGTTGGAGAGGCTTAGGGATCAGGAGTGGGCGGCACTGATTGGCTGGCGGTGTCGAGAACAGAGTGGAACAGGCAGGGTTGCCAACATTGGAAAATGGAAAACTAGAAGATCTTAAGGGATGTGATATTGGAGGCGGTAGCGGCTTCACACGATAGATGTGAAGCCAAGTGTTGAGTTCTGGGAGTACTCGCCCAAAGAAAATTAAAAATCTGTCACCTATGAACAGATCATCATCAGGTTTGTTAAGATCTGCCTTGCTAAAGCATGATTTCAGCTGACGCTTATTCTCTTTGCTCTCCTTGCTGCCCTGACTTACAATCTTGGGTAATGTAGATACTGCAATAGGTTTTATATAAATCCGTAAGATTGATATAATAATACTATATTAATGGTATTGTATGGCGTAAGGTGATGATGATGTGACATAAAATATTGTACTCCTTATGGCGAAACTGTAAGGTTTGGCAACCCTGAAGAGGGTAATAGCATGAGCTGGTCCTCGGCGAATCAAACTCAATTTACATTTACGCCACATCCTATTACCCTTTGTTATCTTTCATTATAGAAAGATGCTTGTCTTTTGGGGTTCTTCCTGAGAAAATTCAGGACATCTTTGATTTTGTAACAATTATTTATTTAAGTTAGATTGGAATCAAACTTAAGGTACGCTGATTCGTATCAATCAAATTAAAAACACATCTTCATGTTTATATACATTTAGACTTGATTAAACCTCCATCTTCTAAATCAAACGATGAATATAGACAATGCACTTGAAACAGCCTTACCAGGGGGTATACTTGACATTTGCTACCCACCTTCCAGGTCATGCCCAAATTTAGTGTCTGCATATGTGGTGATGTGGTCGGCTATGTGTAGTAATCTTGAGTAAATATTTAAAATAGTATCATGTTTTGGATTTGTTTGTTTTTTGGGGTTTATGTCCTAGCAACATCTATGACTTGTGACTGTGCACTCGTGGCAACTTTATAGTGTTACCCAACTGGGAGACTAGGCTACCAGCACCATGACCCAATATCAAGATATCCCACTGAGTCAGATTGTCCTAATATATATATATATATATATATATATATATATATATATATAACTCTTTTTATTTTTGTCCATGGTAACGATTGACACAAAACAGCACAGAAATGGTTACACTGAAAACACATGGACATTTGCTTCAAATCAATATGTATTCTATTGGGATTATGAAACACCATGTAAAAAACAAATCAGTTTATCCTGAGAAAATGCATAAGCAGATAGTATGTTGATTGTTACAATGGACAAAGTTTTGTCCTATATTGCTTAGCACCTTTTGAGACAGTCTCTCATATATATATATATATATATATATATATATTACTGACTTACCTGAGTTCCCGGATAATTTTGTGAACGGGCATGTCTTCGACGTAGTTCACCTGTCGCTTGGTGATGGCATCTTGCCTCATCTGCTGCTTCTTATGGTGGTCGTCCAGTTTCTGGTAACTATCTTTGATGATGTTGAATGACACCCCATTCAGGTCACTGGGTGCAAACTTCTCTCCGTTGAGATGTTTCAAATACTCTTGGTATGTCAGATAGCCTTTCTTGTCTGTGTCATACCTGTGGGTAATATGAATGCTATCGTTAGGGCCAAGACGTAAAACATCAACAAACAACAAACAAAATTATCGTTAGGCGTGTAAGAGTCGGTACTGACCTCTCAGGCACATAAGCCGTGTTCACACGGACGATGTAAATCGATTCGTAGAAATCGATTTGTATAGTTCGGGTTACATTTCGCGTGTGAACGGATGTCTGAGGCGGATTAAGGCTGATTCGATTCCTGTGATGCGCATTCTGTAAACCACCTCTCAAGGTAGTTTACGTGAGGCGATTTCTGTGATTCGATTTATTTTGTCCGCGTGGACGCACTGAGGCGGATTAAGCACCTCACACGCATGCGCAGTCGACACCTCAGTTTGTTGACTTTCCGGTCGATCAAAAGCGCATATTATATAATTTAATTAATGAAACTGCTATCTATGCACAGATATTTTTTTCATCATTTATTTTTAGGGTTTCACTGCCCAGCAGAAGTTTTGACCGTTCCAAACCAATACGATTCAATCCATACATATCTAGGTCGAACCCACACTCTCTCGGCCGACGTCGACGAACCCAAACTGGCGCTGGTTAGTCTGGACTTGCTCATGCGCAGATTTCGATTTCCGGCCCAAGTACTGCCCGTGTGAACGGGCCGCTAATTCGACTCACCTGATTCGATTTGTGTGATTCGCCTCACATTTTGTCCGCGTGAACACGGCTATAGACAGCTAGGTGTTGATAGGGTGATGCAATGGGAAGTCTGGGTAGTATAATGGTTAGCACGCTAGGCCCGGAATAGCAAGAAGTGTGGTTTCGAATCCTGCTCTAGGTGCAATATTTCCCATTTTCACTACACCGACGACAAGCGTATTTTAAAATCCGATGTAGTGGCCTGAATAGTGCCGCTATCAAAGACTGGATCAAAATACAGCCGATAGTTTGAGGCTACCTATGCCAAGGGTCCAAAGATGGTGTTAGAATCTCATTTCACTTGACCTGACTATAGCCACGTTGACCCCCATCCCCTTATTTTACTAACAAAAACACACACCAGCCAAAACAACAACTCTCAAATCAAGGCAGTTAAGATAAACCACAACTGGATTGAACGCTATTAAAGATATCTTACAGCTGCCATATTTATATTTTACCATTTATTTTCTTGTATCGGATATATAATATATGCATTGAAAACGTGGCTCATCAACCCTCATTAAACAGACTGAAGTGAATGACATCGACAATATTAAGCTGGCCACTTTGAGAAATATAAAAACATCGTCTGCTTGAAGTAATAATCAGTTGACCATTTGAATGCTTAATAATCTTAATGAATCAATTAATACGCTGATGGCATCTAATGTCGATGCTAAGAGGTCTGCGATTGCACTATATGCCCAACGAATCCTAAATGCTTAAATGCTGGAGGTGCACTCATCAGTACAGCTGTGATTACTGGCAAACTTTCCCCACACAGTGCTGAGAGATCTGCAATTTCTCTAAGTGCCCACTAACCCATCAGAAATCACACCAAATTTTCACTATCCATGTGAAGAAACTTTCTTTGTATGTATCCTTTTGTTGGGAAATAGCAGACAGAATTATTGGAATAACTTTCAGTACCTGATCCACATTTGTATCCAGATAAATCATCGCATTGTTAGGGTTTACTAGGATTAGTTGTAGGCGTTCTTTGTGGGCGTTCTCTGTGGCGGAGTGGTTAGAGCGTCTGACTTTTTTCTAAGTCAGACTCCTAATCTGAGGGTCGGCGGTTCAATTCCCCATGCCCCCAGCTCTGCCAATTTGGATTTCCACCGCTGTATATAACTTACAGCGTCATCAAAGGCCGGTTGCTCTCATACCATGTCTATGTGGTGTGGGAGGTTAAAAATCCCTTGGGTCAGTAAAAGTGTAGGCTCGGGCTTTCTATCGACCAGCAGTGGAATGAGGAAGACCAGTCATCTATGACTGAAATTTCCCCTGCTTAAACAACTAATGGACCAAAAAAAAAAAAAAACTAACCTCGTATTAGAATCAAGATGGTACAAGTGTGGGATTGATCAGTAGAGATAGCTCAAGAAATAATGTAGCCATTTCAGAAATGAGTATTAATGTAAACTGCATACATTGCCCAAAGCTTCTGGAACTCTGCATCTTCAACGACCAAGCCAAAGGTTTTTAGAATTCCCCTCAGCTCACGCTTTTTTATGATGCCATCTTTCTTTGTGTCAATCTTGAGGAACGTCTGTAATGTAAGATAAATGGACCGCATTAATTTCGCTTCTGGGCCTTATCGAATTCAGGTAATATTATGATGCAATAATGTATTTAACTTATTCAACCATCTTTTCTGTTCTGATTTCTTTCTTTAAAAAAGATAAAAGAAGGAAAATCAGACAGACGATATGTGTAGCATGGCAACACACTTAATTCCACCTGAAAAAAATGCTAGAAATATTTATGGAGTATTGAGTCTTTGCTTCTGTACTCGAATGCCTAGCAAGAGCTAAGGACTTATTCCAGTCAGAAATACAGAAATCTAAGAAGAGAATTTAATCAATGAAATCACTGAAATCACAGACCGGTTATCAAATTGGTCGTGTTGCTTCTGCAAGGTGGGTAATTCGGGACCGAGACTGGACACATAGTGTTGCCACCTTTTGATTCAGCTAGACCTATCATAATATCAAATCCCCCCTTTTAAATATAGGCGGCCCGAACTGAACTAACTTCAGTTGGCAACACCGGCGTGCGCTTTTACCCGGTGACTGATAACTGACGTCACTTCCGCCCACCGGCACCGCACCAACGGCCCTCATCCACCAGACGCCGGACCGACACCACCACCCGCCTTGTACCTTTTGTCCGTAATATTTGTATTGTCCTCAGAGTACAAGTCATGGCCCAAGTTATTTTTTTACGAATATATCAATAACACTATTATTTTATGTGATGATATTTACTAAATTTGTTCTTTGAAGCTTTCAGTTGTTTCAGGTTACTGAGTAAATATGCATAGCAGTATAAAGGTGGTTTGTAATGGAGATCATGAGGCACATTAAAGCTGCATGGTTTGATGAAAATATCAAATTTTCAAAACCAAAACAATTACCTAAATTTGATTCTACATATCTAACTTAGATACAGGTGCACTTATTAAACATTTGTAGCCACATAGAAGGGAATACTGAGGCAATTGAATAGAACCTGTTACTGCATAAGCCTATGGGGTCAGAGTTTTGACAAGCTTGCCCAAATTAATTTTGCATGGTTCCACTTCAAATATCTCAAAAGTTAGCCACTTAAAATAAAAGTTACTTCAAGCTAAAGTAAGGTACATAATAACTACTAACCTAATGTATTTATTTCAGAAACTCAAAACCATCGGACTATGCAACTTTAATTTCGCATTTATATAAATTGGTAAATATACACCTTTGAGTAAACTGACCTTGGACAAATCGACGTAGAGTTCATGAGCCTTCTCAGTTAACGCGACATACGCCATTTCAGCCGTTAAGGGTTTTGTAGGTTGCACCTCATTGTACCTAAATAAAACAATTTATTAAAAACATTACCAGAAACTCAACATTGGCTTAAAGTTGCATAGTTCGATAAAAGCATCAAATTTTCTAAAGCAAGGCATTTATCTAGATTTGAGCCTATATATTGTATCTAACTTAGATACTCTAGCACTTATTAAGTATATATTGCTGTATCGAAGGATGTATTAAGTTAATTTAATAGAACCTGTTACTGCTGAAATCTATCGGATCAGAGTTTTGACAAGCAGGCCAAAATTAACTTTGCATGTTTGTACTTCAAACATTTCCAAAGTCGGGTATCAACTTTCGACAGTGCATACTTGTGGCGACTTTATAGTGTTGCCCCATTCAGAGAAAATGTCCCACTCAGCTGCATTATCCTGGTACGGAGCAAATCAGTCCGTGACCTATCCTAATAATGCTGGGCGCCAGGAAAGGTAGCAACAAGCATCAATTTCGTTATTGATGCAACTCGGCCTGGATTCGAACCTACGACATTCCTGTCGGGTACAACTAATCCCAGGGGACGTAGGATGAGGGGGGGGGGGGGAGATTCTAGCCTTTAACAATAATATACACAGGGGGAGGTGGAAGGAAACAAACAAATTTCTTAAACATGACAACAGGAGCTGAGGAAGCCAAATGAATAAAGCATGCCCCACATAATCCCGGGGACGGGTGGCGGGGGGGGGGGGGGGAGCTTCTACTAGTTCTAGCCTTTAACAATAATATACCGAGTGGGGAGATGGCAGGAAACAAACAACAGGAGCTGAGGAAGGCAAATGAATAACGCATGCTGTCATTATTGATCATACCTGTGATTTGAAACCAGCCATTTGTGACCTTCTTCTGTGTCGCGCGTTTGAAACCTCTCCAGGAATTCCTGGTAGTTGATGCTCCTGTTAATGTTAAGACGCTCACACAGCTTCTTGAATTCGCCGTCACTCAATGGGCACATGAAGGAATTGAGCATTCGTCGCAGGTTGGCTTTCGTCACCAGTCCATTGTGGTCGTCATCAAATTTGTAAAATGCCGCGCGCAAATCCTGGAAGGGAAAATAATTATCCGTCCATACATGACATAAAAAATTGAAGTCGAAATATAACCTGTTCGACCGTTTAGATACAGCTGTTAGTTGGTTGTGTGCTAGTTTGTAGAGATTCGCTTCAGTGTTAAGCGGGGAGATGAGACCCTAGGGGGATGCCGACCAAATCCATCTAAACCATGTCAAATGTCTAAATCAAATTCAATTCAAGCTGAAGCCAAGAAATCAAAAGGAGAAGCAGGAGGTGGAGGAGGAGAAGAAGGACAAGAAGAACAAGAAGCAGGAGGATTGATTGATTGATTGGTGGTTGTTTTACGCCGTGTCGGCAGCATAGGCCATATTTACGGCGAGAAATGTTTGTTTTTTGTACAAACCATCGCTTTTACATGTAAAACCAGACAATCAATTATGTGCCAATAGACACTCATTAAATTAGAAAGATCACAATCATATATTTGTGGTCAAGGGAAACAAATTCCCATAGAAAAAGAAAAGTTTTATTAATAATTGATAGAATCTATTTAGTAAACTATATGAGGTGGTACAGTCCAGCTGCCCTCAAAAAGGCAAAAATGTTTTCCTGTTTTACCTTAGTAAAAAGGTCATGCATACTGTCTGCAGTGTAGAACTGTTGGCGCAGGGCCAAAAAATCAACGCAACTTAATAAAATGTGTTTGAGTGTCAGCGGGGACTGACACCCAATACATTCAGGGGGAGGTTCCCCTTTGAGCAGAAAAGCATGTGTAAGCCACGAGTGGCCAATACGGCAGCGGCTAAGGACCACTTGGTCCCGCCGACCTCCCGCATGAGTCTGTGGTGGCTTTCCCACAGATGGTTCAATTTCTTTAAGTTTATTAATGTTTTCATCCCACTCATGTTGCCATTTGGATTTTATGTGGGTGGCTATTAGTGGTTTCAGATCAGAGTGAGGGATCAAACACGGTTCAAGATCACAATTCAGGGCCTTCTTCGCAGCCCGATCAGCTCGTTCGTTTCCTTGTATGCCGGCATGGCCAGGCACCAAGCACAGGTGGATGTCATACCCATCCGTTGTCAGTTGGTTCATTTTATAAATGACCGTTGCTAGAATAGGGTGATTCATTTTCAGTCCAGCAACAGCCAGGAGGCAAGAGAACGAATCACTGTATATAACATAGTTAGTGTGGTTGGATACCTCGATACACTCCAACGCGAGGAGTGCTCGGGCTTCTGCAGTGAAAATCGAGCTCTGATCAGGCAAATGTACACCAAATTTGTCCCGTCGGCAGACTGCCGCAGCAGCTACCCAGCTTTGGTCTTTTGAACCATCAGTGTATATGGAGAGGTGGTCTGCAGGAGAGGTGGTCTGCAGAAGCAGGAGGAGAGAGGGAAGAAGATTGGACGGTTGTTGGAGTTTTACGTCCTGGCAACAGCTAAGGTCATATCAGGACGGGTACCGACTTGTGATAGTGCGCACTCGTGGCGACTTTTTAGTGTTTCCCCACTGTGAGACCAGGTCACCAGCACCATGCAGTCACATTATTCTGACACTGAACCAACCAGTCCTTGCCCTATCCTAATAATGGCGAGCACCTGGCTGGAAGCGACAAGTATCAATTTTAAATCATTGGTTTGACTCGACCATGGTTCGAACCCATGGGTTCGAATCCCATAATCTACCAAACGGGAGACGGACGCTCAACTCATTCGGCCATCCCGTCTGGTGGGAGGAGAAGAAGAAGAAGAAGAAGAAGAAGAAGTGGCGTTCTCTGTGGCGGAGTGGTTAGGGTGGCTGACTTTTTTCTAGGTCAGACTCCTAATCTGAGGGTCGGCGGTTCGATTCCCCGTGCCCCCAGCTCTGCCAATTTGGATTTCCACCGCTGTGTATAACCTACAGCGTCATCAAAGGCCGGTTGCTCTCATACCATGTCTATGTGGTGTGGGAGGTTAAAAATCCCTTGGGTCGGTAAAAGTGTAGGCTCAGGCTTTCTATCGACCAGCAGTGGAGTGGGGAAGACCAGTCGTCTGTGACTGGGATTTTCCCTGCTTGGGACAACTAATGTACCAAAAAAAAAGAGAGACAAATAAGTGTTCACACTTCCTGTCTCAATCAATCAATAGTTCCATCCTCTAGTCGAGGGTTGGATGCAATGGTTCTCCACTTGTCCCGATGTTGTGCTGTCCTGATAGACTGTGAATAATTCAAGCCTGTCCACTGTGAAATATTTGTAAACCATGATGTTCTTGGTCTCCCTCTCCCTCTGCTGCCATTCACCTTCCCTTCCAACAATGTACGGTATATTGAACTCTGACGAATGATGTGGCCAAAATAAATAAGTTTCTTTGTCTGTATAGTGGCAAACAAGCTTTTCTTATTTTTAATTTTTCTGAGAACTTCTTTGTTGGTGATCTTCTTTGTCCATGATATTTTCATCATCCTTCGATAAGTCCACATCTCAAATGCTGCTAAACGTTTGTACATTTTCTTAGAGATTGTCCATGTCTCTGCCCCATACATTAGAGTAGACCACACATAACACTGAAGAATACGCTTCCTTGTTTGTATTAATATCTTACTTGATGTTAACACTCTATTCATTTTGGAGAATGTTGTTCGGGCTATTGTTATCCTTCTTTTAATTTCTTCCTCACATCTCCCATCATTTGTAATCTTTTGTCCGAGATATATGAATTTGGATACTTGTTCTATGTTTGTGCCATCTATGGTTATATTGACATTTGGTTTATCTGTCTTTTTACTTATAACCATTGTTTTGGTCTTCCTGGCATTCATCTTCATGTTGAATAGTATTCCAGCTTTATTGATTCTATTCACTATATCTTGTAGGTCTTTCTCACTGTCTGCTAGTATTACACTGTCATCGGCATATCTAAGATTGTTGATGTTCATGCCACCTATTGTCACTCCCTTGCAATCTTCAATGTGTCTGAAAATCATCTCTGTGTACAGGTTAAATAGACATGGTGACAATACACACCCCTGTCGAACTCCTCGTTTAATCATAACTTCATCCGATAGGCCCTGCTCCATTTTTATAAATGCACGTTGTGTCCAGTATAAGTTCACAATTAGTTTAATGTCTTTGCCATTGACACCAATATCTTGTAAACATTTGATTAACAGTTCATGATTGACTCGGTCGAAGGCCTTCTCATAGTCAATAAAGCAGGCATAAACATCCTGGTTCACTTCACAATAACGTTCACAAATCATTCTCATATTGAAAATCCCTTCACGTGTACCTCTTCCAGATATAAACCCACTTTGTATGTTACTGATTTGTTCTTCAATTTTCTGTCTGTTTCTCAGTAAAATTATTTTCAGGATCATCTTCAACATATGACTCATCAGGCTTAGTGTTCTGTACTCAGTACACAATGTTGGTTTTAGCTTCTTTGGGAGTCGTACAAATATGGATTCATTCATATTCAATGGTATAAATCCAGTCTCATAGATGTCAGTTACTAGCTTATGAATGATTTGAATCCCCACTTCATCTAGTCCTTTTATCATTTCTGATGTTATCTGGTCACTTCCAGGAGCCTTACCTGCCTTTAGATCATTGATAGCCTTCTCAACCTCTGATACTAATATAATATTCCCATCTTCTTTCTCATTTGTGGGTGGGTTCCCTCTGTCATCATTGTATAGTTCGTTTACATATTCTTCCCATCTGGACTTTATTTCATCTTCTTCAAAGAGCATTTTGCCGTCTTTGTTCTTGATACATTTACTGCTTCTCTGTCTGTATCCTTGACCTGTTATCTCTTTCACTTTCTTGTGCATCTCTCTTGAACGATGTTGAGACTCAAGTTGTTCCACTACTTCACACTTCTTATTCCACCATTCATCTTTAGCTTTTTTGCATTCATCTTCTATTTCATTCTTCAGGTGTTTGTATTTAGGTGGATCAGTGGTTTTCACTTTCTTCCTTTCTGCCATCTTTTCTAGTATGGTTTGCGTCATCCATGATTGCTTTGTCTCTCGTTTTTTATTTGGTAACACCTCCTCTGCTGACTTGACCATGCTTTCTCTGAGAGCTTCCCATTCCATTTCAATGTTGTTATACTCTCTCTGAGGAGTTTCTTCAGAGAGAGTATAACAACATTGAAATGGAATGGGAAGCTTCCTGTCTACCATTCGCTATATCGCTAAGAAGAAGAAGATCGGATTGGATTAGGAGAAGAAGAAGTTGAATAATGCTACAACTCACCTCAAAGTTGTCTCTCAGTTTGGTGCGCAGCCTGGCCTCAACCTCGGAGGCGGTGAGACCCTGCTCTTCACCACGGATGGCATTAACCCGAAAGTTGCTCTCTCTGACGAGTCTGGTCGGAGGTCCTCCGATCCCAGGGTTCTCAAAGTTTGCGACGAAATCGTTGTACGTCATCACGTTGTTCCTGAACGACAGTTTGGCACACAGCTCGGCAAAGGTGGAGTCTGACATATTGAAGCCCCTTGTTTCAAGGATCTGGAAATAGAAGTGAGTGGATAAGTGATATTATACAGTAAAACCTTTCTAACCGACCACCTCCACAGATCGACCACTCCCTTCTATCGATCGCTTTATTTGGGTCCCAAGAATACTATTGTAACCCTATTTTAATTCCCTAAACCGACCACCTCCCTAAATGGACCACTTACAGTCGGTACCAAGGTCGGTCGATTTAGAGAGAGGTGTTACTGTATTGCTTTATTGTGGATCGTTATTATCGTTAATTGATAGTTGAGTTTTATTATAAAACTACGTTCAAATGTAGGTCATTCTCGTCACATATTAAGCGTTCAGGCGCAAAAACTGACAAACACCATCCATGCTGAAATGAAACCATAATATACCAGACGGGATGGCCGAATGAGTTAGCGCGTCCGTGTTCCGTGTTTGGTAGATCGTGGGGTCGTGGGTTCAAACCCTGGTCGAGTCAAACCAATGACTTAAAAATTGATACTTGTCACTTGCTAGCCAGGCGCTCGGCATTATTAGGATAGGGCAAGGAGCAGTGGAATGAGGAAGACCAATCGTCCACGATTGAAATTTCCCCTGCTTTAACAACTAATAATGTACCCAAAAAAGATATTTCATGTTTAAGCTGAAACTGCCATCATTCTGATAACCAAATCCGTGTTGTTGCAGAAGCTGCCACATCCCATATCTAAAGCCTTAATGAATATATAAGTGATATACTTTAACTGAAAATCACAACAATAAATTCCATTTTTACCGAAAACAACTAAAATGCATTTGTCGGTTTTTGTGCCTGAACCCTTCATATATTCTCCATTGTGTTTGATTACCTATAATAGTTAATACCTGTATTTGCAGTGTGCCCAAAGATTCTACTGCACAGTGTAACAGTACATAAATACTGGCATGATGGTGAGTAATATGTACATCATTAATTTATATAAATCTTCCATATTTGGGCATCTGGTCATGACGTCACAATTTTAATTTTCTTACATGGAATCTACTCGTACGTGGAACCAGGATGGTGACTCCAGCACGCACATCGAATCAACTCAATTGTTATTGATAAAATAATAACATATTTTCAGCTGTACAATTAAATCAATGTTATTGTAGTGGTATGCACTGACCTCTCGGGCAAGGAGCCGCATAGACAGGTAGGAGTGGGTAGTGTGGTGACATCAAGGATCCCAGGTGGTGTAATGGTTAGCACACTGGCCCGGAATGCAAAGAGATGTGGGTTCGAGTCCTGCTCTAGGTACAATATTTCCCATTTTCATCACCGCCACGACATTATGAAATGTTTAGGAAGCCCTCAAACTCACCTTTCGGAAATCATTCTTGGTGACCTTTCCATTGTTCTTTACGTCATATTTGAGGAAGATCTTGCGAATGCTAGGAGATGCCTGGGATATGTGATCCTTGAGTGAAGAAATGATCTCCGAGATATTCATCCCGTTAGTTCGGTCGGTCAATCGTTGCTCGCCACGCACCAGCCTTTTAGGTTGTCCAACACATGAGGTTAGAAACAATCGGTTTTACAATTGAAAATCGACGACCACAACCATTTTGTCAAATGTTCTGATATGTTGGTTTGTTTGTTGGGGCTTTGATGTCCTAGTAACATCTACGGTCATATTTGGACGGGCATTGATGTGTGACAGTGCACACTCATGGTGACTTTATAGTGCTGCTTCACTGGGAGACCAGGCTGCCCGCACCATGACCCGATATCCTACTCAGTCACATTATCCTGACATTGGGCTATCCAGTCTTTGCCCTATTCTATTAATGCGGAGCACCAGGCAAGGAATCGACGTTACCTTAGATGTTGTTAGGACGTAAACTCCAAACAAAGAAACTTACATATAATATAGTGTAACATCAATACTAACTTTTGAAGATCATTTTGCTTTTGATGTCAACCAAATTGATTAGTTTAGTTCAACTCAACTGATAGGAAACTGCATCTCAGTTTTATAAATACTTACCGAGTAGGAAAAGCATCCTAGGTAGGCATTAAAATGACAATGCAATAGGTTTGATATTTTTGCGAAAAGATTCTTTCCAAATAAGCATTAGTAGGAGATCAATGAATTTGACAAAAGCAAAATTACGAAAATCGATAAATGATGTAGTCTCCATTGCAATGGGGCATTTAGTTATTTTGCTTACATGTATGGATATGAACAGTTATTTCTCAATATGGGTCATAATTCATATAACAAAACAAAAATCTGATTAGAGCCAGTCCGATATCAGACCTGGCATTGCAATAGATGGTAACAGCCATTACCATAGGGAGTGCATTATAATAAATTAGCTAAAAACTATATATATATACAAAATAATACATTCCTTCAAATGACAACTCTACATCCAGATCAATGGTGTCCTGACTTAGCAGGTATCCTGCCATTAGAGGGACAGCAAAATGAGGTAAAAACAGCTTGTACGTTGACAAATTGTTCGCACATAGCAGGAGGAGTTCGTCGATCACAGGAGTCGCTGAAGAGAAGTACTACTCGGTGTGTGTGTGTTAGATATATGTATATATATATGTATATATATATATATATGTATATATATATATGTATATATATGTATATATGTGGGGGTGTTTGTGTACATTGTATGTATACAACTTTATCAAACCTATATTTATAAACTTATATAAATATATATACAATCATGCATTTATAGCATAACTGAGCAGGTATTCCACTTTTAATTCATTTATATTTGTTCAAACTGACACTTTTTAGTACATATATATATGTGTATATATATATATAAACATAGCCACCCTCCGGTGCGACTGACACTGGTCTACATCCGGTGGAGGCGAGGAGGGAAGGTGGAGCCACCGGTACAGTGTTGGTCTTACGGGGTATAACAAATAATAATAATAAACCCTTACGTATCTTTATACTTGCATAATTCGTTATACATCACATATATACACAAAATATACGCCTGTACCTCATTTAACGTCCTATTCCTACGTCTCGGTCATGTGCATATATATATATATATATATATATATGCCTATATATATATACATATATACATTTATATATGTATATATATATATATGTGTGTGTATATATACAAAATACGCCTTAATATAAATAAATGAATAAATTATAAATAATTAATAAATATAATAAATAAACGAGGTACAGGCGTATGTATATCTTGCATAGTATTAAATTAATAAGAAAACATATGAGTACCATTGTCATTTATATTCACACACTACATTATATAACACATATACACAAATGTAATGGACCAACCAAGTGCTCACCTGGACAGCTGTTCCTCGCCGCGCTTCTGCTCGGCCTCGTTGCTGCTGTCGTGAACCATCGTCGACACACCGTGCAGGTCCCCGGGCTTCACCGTCACCTTAAGCATGTTCAGGAAATCCACATAGTCCAACTTGTTGTCTTCTCCGCGTGGCACCTTCGATAACAAGCTGCAGTGGAAGATACACACACCATTGTGAATCAGTAAGAGATATAAAACGCCATATTATTACCAGCATGTAATAATACTTGTGTTGTTGGTATGTTGCAAACTTCGGGCACTGTTTCCTAGTGTAATGGGAAAAGCTGACTGTGATTGGTGTTTTAGTGCATGTCGATGAATATCAATTTTCAACCAAAAATTATTAATGGATTCTATATCAGTTAGAACTGGTGCTTTAAATTGCCACACACAGAAGGGGATGCCGAGGCAATTGAATAGAACCTGTTACTGCAGAAGCCTATGGGGTCAGATTTTTGGTGTGCTTGACAAAATTAATTTCGCATGGTTCCACTTCAAATATCTCAAAAGTTAGCCACTTAAAATAAAAGATACTTCAAGCTAAAGTAAAGTACATAATAATGATCAACCTAATGTATTTATCTCAGAGAATGTCAGAAACTCAAAACCATCGGACTATGCAACTTTAAGTGTTCTAAACCTAAGGTCGGACTTGAACACACATTTCTGCCATTCTAGGATGAATACCTTAACTATTAGGATAGTAAGCATATAGTGGGACCTGACCCCTAACTTTTGCCCTTCCAGGGTGACTACCCTAACCATTGGGGCACTATCCCAAGGGTGTGACCCAAACACAAATTCCTAGCTAGGGCCTTGACTATATATACGCATCCATGTAAAAGCTTTTACGGCTTTATTTAATTACGCATGAGCCTACCTGTCAAAGTGCTCGTCCGAGATGGGGACTGCGATGTGCTCAAGAGTCCGACGCAGCTGCTTCGGTAATATTCGCCGAGAGATCTTGGGGTCATAGTTAATGAGGTGGGTGGACAATTCTTCCCAGTTGTCTTCGATTTTATTTCTTAGGATATCCTCTACCTACAAAATAGAAGGAAAAAATGTGAGTACAGAGAAAAAGTGAATTCTCTCTCAAGCACCAGGCACAATGATAGCAGAGGGCCATGAAGTCGCTATCAAAGTAGATTTTTAACAAATTCACCCTGTACTACAGTAGCCTGAGTAGGAGTGAAGAATAACCCTATATACAAAGTGGAGGAAATGTGAGTAAATTAAATGAGAACATAAATTCTTCAAGTTGCATAGTCCGATGGTTTTGAGTTTCTCTAATTTTCTGAGATATACATATTAGGTTGTTCATTATAATCTACCTTACTTTAGTTTGAAGTAACTTTTATTTTCAATAGCTAACTTTTGGGATATTTGAAATGGAAATATGCTAAATTAATTTTGGCAAACTTGCCAAAACTCTAACACGATAGGTTTCTGCAGTAACAGGTTCTATTAATTGACTGAGTATCCCCTTATATGTGACGACAAATGTTTAATAAGTGCACCAGCATCTAAGTTAGATATGTAGGATCAAATCTAGATAATTGTTTTGGTTTTGAAAATTGTATGTTTTCATCGGACTATGCAGCCTTAATCTAAAAAGCAAAATAGTCTTCATGTACCTTGATATATTTATCCTCAACTTTTTAATTGATTAGTAGATTAAGTTCAGGAAGTAAATGAATTTTAAAGTTTGAATTGATAGAGCCATGGCAGCCATTGGCAGAAAGTTAAAAGAGGTTCTTGGGTAATAATTCAATCTAGGTCAGGAAGCAGTCATTTTCATTGGCTGAGGCAGTCAGGTGGTACAACCAGTTATTTCAAACATAGATTCTATCACTTCAAACTGATTTTGTGTCATCTACTCATTATGCCTTGGTATTATATGATTTGAACAATGGAAAGTATATGTTGAGGGAAAACATATACAATCGGGCTGTAGCTATTGGAGTTTAATCAACAGAAGATAATATACAACATTTGGAGAAAAATGTGTGGCAATAACCGTATCAGATTTGTCGGCAGAATATGTGATTATAGGTACAAAGTATAAAGTAGGTTCTGTAATGAAGGATAGGACTGGGAGGGTGAGCGTTCCCACTTTCCATCTCGTAAGCTGTAACTGCGACCCGGTGTGGCGTGCTCAGCCGTGTACCGTGCTCAGCCGTGTGCATCGACTCAAACTCAAGGCATTATCAATGGTCGTGAGTCACTAACCTTATAAATTTAATATAATGTTTTTGGTAAAGATGTTTTCTATATGTGTACCAAGCGATTTGTTTTTAGGTGGTGTGGTTTTAGAGATATTTCACTTGTTCTGTATTTTCTGTATGAAGATTACTCACGGCCATTGACAATGCCTTGAGTTTGAGTCTCATCACATGGCTGAGCACGGTACACGGCTGAGCACGCCACACCGGCGTGCTTGTTCCTTTCTGAGGGACAAGCGAAACTCGGAATACCATTAAAGAATGGTTTATTTATTGTACTGTAGTAAGCCATACTGGGTTCTAATTTTATTTTATTTACTTAGAATATTATTACTCACCGTTTCCCAAGCCATTATTAGCGGCTTTGGTTGGTCGTTGAACCTATGACAAGATTTCAGCCATTTGTGGCCTTCCTGAAATATAAAAAATAGTCGATTTAATCTTTATTTTAAACGACATTCAATCGATATTTTACTTTCACATCAATATCTTCACATTTTCTTTTATTCCGTGTCACATAACTTCCTTGGTGGATGGAAATTACTCAAGTGTCTGAATGAAACGCATCTAGGTGTCTTGTGCTATAAAAGAGGTTCTTGGGTATCTTCCTGATGTTTTTTTCACCAGACGCGGTCACCGACTCGGTAGAGTGCAGACTTCTAATGAGGAAGGTCGGGAGTTCGATTCCTGGTCGAGTCAAACCAATGACTTACAAAAAATGATACTTGTCGCTACCTAGCCTGGTGCTTGGGCATTACTAGGATATGACAAGGATTGGTTAGCTCAATATCAGGATGATGTGGCTGAGTGGGAAATCGGGTCATGGTACCAGTGGCCTGGTCTCCCAGTGAGGCAGCACTATAACGTCGCCATGAGTGCGCACTGTCACAGTTCGGTGCCCGTCCTGATATGATCTTAGATATTGCTAGGAAGTAAAACTCCAACAAACAAACAATCCTCATGCTTTGATTGTAAATACGAAATAACAATTATGTACTTCCTTTAAAACTGCAGGCCTATGTTCTTTTCGTTTTTATACAAACTAAACATGATTAATGAATTTAAAATTACTTGGTATGCATTGTGGAGACTTGTCTTCATCGGCTCCTTCCACTAAATGTAGAACCTGGCTACGCCCCTGGTAAGATTATGTGTTTCAGGGTAGTTTTTTTTTTCTTCTCTCCGATATTTAGATCGTGTGATTCCTGGGGTTCGAACCCTGGTCGAGTCAAACCAATGACTTAAAAATTGATACATGTCGCTTCTTAGCCAGGCATTCGGATAGTGCAAGGACTGATTGGCTCAGTGTCAGGATAATGCGATTAAGTGGGATATCAGGTCATGGTGCTGGCGGCCTGGTCTCCCAGTGGGGCAGCAATATAAAATTGCCATGGGCACATCTGTCACAAGTCGGTACCCGTCCTGATATGACCTTAGATGGTGCCAGGAAGTGAAACTCCAATAACATGCCAACCTCTGATATTTTTTAATGAAGGCATACAGGACTGGTGTCATTGAACAGAGTAAAAATCTAAGTAGCATGCAATCGTACTCCAAATAAACAAGCCTACCACTGTTTCACGCTCTTCAAATAGATCCAGAAAGCGATGGTATGAAATGAAATTTGAGTGGCTCGGGTCCAGTATTGCGAACAACGACTTGGATTGATCTTCTGATATGTGTACATTGAAGGAATGCAATATTCTCCGCAGCTCTTTCCGAGTTATTTTCCCATCACGGTTCTAAAAAGTAGATAATGCCAATCAATTCAAATGTAACCGAGGCAAAGACAATCAGTGCAGCAGGAAAGGTAGGATTGACAGATACTGGAAGGATCAAGATGTTGTATATGAATTATGAGTCAGCTCTGGGGCCGTATGCACCAATCGGAGTTAGGGCCTTAACCGTGGCTAAGGTATCCCCGCAGGGCTAAAAGTGAAAATTCGGTATGCACCAATCGGAGTTAGGGCTAACCGCCGACCGTAGCCTCGGCTAAGTTAAACCATTTTCAAATCAGGTTTTACGCCTAGCCGGGGCGGTTAGTGTGCGTGTGAGGCTCTCAATCTATTGAATGCGATCATATTTAACAGAATTACATACGCAATAAGTGAAATTTATTCAAATTAACCCTAAATTCGAACCCTCCTTAAGGCTACCGCCGCATTGGCGGCGATATTAATAGTTATATTTTCGAATCGACGAACGTAAAGTAAACAAATCGCCGCCGCCGCCACATCGACCTCCCTATCCATACTGGCGGCGACGGCGGTTTGTTTACTTTACGTTCGTCGATTCGAAAATATAACTAGTAATATCGCCGCCAATGCGGCGGGTAGCCTTAAGGAGGGTTCGAATTTAGGGTTAATTTGAATAAATTTCACTTATTGCGTATGTAATTCTGTTAAATATGATCGCATTCAATAGATTTTAGCCAAATATATGGGTACAAACGCAGAGGGCATTCCCAAATCTATAAATAAACTCACGGTTAGCTATCCGCAGCGGCTAAAACATTGGTGCATACCGATTCACACATTTCTCAAAGCCCCCGCTACCCTGAGGTAGCTATCCGCGGCTAGAGCCTTAACTCCGGCTAAGCCTAACCCCGATTGGTGCATACGGCTGATCTCAGCTCATGTGACTCAGACCAGGATTAAAGTGACATCTCTCCAGAATCTTCAAACAATGATATGGATAATATAGAGATCTAACTACCAACAGTCTCGTAAAGACCTAAGTCAACATTATTAAGGAAATAGGTGAGCAAAGGTTAATCTTATTTACCGTTTAAATATCACTACAGGGAAAGTCTGGTAGGAAACATCAGTTAGTTTTGGAGATTTGATTAAGTAAATGTAAGACGATACATACCCTGTCTATTTCCAAGAAAGCCTTTTTCAGAGAAGAGTAGCCGTTCGAAACTTGGTCCGTTAACAATTTGACGACTTCTTGAGTCCCTAACGAGACATCCCCTCCACGAATAGGATTATACCTTAGAGGATGAGGAACACAATATATATATTATATATATTTTATATTATATATATAATATATTATAGCCTTATAATATATATAATATATTATAGCCTTATAATATATAATAATATATAATAATAAATAATAATATATAATGATATATTATATATATTATAATATATATAATATACCGTTTCAAGGCTGGTTTTTATAGGACTTCAAGACTATTTACATTGGGATTTCAGGAAAAATACAACAATTGCGGATGGTGATTTCGGACTAATTTACATCACTAGGGACAGTTTATTTAAATTCAAGGCTTTTCAAGACCTTGAAATGGGGCAAATGAAGTTCAAGACTTTTCAAGAATTTCCAGGTCCGGACTGACCCTGCATTAATGTCAACAATAAAAGTCACTCACCGGTGTGCCGGTTTAATGGGGATTGTTTGTCCGTTCCCATGTGATTGTGGATCCTGAAACCTCTCTAGAAAGTATTCCCAGGGAATTTTGCCAGTGGCTTTCACACCACATTTGTCCATGAGCTGGGAGAACAGCTGGTCTGACATCGGGATGGTGAACTGACAAAGAACTGACTTGAGGTCTTCCAGCTTGATGAACCCGTCATTGTAGGTGTCAAACACCATAAACATCCGTTTCAGATTTGCATAGTTTTCCCTTATCTGAAAAGGAGCGATGCATTGTTTCATGTTTAGGTCACGTGATGTAAATGGCTACCTTCCCCATGTCTACCTATAACTCCGGCTCAGTGTCAGGATAATATGACTCAGTGGGATATTGGGTCAATATGCCGGCGTCCTGATCTCCCAGTGGAGAAGCAATGTTGGTAATATTCTCACCATATAGTAGTGGACTGCAAATGCTACTTAATATATGCTCTGAATATGGCATAGAAGCTGCTATCAAATACAATGCTATTAAAAGTATGGTTATGATCATTCGATCAAAATATGACAAGGATACTGTGTTTCCTGATTTTATGTTAACTGGTGCTCCCCTGTCAATCTCTACTGAAGTCAAGTACTTAGGACACTTTATGACCGATGACTTTAAAGATGACAGGGATATTAATAGACAGTGTCGCAAGTTATATGCTCAGGGAAATATGCTCATCAGGAAATTTCATATGTGTACAGCCAATGTGAAGGTAAGACAGGCTACCAAAGCAGATCCTCTATTCTCAACTGTCTTCTGGTTACAGAAAAAGATGGCACCCTCGTCTCCAGTTCAAGGATACCATCAAGAGAAACATTAAAACCGACTCATGGATATCACTCTCACAGTAGAGAGCTAAATGGAGAGCGGCAGTCATGTAATGAAAGCAGTCATTGTCGCATCGCGACCGACAGCATGATGATGATGATGATGATCACATTCCATCAATTACTGAACCTGGGTTCTAGTAATTGCTGGACTTTACGCATTCCCACGAGGTCACCCAACCAAGCACTAATGAGGTGTAATGTTGTTTAAAGGAGCAGTAACATGACCAATACAACTTGCTTTATTCCTAATTATCATGATCGAATATGACTAGTTATTGTTTTGTATACCTTGGACCCTGTTCTCTTAAGAGTTATTTAGGTCACGTTTAAGACCAAAGGCTATTTTGGTCAGTCTATGACTATTAGAGCCATTCAGCTCTAATGACCCATCTCAGCCATTAGAGTGACATCGGGTAGAGAATGCTTAGACAGTTGAATCTGCTTTCTCTATCAAGTAGAATAGCTCGGTGTGAAGTAATTTACCATGTCAGTGTGAAGTCATTAAAATGTAATTGATATTATTTATTACATTCCCATGACCATGGAGGTTAACTGAGATAATATAATACTGCAGAAAAGTGAGAATTCAGTCAGACAAGTACAAAATCATAGCAGACTTGTCCTATGGACAAATGAAAAACGTTCCTTATTCCAATCACTGTCTATCCATATAAAGAATGCAAATTAATTTCAAGTGACCAGATTTTTAACTTTATACTGACTAGGCGAGAGTCAGTGTTTTGCAACATTCGAAATAGCGAATGGTAGACAGGAAGTGTGAACACTTATTTGTCTCTCATTTTTGCTTGAGTGCAAGTCAATCAGCAACACAAGGACTAATTAGTAGCATGTGGGGAATAAGGGGTCAAATTTCCCTGGATCATCAGCCCATGCTTTTTCTAATCTGTGCTTGAATGAATTTATTGACTCGGCATCAATAACATTTTGTGGGAGACTGTTCCATATATTTATGATCCTGTTTGAGAAACTGTGTTGCCTTAACTTTGAAATGGCTCTGGGTTTTACTAGTTTGAGAGTATGGCCCCGACTGCCTTCTCTTTTATTCAAGGTGAAAAATTGGTTCATATCTATTTTATCAAAACCTTTCATAATTTTAAATACTTCAATTATGTCACTTCTTTCCCTTCTGTAGGAAAGGGTAGGAAGTTTCAATTCCCTAAGCCTTTGTTCATAGGGTACATCCTTTATAACTGCAACTAATTTCATTGCACGTCTCTGAACCTTTTCGATCTCCAGAATATTGGGCTCCAAATTCGCTACACTCCTGCAAAGCTATACTGCCCGAGTGGAATGCTGTTCATTACTCACCAGGTTCCTGAATTGCAACTCGACAATATGGAGCGACACATCAAGCAATTTGCCTCCTTTAATCTCATCCTCAAGGTGGTGGCGACTGCCGACGAGTAACTTAGTTTCGGCTGCTTTCGCTCGCCACCGCTGCTCAGGAAAATCTTGCCAATTAAAAACTGAAAAAAAAAAAAAAGTGTTAAAAGGACTTCAGTTAGTGCTAAAGCCAGTACAAAAGCGCGTATATCCATAAGTTATGAAGGTAAGCCACGCACAAACAGAAATGTGAGGTAGTTGAAGTTGCAAAGTCCGATTGTTTTGAGTTTCTCTCATCTTTTTTAGATAAATATATTAGTGTGATTGGTCAAATCTGCCTTACTTTACTTTGAAGTAACTTTTTTTAAATGGCTAACTTTTCAAATATTTGAAGAGCAAACATGGAAAATTAATTTTGGTAAGCACGTCAAGACTCTGACACCATTGGCTTCTGCCGGAACAGGTTCTATTAGATGGACTCAATTTCAACTTATATTGACCTTCTATGCTGCAACAAATGCTTAATGAGTGAACCAGTATCTAAGTTGGATATGTCGAAAATCGTATGCTTTCATCGAACTATATGCAGCTTTAAGATCAGGCTATGATATATAAATTGTTGTGATGGTAACAATGTTGAACAACTGTTTCAGAACAATATTCTTACTGCAGTTATGAAGTTAAGCCACACATAAACACATACACAGATATTGTTGTTAAGATCAGGCTACAATATATAAATTACTGTGACGGTAACAATGTTGAATAACTGTTTCAGAAACAATATTCTTACTGCAGTTATGAACTTAAGCCACACATAAACACACACAGAATTTGTCGTTTAAATCAGGCTACAATATATAAATTGCTGTCACGGTAACAATGTTGAATAACTGTTTCAGAAACAATATTCTTACTGCAGTTATGAACTCAGGGATGAAAGTGGTCTCCGGGAAAAAAAGCGGAAATGCTGATATTCTCCCATAGGCTTAGCATTGTCAGGGAATCACTGAAAATTCCCGGAAGTCGGATTTCATACATATTGGTATATGCTGATAGTACTGCGCCATTTGAAACATGTATTAGTAGTATACGCCGCTAGTGCTGCAGCTTTTGCACCACATATCGGTATATGCTGATAGTGCTGTGGCGTTAGAAGCACGTATTAGTAGTATACGCTGCTAGTGCTGCGGCGTTTGCACCACATATTAGTATACGCTGATGGTGCTGCCGCGTGAAATAACTTATTGGTTGGTTGGTTGTTGGAGTTTTACGTCCTGGCAACATCTAAGGTCATATCAGGAGGAGAAATCCCGGAAATCCGCGAAATCGCGGAGATCTTTCATCCCTGTGAACTTAAGCCACACATAAGCACACACACATATATTGTCGTTAAGACCAGGCTACGATATATAAATTGCTGTGACTGTAACGATGTTGGATAACTATTTCAGAAACAACATTTTACTGCAGTTATCAAGTTAATCCACACAAACACACACAAAGAGATATGGTAGTTAAGTTCAAGCTAGAACATCGAAACTGTTGTGATAGTAACAATGCTTAGTAACTACATATACAAAACTCTTACTGTAAGTAACACAGATTCGGATAGAGGGAAGCCAGGGACAGTAGTGGGAGTAAACGGATTATTTATTTAATTAAAGGAACACAATCCTGTAGGACAGGAGTGTGTGCACCGAATGCAGGTCAGAATTGGGGAGGCGAAGTGGCTAATGTTCGTCGGGCCCGCTTGGTGGCGTGACGGGTACCTTGGCTTCCCTCCCTGAATCAACCACAATAGAGGGTATTCCCGTGACGTCATCAAGCGGAAGTGCGGCCATTGTGGCGATATCAACCAGTAAACAACCTGTCGGTTGCAGTAACATAATCCATAGAGAGGTAGATCATTATTTCAGTTTTATTCTAAATTAATAGAAATGCAGAACCCTAACCGTATAAATTGAAAATAACCTTTTCATTGAATATGTTTTCTGTATGTGTGCCAAGCGGTTTGTTTTTAGGTTGTGTAGTTTTAGAGATATTTCACTTTTTCTGTATGAAGATTACTCACGGCCATTGACAATGCATTCAGTTTGCCGATACGCGCAGTGCAACACGTCAATTTTATTCAAAATTAATAGAAATGCAGAACCCTAACCTTATAAATTTAATATAATCTGGTTGTTAAACATGTTTTCTGTATGTGTTCCAAGCGGTTTGTTTCTAGGTTGTGTGGTTTTAGAGATATTTCACTTTTTCTGTATGAAGATTGCTCACGGCCATTGACAATGCATTGAGTTTGCCGATACGTGCAGTGCAACGCGTCAATTTTATTCAAAATTAATAGAAATGCAGAACCCTAAACTTATAAATTTAATATAATCTGGTTGTTAAACATGTTTTCTGTATGTGTTCCAAGCAGTTTGTTTCTAGGTGATGTGGTTTGAGAGATATTTCACTTTTTCTGTATGAAGATTGCTCACGGCCATTGACAATGACAATGAGAATGGGTTTGTTATTGTGGTTACTATCGCCACAATGGCCGCACTTCCGCTTAGCGTGACGTCAGTGCATACCCTCTATTCGAGAGTATGCGCCAATTACAGAGACTTATTAGCTATAGACAAACGGAGGAGAACAGTTTCAGCACTGCCTAGTCAAGCCTACAACAGAAAGATTATTTCATTTAAGAGTTAATGAAAAGCCTCAACAAAACAGCCGGTTTAGAATCTCAAGCATTTGTTTCCCATCAAAGCTGAAAGATAAGCACTGCTTGCCCTTGTTTTTATCTTCTGATGCCGATAAGCTGGTCACACGAAGTTGTGGGGTGTTGGAAAATAGAACCTTATCAGCATTGCCCTGCCTGCTAAAGCCCACTGCAAGATAACAATGTGTCAACAACACAATTAAACTTATAAACACAACAACAATATATGGATCGCCTAGTATGTGTATTACTTATCTACTACTCATTTTGTAGACTATATCTACAGAACCTCACATTCCTTAGTGGCTACCCATACAAGTACTCGAGAAGCTCAACATTGCTTAAGGTTGCATAGTCTGTTGGTTTTGAGTTTGTCATTTTCTTAGATAAATATGTTAGGTTGGTCATTATAATCTACCTTACTTTAGTTTGAAGTAACTTTTACTTTAAATGGTCAACTTTTGAGATATTTGAAGTGCAAACATGCAAAATTAATTTTGGCAAGCTTGCCAAAACTCTTACCACCATAGGCTTCTGCAGTAACAGGTTCTATTAAATTGACTCAGTATTCCCTTATATGTGGCGACAAATGTTTAATAAGTGCAGCAGTATCTAAGTTAGATATCTAGAATCAAATCTAGATAATTGTTTTGGTTTTGAAAATTTGATGTTTTCATCGGACTATGCAGCTTTAATTTCAATGATCCGACACAATATGGACCGTATTGTTTGAAGATGAACTGACTAAAGCATACAATGACTGTTGTTATATTTACCTGCATGCATCGTATTGGCAGACCGTGGTGGCACTGGTGAAGGTTTTCTAATCAGCTCAACATTGATTCCAAGCCGCCGAAGAAAATCTTTATAGTTGATTGCACCTCGATTGTTGAAATCATAGCGCTGGTACAGCCTACAGCATAGAAATAGCAGGTGTTCTATATGTATATATTTTTAGCTATATTTATAGTATATATATATTTATTTATTTATATTATATTATATATGCCCGAATATCCGATGTCTACTTTTAGTGCTGGGGGTCGGTAAACAAGCATTATATATATTTATATTATATATATTTATATAATATATATATTCATTATATATATATAAATATAAACTGAACCATTTATCTCAAAACCAATATTTGTTTTAGGTCAGGCAAAGGGATATTATATATAATATATATATATATAATGCATATAATATTTTTTTTAATAATATATATATAGAAATGTAAACCAACAATACAGTATAGACACTTGGCACAAGCGTATGTTAGTTAATGGTCCAAAGGATGCAAACAAACACACTTACTTATCGAACTGGTAATCACTCATTTTGAAACAATTGGCATCGAAGACCTTCCGGAGATCGTCCTTTTTGATATTGTCATCGCGGTTATAGTCGTAAAACCTCAACCCTTTTAACACAGTGCTCGACCCTTCTTTAATCTGCAGACAACATGTTATGATGCCGTGAAAATATACAAGAGTTGGGGGTAGGGGGGAGCATCTGAATGCACATTTATTTAAAGCTGCGTAGTCCGATGAAATATCAAATTTTCAAAACCAAACCAATTATCTAGATTTGATTTTACATATCTAACTTAGATACTGATGCACTTATTAAGCATTTGTTTCTGCGTAGAAGGCAATACTGAGTCAATTTAACATAACCTGTTACTGCCGAAGTCTATGGTGTCAGAGTTTTGGCAAGCTTACCATAACTAATTTTGCACTCAATAATGTTTCAAAATATCTCAAAAGTTTAGCATGAATGCCACCAAGGAGTTAGTTAGGTAGCTTAGCAAGATGATGTGATCACGGTGGATAAACGGACCAATTTTTGTACACGTACTCTCCATCTCCGTCACTTTCAATAATTGATGGTAGTCATTTCATCAAGATGGCAGATGACGGCCATCTTGCATTTCCAAGATTGCGACCAGCTTATATCTATAAGTGTGAATAGCTCTGCTTGTAGGCCATTTAGAAAGTTAAAATACACATTGAATACATTAAAGCTATTGAGAATATCATGAGGTGACAATGTGTGCCAATATTAAATCATTTGATTCGTTATGGCAATATATCCTAGTAATGGTTGTGGATGTCCTACAGTATGCATGCACTGGCCAAATTTGTTCAGTGGAACTGGCCTCAAGCCCATGGTGAGGACAAATGTGTAGTCATGTAGTCATGTATACTCTCCCTATTGAAATGGAAATGTGGAAGACATATGGGGACTATTCGGAGGTCTCTGGATGGACTACCGCTCTGAGTGAGGCCAGTATCAGTCATCCTCTAGCACAGCCAACTCCATGCTCAAAGTATCACACCTCACTAGGACAAGATATGCCCATCAGGTATTGGTGAGGTTGCAGTACGATGCTTTCTGGGAGATGGTGACTGAGGGAACAAATGATCAGTAGCGGATTTAGCTATAGGCTTGGCAGGCTGAAGCCAGGGGGCCTCAAGATCTAGGTGGGGCTCTAGCCAAAATGCATAATATTTCTGTCACTGCCATGGGACTTTGAGAGGGGCCTCACGGGTGGAATAGCATAGGGCCTCTCGTCATCTAAATCCGGCACTGCACCAAGGGCATCAGTTTAAATACTCACACAAAACATAATGCCCGAGGTGTAAAATGTAAATTGTTTCTTCCATCGGTGTATTTCTTTCTCATGCCAATAGTTGTACAGTTCTGGTCTAAATGTAATCAATATCTTGTACCTTTATGTAGCAAACTATTGCTATTGGACAGCCATATGTCATGCATAATCTAAAAGAAATAACTTGTTGAAAACAAAATGCATACATATAGGCTATATCTAAAAAATATATTTACCTTATCCTTCAACATTTGTTCTATTCTGTCTATGTTCTTCTCTTTGGACAACTGCACCCGGGCTGATCCGTATCTATGAAGGGGGAGAGGAGTGTTTATTATCAACACTAAAGATAATGTCTGATTATATCCAGCAGTGTTATACAAGTTAAGTGCAGCTAATGACAGTGCAGTAAAGTTCAATTTCAATTCAACTCATCAACTTAGAATTCTGACTAGATTGGAAAATCATATCCAGAAAGGAAAATTACTTCTAGCCGCCCAGCAGGCTAGTAAGTATGGTGGATTACTGTTATAAATGTTTACTTCAATTAGGAATTTGATGGAAGTAGGTCAACTCTCTTAAGAGAGTTTAATCAGGGGACCGCTAACTGTCACAAAGATTTCAAGCGAAAATAATTTACGAAAACATATGACTGAATATAATTGACTTTTGAAAAGCTGGAAAGTGACACATTTTCTAATTGGTTCACCAAGTATACACTTGGATTTTGTGCTAGTAATAGTAGTATAGTATTGCCAGTGACGGGATAGCCGAATGAGTTGAGCGTCTGCTTCCCGAGTGGCAGGTCGTGGGATTCGAACCCGTAGGGTTCAAACCCAGGTTGAGTCAAACCAAATATTTTTAAATGTATACTTGTTACCACCTAGCCTAGTGCTCGGCATTATTAGAATAGGGCAAAGAGCAGTAGAATGAGGAAGAACAAGTGAATATTTTATATGTCCTGTTGTCAGTTTGTTCATCAGATACAGACAGAAAATAAAATGATTTAAAGTTGGGATGTGAATGGTCAGACGGGGTGGGTGGATGAGTTGAGCGCCCACCTCTCATTTTGGTAGGTCATGGGATTCGAACACCGATTTTTCAAGTCAGTCAAACAAATGACTTAAAAATGTATACTTGTCACTACCTAACCTGGCATTCAGTATTACTAGGATAGGACATGGAGCGATGGAATGAGGAAGACCAATTGTCTGTGATTGGAAAGACCCCTGCTTAATCAACTAATGTCCAAAAAAGGTAAAGAAATATCATAGATAAAATCACTATACTTGTAGAAAGTCCCATGATCATGTCCTCAAACCGTGGATAAAAGGTTCGTCATAGACCAACAGAACCGGAACTGTATTCTGACAAAGGCAGCAAATTCATGCGAACTTATGCAGGCGGGGTATAGACCTGGTCTGCGTTGTCTATATAACCTCTCTAAATCGACCGACCATGGGACCGACTTTAAATGATCCAATTAGGGAAGTGGTCGATTTAGGGATTTTTTTAAACCATTACATTGGAATTGTATGGGCAATCGTTTGGGACCCAAATAAAGCGATCGGTATCCATAGCGGTGGTCGATCTGTGGAGGTGGCTGGTTATAGGGGTTTTACTGTAGTAGACTTCTAAGATGTTGGGGCTCGACGGTTATGGTCCTAAGATATGGCTAAAATAATCTAATTTGTGTAGAAGGCTTGAATCTTTGGATACATACAGTAAAACCTCCCTAACCGATCACCTCCATAGATCGACCGCTTTATTTGTGTCCCACCAATACCATTGTAACCACATGCTAATTCTCTAAACCGACCACCTCCCTAAATGGACCACTTATAGTCGGGCCCAAGGTCGGTCGATTTAGAGAGGTTTTACTGTATATTCATCAACAACATTAGGGCATTGAACTTATTTTCTTAAATTCTTATTATTAAATTCTAGTTTACATTATGTGTAACCGTGCAGTAGTCCTGCAAAGGAAGCCTACTCTAGAAATGAACAATATATTACATAAATAGAAAACCGAGAATCAATACACAATATTCACAACGCATGCAACATCTGACGGTGATGACGAAAACTACAGTTGTGGGACTGTTGCCACAGCGCATACAAAAGCTATGGAAATTACTAACTTTCAAATGCACGTATATCAGTCAAATTTTGTCATATTTTGAAAATTCCAAAAGTATATTACTTTTGGGTCATTGGAGCATCCACAAAAAATGAAATCTTCATGTTTGGACCCTTTCGAAAATTTTAGGAGGGTACCAAACTAGTCAGTCACTATTAATACACAATATTCCCAACGCATGCAACATCTGACGGCGACGGCGAACACTACGGTTGTGGGACAATTGCCACAGCGCATCCATGCGAATATCGTGTATTGACATTAATTATTTTCGTTTTCTTTCAAACATAACATGTAATATATATAACTTGTAAGGTACAGCACAAATACCAAAGCATTGTGTTGAAGTAGATAACCTTGCATTAAAACAAGTAGATAAATTCAAATACCTCGGCAGAACACTAGACAAAAATTAACATTCAGAAGAATAAAGTAATCTTTCAGTACAGAAATGTCTCTAAAGATCTACAAAACGAAATTTTACTAATACCTGGTTTAGTATCATAATTTGTGTGCATCCTTTAAAACAATGCACATGAACTTCAAATATGTGTAATATCCTCTCTTTATTTTTTAAAGTAATCGATGTTTGGTGGTAAAAATATGGTACATTTTGACGTCACTATAATAAAAAGGATAATGAAAGAAAAGAAGATACATGTGAGCTACGCATTGATTTTAACTGCCTTGAAAAAATACACGTTTGGATCATTCATTTTTGTATAATTAGCATTGTTATTGTCATTGAAACATTTTCATTATTGCTGGAGTTATAAATAAAGCACCCATTGTCATAAGAAATGGGAATGAAATCGCTTCTGGAAATAATGGAGCTGAAAAACATGGCCAAAAACGACTTAAACTGGGAAATAATATAGTTGATTAGTTTATCTTATTGAGTCTTTTTGAATATGTGAACTTAGTTTCCACTAAGGTTATCGATAGTACAACACTAGTCGGTCTAGTCCATATTGATTCAAAATATTAAATAGCATTAAAATATGGCTTTTAAATAGCATAATATGTGTTTAAAATAAGCATTACACCCTATTTCATTCCTGGTGTACCTACCTCTGTGATGCGCTTGTCCATTTTCCTTCACTATTGGCAACCATTAGGTTACTTGTGTTGACACCAAACCTTTCCATGAAGTCAACATATCGCACCGTGCTATTAGGGTTTACTGGTACCTGAAAAACAATAATGAAATTCGCAATTAGATTTGTTTAAATGAGAATGGAGTAGGCTGTAAACAGTCAGATAAACATAGCATTATTCGCTGACAATTTAGTGACATCCCATTTAGCAATTTCGATTGTGTAGCAAAACATAGAACATCTTTGTCAGGTGAATTTTATTATGGACAATGGATATAATCCATTTTGAAATTGGTAGCGATGTTGTTGTTTGTTATTTAACTCATAGCGTAAACAAAAAGGTTCTACAGCAGAACATATCTGAGTAGCTATCATGTTTGCATGATGTTCTGTGAAAACAATTACATTGTTTCATTGGAATTAAGTACACACCACTTAATAGGAATTGCATTACTTGTGTAACATGTACAATACATAACATATAATATATATGCTGTATACGCCATTATATGAGTATAATAACTACCTACTCGCCCACACCTCAGTGGCCATTATGCTCAATCACTGTACTGCTGAAATATATATATGTAGGAGGGGGCAGACCAACACGGAGACTGATAGGCGAATATAGTTATTTTTTATTTGGCTTATATCATCGTCGGGAATGCCACCGTAACCATGACTCAACCATAACTATACTTGGCTGGGCAACCCGCCCTAGCCATAATAATAATAATAATAAGCGATCAAGGCTAATCAAACATAGTGTAGCATAAACATCAAGAACCATACCAATAACATAAGTGAAATAGCAATAATCAAGTTATAATAACTTTAAAAAAATGAGAACAGGACAGGAGCAGGTGTTGACCGGTCAAGGCGAGCGAGGGAATGGCCGCGGTCCTACATGGAAGGGGCGAGGAAAGGTGGAGCGGGGGCGCCACCTGACGGATTCGAACCCAAACGGTCAATAGTTACATGCCAACTTACAACACTAGAGGGGAACTCTGCGCCCTCCCTACACCAGTATATCCTAGATATACGCGTGTAAGTTCGGCAGCTCCGACTGAGTATGTCACCTGTGGGTATATATATCCATATATGTATAAACATACATATATATAACTGATTGATTGGTGGTTTCTTTACGCCATGTCGGCAGCATAGACCATATTCACGGCGAGAATTGTTTGTCTTTTATTCAACCATCACCTTTACATAAAATGTAAAAGCATACGATCAATTATGTGTCAATAGACACTTATGAATTTGTAAAACTCACAATCAGATAATTTGTGGTCAAGGTAAATAAAACAGATGAAAGAATTAATTGATAAAAATTGTTTTAATAAAACTATATGAGGTGGTACGGACCAGCTGTCCTCAAAAAGGCTAAAAAGGTCATGCATGCTGTTTGCAGTGTAAAATTGTTGGCGCTGTGCAATAAAATCCACACAGTTTAGTCAAATGTGTTTGACTGTCAGTGGGGACTGACATCCAATACATTCAGGGGGAGGGTCCTCCTTGAGCAGGAAAATGTGTGTTAGCCATGAGTGGCCAATACGGCAGTGGCTAAGGACCACTTGGTTCCGTTCAATTTCATGCAATTTGCTAACTTTTTCATTCCACTCGTTTTGCCACTTGGATTTGATGTGGGTGGCTATTAGTGGTTTCAGATCAGAGTGGGGTATCAGACACGGTTCAACATCACAGTTCAGAGCCTTTGTCGCCGTCCCATCAGCTCATTCATTTCGCTGGATGGTAGTATGGCCAGGCACCCAACACAACCCATATCCATCTGTTGCCAGCTGGTCACATTTTGTAAATGACCTTTGCCACAAAAGGGTGGTCCGTTTTTAGCCCAGCAACAGCTGGCAGGCAGGAAAACGAATCGCTGTATATGAATATTTAGTGTAGTTGGATAGTTGGATGACCTCCAATGCGAGAAGGAGTGCTCGGGCTTCCGCTGTAAAAATCTAGCTCTGGTCGGGCATGCGAATGCCAAATTTCTTGCCCTGGCAAACTGCTGGAGCAGCTACCCAGTTTTGGTCTTTGGAACCATCAGTAAGCCTATACATGGAGAAGTGGTCTTCAAACTCGCCTTGAATCTCTGTGTACAGTCGTTGATACTCAAGTGGATGTGTTCACACATATAAACATACACACATATAAACATACATACATACATACATACATACATACATACATGTACATTTAATTAAATCACTTTAATAGTATGCAAAGGAAATAAAGGTCTGAGTAGTCAAGTGTTTCCATTATCTTGCTATATGGATGTGCTGCTAACTAATTCCTCTCTGGCGTGCCTTACTAATACTATAGCCCTAAATATAGATTGGATATGTGTGGTTAGGTTTGCAGTACAACAATGCTTTTGGAATGGTATGTTCGCGCATGTATGAGCGCGCTAAGCTAGATGGGTGCAGGAGGTGGATGTGGGTGTGTGGGGCGTGCGTGCGTGTGTGCGCGTGTGCGCGTGGGTGTGTAGGTGTGTGGGAGGGGGAGGGGGGAGACTTTACCTGTTGATTGTAGCTGGGAGTAACACTGGAGCGAAAGGGGGTCTGACAACTGAGAACAGAGTAAGTTCGGCAGCTCCGGCCGGCCTGCGAGTCAAAGAGCAGCCAGTCATCCATGTTTGGGGCTGAATGCAGTTCTTATAACTCTACTAATTAACGCCACAAGTAAACAACCGGCACCGCCATACACCATCCTCTGGCGCTGGGCCCGTCTGAGGACTTAGCAGCCCGAGCTACCGGCGGCGTATAATTAATACTGTTATTAAGGCGCTAGTTGCTGCCTGACAACACAAACAAGCCGGTGTTGCGGTTTGCCAGGGACACCAGTTTGCCAGGGACACATTGCTTCTGTGCATGCGTCAAAATCGAACAGCATCGTCACTAACCTTATAAATTTAATATAATGTTTTCGGTAAAGATGTTTTCTATATGTGTACCAAACGATTTGTTTCTAGGTGGTGTCATTTTAGAGATATTTAACTTTTCCTGTATTTTATGTATGAAGATTGCTCATGGCCATTGACAATGCCTTGAGTTGGACGGTACGCGCAGTGAAAAACATTAGTTTTATTCAAAATTAATAGAAATCAAGAACCCTAACCGTATCAATTTAATATAATCTTAATGGTAAAGATGTTTTCTATATGTGTACGAAGCGATTTGTTTCTAGGTGGTGTAATTTTAGAGATATTTGATTTTTTCTGTATGAAGATTTGCTCACGGCCATTGACAATGCATTTGAATGGAAGTGTCCCTGGCAAACTGGTGTCCCTCGGAATCCGCAACACCGGGATCGCGGTCAGACAGGCATCAGTCCGCTGGAGCCAATTGGCGGGTTCCGGCGTGTACTCGGGAGGGAGGGGGGGGGGGGGGGGGTGCGTCGGGAGGGGAGGAAGTATGAGCAAGGTCCAATTCAGAGAACGAGCGAAATGCAGCGCCCACCAAAAACAATGACTTCTTACTTCTTCAACGTTAGAGTTCCATAGAAATGAATTCAGGTTTATTAACACACCATTAACAAATGTGGAGCAATTAGTGTTTCTGTCCTTTGTATTGCTGTGTTGTTTTTTATATCAAAGCTGAGGCTTTGGTCGTCAATTTAGATTATTCTTGAGCAATATCTAGATTTGAAAAAACACCGGGTATTTTTAAGTAGAGTATAATTCTTAAGTTAGAGTATATTTTGAGTATCAGGTTGGCATTTCACAGGTAAGAAGTGTCATGGTTTACAAAGCTGTTTTAGTGGGAGCTGGTGGAGGAGGGGAGGAGTTACTTTTCTATTTACTAAATTTATTTATTGTGATTAAAAAAAGCATTTATAAACTTGTGGTAGTCTACTAACTATTAGACTGTCTAGACTTGCCTTTGTATGTTGACATACTACCTCAGTTGTAAGCTACACACTTGGAAGCCAACCTACTGTATATGCTGTGACAAAGAAAGCAATGTGGATACAAAGTAAACACTCGATCCATCTGACTCGGTGATACTACACCAACTTGTGTTGGTAGGCAAGAAGCTCACGTTTTCCCAGAACTCGACAAGATGGCTGAATTGGTTAGAGCGCTGGTTTGTTGCCCATGTAGGAAGTCATGGGTTTGAACCTCGACTGAGTCAAACTAATAATTTACTAAATTGACACTTGTCACTAGCTAGCCTGGTGTTTTTAATAGGATATGGCTAGAACTGGTTTGGTCTTACACAATTGATATGTGTCGCTACCTAGCCTGGCGCTTGGAATTACTAGGATAGGTCAAGGAATGGTTAGCTCAGAATCAGGAAAATGTGACTGAGTGGGAAATTGGGTCATGGTGCCGGCGGTCGTGTTTCCAAGTGGGGCAGCACTATAAATTCACCTTGAGTACACACTATCACAAGTCGGTACCTATCCTAATATTACCTTAGATGTTGCTAGGGCATAAAGCCCCAACAAACATATTCTCCCATACATACATTTGCAACCAAGCACCTGCTTCTCACTCATATTGTCTTCTTGTTTTGTTTGTTTGTTGTTTTACGTGCTAGCAACATCTTGTTTTAATACAGTGTGAAGTACACATAATTATGACACGAACAAGGGATCATATGACATGGACTTTATTCAATAAGAGGTCAAATGCATAAGGGTAATGTCGAATAAGGTCATCAGGTCAAAATTCATCGAATCAGGCTCTCAACCCTATCACTTTATCTTTGTCTCATTGTAGTGGTGGGTGGGCAGCTGAGTCAGGTGGTTGTTGTCGGTCCGGCGGGTGGAGGCATAGTGTTGAAAGCCGGACTTGGCGGGCCGTCGACGACCGGAGGTGACGTCACACTTCCCGCAAGCGGTGGCGGTTCACATGGATTCCGGCAGGGGGCATGTTGGTTGGTGAGATCGAACCCAGGTGGCGCCGCCGCAGAGAGACCTTGTTCGCGCGCAAATTACCCATGTTGGCGAGCACAATTACCATGCACAATTACGATACAAACAAGGGATCATATTGTAAAATATTCCGATACTCAGCAAGGGGGAAATGCAAATGTTCTATTACTGATCGGTGTACTTTTTTTGCTGGTGTAGGTGTCACCACACTCAAAAGGTCACGGTGGTGACCATAGGCCATACAGCTACTGGTGGTGGGCAGACCACTGGTATCCATGGAGATCAGGAATGCTGGATCCCTATTGGTAGGGCCAAGAATGAGCAATTTCCATTGTGGGATGGAGGTGGGGTGATAATCTTTGTTCTCTTTCTTTCGCTTTGTCTGTATTGTTTTCCTCATAGCCTACGTACACAGCCACAGATCTGACCATTAGATTCTACAATATGACACGGGACTTTATTCAAGAAGAGGTTAAATGCATAAGGGTAATGTCGAATAAGGTCATCAGGTCAAAGTTCATCGAATCAAGCTCTCAACCAAGTGTGTGGAGAGAGCCTGGGTCGCTGCAGAGAATCCGGCCTTGGGGACGTAGGTGTGGATGGCTGTCGATCGCCAGTTGCTGAGCTGCCAGAGGTGGTCGATTGGGGCACCGGCCTTGGCGCATGCCTGGGCGCCGCCATGCCGGATGCTGTGGAAGGTGTAGGATCGGCGTGCCGGGTGTCGTCCGGCAGCGAGAGCGGCTCTCAGGGCGGAGGTGAGCATGATGGCCGTGAGGGGCTCGCTGTCCGAGAGTAGAAATGTCGGCGCTTCCGGTGTGGTGCGGGTGGCGGTCTTGTAGTGCCGCGATGGTCAGACGGGGGAGCATCGGGTGCCGGTGGTAGGATTGAGGATGATAGTGTAGGTGTCTGAGGCAGACCTCATCGTTTTGGTCAAGCGGACACAGATCTCGAGCTGACTTCCGGCGTCGGTCAATTTGGCGCCCGTTATGATGTGGCCCGGGATGTGTCTGCGGCCAGTGACCAGGAGGCTTCCATGTCAGAGTAGAGTGAAGAAGCCAAAGGAGGAGAGCAGCCGTGACGACTTTGGCTCTTGGGCAGGCCGACCGGAAGGAGCGGATCACATCATCGAGGAGAGGTATCATGAGTGGTAGAGCTTGTCAAGGGACGAGTAGGGATGAGCGAGCCACCCCATGCATGACTACGGACACCGGGTAGGTGTCGAAGGCGCCTGGGGCACCTCCTATGAGACAAACCCAGGTAAGGACCCCACTGATGTAGTTGTAGACGGCAGACGGGGACCTGAGGTCGTCGTTGAGGGAGGCTATTAGGGACATCACATCGAACTGGGAAGGACGCCGAGGGTCATAGCGGTGGTCGTGGGAGTGCTGGAGGTAGCGCCACCTGGCAGGACTTGACTGTCACGTCCCCAGTGCCAGTCCCACATTGAAGAGTGAGTCAAATCGCTTGTGTTCATCATTTGGGTGGCCTGAGAAGAGAGAGGCATGTTAGTATGAACTTCCCAGGCTACAATACGTTGGGTATAATAGTCTTCAAATGCTGGACCCTCACTCTGGGGAGGTTCCGGCATTTGCAGATGTTATGAGCTCGTTGACGGATGGCGCGTCAAATGGCGCCCGGATCAAGGCGTCGGCTAGGACGAGGTCCTTGCCAGGCTTGTGGATGATCTCGATGTCTGTGGAGTGGAGCACGGCAAATCGCTAGATCTCGCGCGCACAGGCACAGAGGACCAGTTCCCGACCCGCCCCGCTTGCCAAGACGGACTGCGAGACTTGGGTGTCAGTGTTGACTTGGATGATGAAGTCTAGGGGTCTCAGCAGGGAGAGCGCTTGAATGGTGATGATTAGGTTGAGGGCCTCGAGACAATTGATATGGTGGCCGCTGGCAAGGTAGTCAACGGGGTATTCTTCCATGTAGTCGCACTCGATGACCCATCGCACCTTGGCCGGCGGCTGGAGAAGGACGATGCCGTTGGTGGTCCTGGCGTAGTCGGCGAACCATGCAAGGTCTTTTGTTAGTTCGACCATGACTGGGTGCTTCCCGGTGCGAGGGGTATCGTGGAGGGTGGAGAGGATGCGGTTCATGAACCTCTAGCGCACGCCACACAATGGGCGATGTGTTGAAGGCACCCGACGATGCGCTGGAGGTGATAGCATGTGATCTTGGGACTGCTTGCGACGTTGCGGCATTCTGTGACGATATCGGAGAGCTTTTCGTCTGGTACCCTTACTGTCAACTGCTGGGTAAAAACCTCATATCCCAGACATGTTGACGAGCCACCATGCACAATTTGTCAATGCTTCCGGGTTTCAAATTAAATAGCTGTATTATGGTTAATATTTAATTATTCACTTTAATTGATTATGTGTGTCGTGGGGTGATGAAAATGGGAAATATTGTGCCTAAGGCAGAACTCAAACCCACATCTCTTTGCATTCTGGGCTAGCGTTCTAACCATTACACCACCTAGGTTCCTTACTGTCACCATAATTAACTATTAATAAATAATTAATTGACGCGTTGCTAGGCTGCATCACAACCAACAATACTTATCGAAGCATTCAGGCACCCTCCCCTTCTCCTTTCACACATTGTATACTCACACCCTCCACCATCTAGTGTTCAGGACGCTCACCTCTTTCTAAATAATCCTGGAAGTGCTTCCAGTTAGATCCTAATGATGTTTTTAAAAAAATGTTTATTGAGGCTGTATTTATACTGTCCATAGCATATAAGCCGGGTACCCAGGCTTGTTTTCAATGCTGGCCAGTTGTAGTGTTGGTGTTATCTTACCACACAGTAGCTGCTGATAAGTTATTTGATTGCCTGCATTTCAGTAGCAGATAGATAACTGGTTGGTATGGTTAGTAGCCTATGTTAGTTTTTTTTAATTTTCTTGGCATATATGTATTTTATTTTGTTCTACTCTTATTACTAGACTAGCCTACTCCTATTTACATATCATAGGCTTGTACGTAGCTGTGTGGTGTGTTATCTGGATGTAGCTAATTCACCAATAGAAACCTGCTTACATTTAACAATAGGCCCAACCTGGAGATACCCACAAAGTCACTATATACTTGCCTCTTCTAAAGCTGTGTTCACACCCACAACTTTAGGCCGAACTAGATAAGGTGAACTAGAGGAGGTGAACTAGGCGTGAAAGGGTGTCGTGTCCACACATGCAGTACTTGGGGCGGTTTAAGTCAGAAATCGATATCTGCGCATGAGCAAGTCCATACTAACCAGCGCCAGTTTTGGTTAGTCGACGTCGCCACGAGAGAGTGTGGGTTCGACCTAGATATGTATGGACTGAATCGTATTGGTTTGGAACGGTCAAAACTTCTGCTGGGCAGTGAAAACCTTAAAATAAATCATGAAAAAAATATATGTGCACCTCTAGCCGGTTCATAGACCAAATTATATAATATGTGCTTTTGATCGACCGGAAAATAAACAAACTCAGGTCTCGACTGCGCATGCGTGTGACGTGCTTAAGTCGCTTCAAGTAAACCGCTACCGTCCACACAAGCAAGATGCGCCAACTTAAGCTAGTTCGCCTCATATATACCTCCTCACGACATGGTTTACTTGAAGCGAACTAGATGAAGCGAATCAGCCCTAATCCGCCTCAGCGTTGCGTCCACACGGCGAATGTGAGCCGAACTATAGGAGACAAACTAGTTGAGGTGACTTAACGCTCAGGTGTGAACACGGCTTAACAGTATCTCACTTCCAGGGAAAATGTCCAATTGCCCACCACACAAACCACCGCGATGCTAGTCGAGCATATCTCACACCTCCTTTTTATTCTCACTCTTTTCTTTGTTGTAATTCGATTCATTTTTGCTCTGTACCTTCTAGTTATAATTTTCATTTAGTCTGTGACTATAGTTATCATTGGGACTGGAATATCAGTGTTTCAGCACTGACAACATGTGATTCAGAGGAATTGAAATAGGTGAACAAACAAAAATGAACCTCCTCACTTTGTTCACAATGGTATCAAATTGATCGATGGTGAAAGGTAGACGGAATAGAACATTTGAAAAACAAATGTATAAAACAGCAAAACTCCTTACCTTGTTCATGAGGGTATCGAATTGCTCGGTAGTCAGAGGTAGACAGTAGGCCTCCAGAACACGACGGAACTCTCCCCTCGTGACGCTCAAATTCTTCGCAACATCATAGCTCTTAAAGGACTGTGTACCGAAGAATGCAAAGGGTTAATCATAGATCATACTGAATATTGTGTTGAAGATTATGAATATGGAAAATAGTAGGTTGGCACACGCTGGCAGTGACAAAATGTTCTATTCGTTAAATAGTGTACATATATTCTATATATTGTTTATTCTATATATTCTATATACATGCACCATATATTCTCTATATATATTGTATATCATATATACTATATATACTAATATATAAATTATATATATTACATATTATATATATTACATATATTATATAATATATATATATTAAATATATATTATACATATATATTACATATATATTATACATATTATATATATTATATGTATATATTATATATATGATATATATATTATAGATATTATATATATATATTACATGGGCTAAGATTTAGCCTCATATCATAAGTATGTCTTAGAATGATGTATATTATTCTAAGACATACATTTCCTAATCTCTTGTTATTGTTTTTTAGGCTCGTAGCCCAGCGATTACTAGTATTAGATTAATGTGTGAAAAGTACGTGCATTGTTAATAAGATGCTGGCCTTACATTGAAGAGCTCCTCTTGTTTCTTCTCTACACGTTCCCTTAACATATGTTCAATGTCTATAATTGATAACTTGGAGTTTGCAGCGTGATATGTTGGAGCTTCTGAAAACAGAACGATATATATATGCGTATATACTACTGATCCATATGGTTGTGTTAGTATGTTTAATGCACCTCGTATTCCCAGCTGGTCACCTATCCAGGTGTAAAAATATACGGTCTTTCAGTCATGATAGCCAAGATTGGAATCATATCAATATCTCGGGCGACGGAGTTGGGGACCATTGTTATGTAATAGTGATGCAATGTGTGCCCACTGGCTGTGTGACATGGAAATAACTATGTGTAAATGTTACGACGCACGGTGACCGGGATTGCGGTATGATGTCCAGATATTAAGATACGGTTACTAATTACAGGAATGTTCCATCCATACACCAGGAAGAGTGCAAAAGGGAGAGGGACATGTATTATTGTTTAATGTAACTGTATGGCGACTACTTGTTACCACGGGACCACTGGGTGAGAGCACACCCAGCCATTCTTCATACATTAAGGACACCTCCTGCCCTGGGGTCGAGTGACAGGTGCCCCCTCTTGGGCGCCACCCCTCCCAGGCTGCAGAGGTGTCTGATTGGCTGGCTGTGTGAGCCCAGTCACCCTTGAACTCCTTGCACTTGCTGGACAGACACACACTCACTCTAGAGATACCAAAGGAAGCAGTTCACCACTGAGCTGTTGATTGATTGATTGGTGGTTGCTTTACGCCGCGTCGGCAGCATAGGCCATATTCATGGTGACAAATGTTTGTTTTTTGTTCAAACCATCGCTTTTAATTGTAAAAGCAGACAATCAATTATGTGCCAATAAACACTCATTAAAGTAGAAAGCTCACAATCATATATTTGTGGTCAAGGGAAACAAATTCCCATAGAAAAAGAAAAGTTTTATTATAATTGATAGAATTTATTTAGTAAACTATATGAGGTGGTACAGTCCAGCTGCCCTCAAAAAGGCTAAAATGTTTTCTTGTTTTACTTTAGTAAAAAGGTCATGCATACTGTCTGCAGTGTAGAATTGTTGGCGCAGGGCCAAAAAATCAACGCAACTTAGTCAAATGTGTTTGAGTGTCAGCAGGGACTGACACCCAATACATTCAGGGGGAGGTTCCCCCTTGAGCAGAAAAGCATGTGTAAGCCACGAGTGGCCAATACGGCAGCGGCTAAGGACCACTTGGTCCCGCCGACCTCCCGCATGAGTCTGTGGTGGTTTTCCCACAGATGGTTCAATTTCTTTAAGGTTATTAATGTTTTCATCCCACTCATGTTCCCATTTGGATTTTATGAGGGTGGCTATTAGTGGTTTCAGATCAGAGTGAGGGATCAGACACGGTTCAAGATCACAGTTCAGGGCCTTCTTCGGAGCCCGATCAGCTCATTCGTTTCCTTGTATGCCGGCATGGCCAGGCACCCAGCACAGGTGGATGTCATACCCATCCGTTGCCAGTTGGTTCATTTTATAAATGACCGTTGCTAGAATAGGGTGATTCGTTTTCACTCCAGCAACAGCCAGGAGGCAAGAGAATGAATCACTGTATATAACATAGTTAGTGTGGTTGGATACCTCGATACACTCCAACGCGAGAAGGAGTGCTCGGGTTTCCGCAGTGAAAATCGAGCTCTGATCGGGCAAGCATACACCAAATCTTTCCTGTTGGCAGACTGCCGCAGCAGCTGCCCGGCTTTGGTCTTTCGAACCATCAGTGTATATGCAGAGGTGGTCTGCAAACTGGCCTTGAATCTCTGCATGCAGTCCTTGCTGAGCTGTGTGTAACACCCATAGGACTTAGATTCAATGGGCTGTAGGCACTGATTTTGACTGAACAAGCAGAAACTATGTGGGTCTGTGTAGCAGGCTGTAAGTGAGTCAGGGTGGCAGGTCACTATTAGGTGAACAAGAGTTGTAGCAATAAAGCTCAACCTTATCACTGTCAATCTTGCATGACTTGTCTCCCTTTCTCTCTTATGAGTTGTGTTTTGGTATTTAGAGGGGGGAGAGTTGCCAGGATCCTCCTGATAGTAGCGAGTATAAGAGGAGTAACTGGAGATGGCCAAACAACCAGTTATTCTTCACAGGTATCGATGAAGTCCATTGTTGCAATGTGAGTGTTAATGCCAATGCTGCCTAATTACAATATGCTGCCGTCCGTATGCTTTTGTAATATAAATTGAATTCGTGGCTTTTCGTTTAAGGAATACCAAATTATATAAAAGGATGAGGCATATATACTTCTATAGTAAGCAAGGTGTTATGAAAGGTCAATATTTGGTGTGCTGATAACAAACTTACTTTAAACACACGAAAATCTGAATATGTGATATTTGGAACAAAATCTAGAAAATCTCAAGCACAGAAAATAGAGCTATGTATAGGCAATGCAGTGCTAAGAGAAGTGAACTCGTACAAATACTTCGGAACCACACTTGACTCTACACTGAATGCGAACCAGCAACTATCGGGGCTGAACCAAATTCTAGGTATGAGAATGACATGTTACATGAGAGAACACAGCGCTCAAACTGTATAAGGCAATTTTACTGCCAATCATAGATTATACTGATCTAATATATGGCCTTTTAACAAAACAAAAAGGAAAATAAATTACAGAAAACCCAAAACTGGGCTCTTAGAACAATATATAGGGGCAAAGTTCTCTCAGTGAATGAAATGCACACTAGATCTAATATTACATACCTGAGCCAAAGTAGAGATGCACATCTGCTATCTCTTATGTTTATCAGAGCCAAGGATGAAAACTACATAGACCATACCACCAGAGTTACCAGGCAGGGGGATGCTATACTACTTAAAGTTCCTAAACCACTCACAAATAGACTGACAAGAGCCCCTATCTACAAAGGCAGCAAATTATGGAATGAACTCCCAGTCAGAATTAGACATGCACAAACACAACTAGAATTAAAAAATCTGGTCAGAATTCACCAAGCCAATCAGGCCCTTCTACAGGCCTAGTGATGAGGTCGCCAAGTTTAATTATCTACCTATTATAAGCACCTATGGCCACCCACTCCCCCACCACACCGCGCTCCCTTACCTGCTGCCAGTAAACCAAGTTATCCACGATACAAATTATTTGCCCAACAACTCCAGAAAATTCATATCAGTCTGGTATTATTGCTATAAACATAGACACTAATAAAGACTGTACTACACTACTAAATGACTGAAATGTACCATCCTCCAAGCATAGTTTATCCCATCATTACTAGTAACAACCTACTTACTCAAACTACTTCATGTAGTCAAGCCCCCCCCCCCCCAGGTATTAACCTTTTTAAGCATAACCCTATAAGCTAACCATACTCCATCTAACAGAATAAACAAACCATTGTACTAACACTCCATCTCAAAATCCCATCTCCAACATGATAATTATGCAATTCACCACATAGTAGGCATACAAACCTGTGAAGGGAAACTATGCACCTAACCACTCCGTAATGTAACGGTCTAAGCAATACACATGTATCTATCTAGGTATGTATGTATACAACATATAACTACTATCTTATAGGTGAATTGTCAAACTATACCATATGTAAGTCTTGGAATAATTAATATTGTTATTTCAGCTAACTTGAGCTAGCTGCTAATGACAATATCAGACTACATATATACATATATTGTAAATAACTGTAATGTCACATGGCTGGAAGACCAGTGCCACAGCGCTGACAAAAGACTCTATTCAATGAATAGACTATATTTACTATATATATATAGACTTGATTTTTAGACAGATTCGATATTTCCGCATTTCAAATGTGTGGTGAAATATAAATGAATTCAGTGAATGCTATAGAATATATTGGTACTGATCTTTGACTCACTCAAATGGTCATACATTCGCACAGAGTCCTTGAAAACAACTGGGAGAGTACTTTCATGTGACACTGCCTTTCTTAGCCTTCCATAGTTCCTGGAAGCCGACCTCAGGCCTGGGCTAACTGTCGCCATGGTGAATGTCTGTGACCTGTGGAAAAAAAAGTGTAGGATAAGTACTCTGCTGATAGAATGCCCCTGTGATCATACTGCACTGATCTCTCAGGCAAGTAGCCGCATAGGCAGGTAGGCGTGGGTATGGTGATGACATCAGGGAGCCTAGGTGGTGAAATAGTTGGGACACCGGCCTGGAATGCAAGAGATGTGGGTTTGATTCGAGCTCTATGTTCCATATTTCCCATTTTCATCATCCCCATGACACTAGTGCCATGACCAGAATCCTGTACAAGCTATGCGCTGTATGGTTGTTGAACCTACCCTGTGTATGTATATGAGTGAATTGCGTGTATGCATGTAATTGTAAGCATTAAATGACCATTTAAAAGATTTACCATTCCAGGGGATGAGTGTAGTCGTTTTCACCGACCTCTCAGACAAGGAGCCGCATAGATAGGTAGGTGTGGATAGGGTGGTGAGATCAGGGAGCCTGTGTGGTGTAATAGTTAGTACACTGGCCCGGAATGCAAGAGATGTGGGTTAGATTCCCGCTCTAGGCGCAATATTTCCCATTTTCATTACCCCCACGACAATACCTAATGAACAAACATAGGACCTTCCTTTTCTTTTTTCCGATTATACAAAGTGGTGGCTGATGCGAAAGCATATGCTCCCTTCACCTTCTTCTGGTTTACATATTCAACTGGGTGGATTTGCGCTTCATCTCTTATTGTCTAATTTGATAAATAGTGGTGAAATGAAAATGATGTTGGTCGATGTTCAAAGTTGCACACTATCAACACACATGTGTATGTGTGTGAGAAGTGTCTGTGAAGCATGTTATACTAATAAATCATAGCAAAACATTTGTTAAGTTGATTTAATCATCAGAACAATTCAGCAATTGCATGAGACAAAAATTTATATTAAAAATGAATGTACTTAATTTTGTTAAGTTAATCTTGAGTCCATGGAAGTGTAACTTCTTATGCGTATATAGCGAATCTTTCGCCAATTTATTTTTAACTGGGGCTCCTATTAATTAACAGATTATGGGATGTGCAGACTCAAAATGATTAAATGCTCCTGACAAAATAAATGGGCATTTCAGGTCATATTACAAACAGTATAACATATTACTTTATTAGGTCCTAAAAGTAATTTACTGAACTGAACCTTTTACTCAGAACCAGTTAAATCTATATTCATGTCAAAACCGCTTTGGGGAGTGTCACCCCAACAGTTTCTTTGGTCAACTTATAAATATATATAAACACATACATATATATATACCGCATATATATATAATATATGTTATAAATATATATTATATATATATAGAGAGAGAGGGGGGAGGGAGAGATAGAGGTGATGGTTGAATCTATATATATATGAGTCAGGATCACAAAAGTAGGCCAATTGGGGAAAGTAAAAGTAGGCCAATTGGGGAAAGTTGTCAGCGTCGAGCATTGGATGTCAGCGTCGAACAGCATAATTATAGTTTAGCATTGACAGAGATATTGGAAAGTCCTTAAATTTATCCTGAATGTAAAGGTAGAGAAAATACAACAACCTTATTTGTTTCTAGAATAATTTAATATAAAACAAAGAAATGCACTACACTTTAAGAATTGCGATGCCGACATCTGTTAAAGCTGTCGGCATCGAGCATTGGATGTCGGTGTCGAACGGCATAATTATAGTTTAGCAATGACAGAGGTGTTGCAAAGTCCTTAAATTTATCCTGAATGTAAAGGTAGAGAAAATACAACAACCTTATTTGTTTCTATGATAATTTAATATAAAACAAAGAAATGCACTATACTTTAAGAATTGCAACGCCGACATCATAAATAAACCACCAATTGGCCCATTTTCGTGAGGCTGACTCATATATATATATATATATGCGTACATATATGTGCCTATAATGTAAGCTACAGTATACTCGTACTACATTAAGAAAATCCCTATAATAATAGTAATGAATACATGACATGTCTTTTTTTCACATTTTTCAAATTTGTATTCCAGTTGAATAACATCTTTTTTCAGCACCGAGGCGCTGGTCTTCCGGCCTTAACAATTATACTGCATATCAACTATTTATAGATGAGATCATGAGATGGTATGAACAATATAGACAATAGTAGTGTAAAATATTTTGATATACGGCATAGGGGGGAATGCAAATGTTCTATTACTGATCGGTGTAAGTGACCAGGCGCATGTATGTATATATATATGTATGGGCTGGTGGTGCCTGAGTGGGATGTAAATAGACATAGTGGTGCTGGTGTGGGTGCACTCAGGGCCTACCCCCTCTGCTGGGACAGTGATCACCACACTCAAAGGTCAAGGTTGGTGGTAGCCATGGGGCCTTACAGCTTGGTGGTGGTGGGCAGACCACTGGTATCCATGGGGACCAGGAATGCTGGATCCCTATAGGTAGGGCCAAGAATGCTTGTTTTCCATAGGGGAAAGGGGTGGGGTGATACTCTACAATGAACCCATGTAACCATATAAATAATAAACCAGAGGGCTTCACTCTCTCTTCTTCTTTACACTTTATACTCTTCCTTTCTATTTGTCTATATTGATTTCACCATAGCCAGCCTAAACAACCACAGATTCGAGCCTTAGCCTTTTTTACAAAATTGGTGTCCACGACGGGTGGATTGGTTGAGTAGTGGATTCAACTTTTACAGTAGGTTAAAATGAGGCATTACAAATACAGTGGGGATCTTATTTTGCACATGTAGACTGGAGAATAGTCATTTACCTTTAGACTATATCAGTGATTTGATGATCATACCTGTGAGGAGACATTAATATAATGGACATGACTTGCTGATACAGGTAGTCGTGGATTTGGGATTATGCAAATAATGGTTGCCCAACTCATTTAAATTGTCTTGGTCAACTATAGCTTTGTCAGTAGTATATGTTTTATTGGTTTAGTCAGGTGTTATAGGCTGGCGGGTCTACTTTGGTAGTTATTTCTTTTACTCTTTTTGCCAGGGGGGGGGGGGGGGATTTCAGAGAGGGAGAGGGAAGGGAGTGGTTTGGGACTGTGTATTTATTTTGGTTCTCAACTGTTGTGGTCTATCCAAGTAGGTTTATTAATATATGTCTATGTTGGGTACTCAACCTTTAATCTAGATTTAAATTGCAGGTAGGTTGTTGCATTCCTGGTTTTGGCAGAGAGTTTGTTCCAGAGTTGGCTTCCCTGATAAATAGGTGCTCTTTTGAGTTTGTTAGTCCTTGGATGGGAAATTGTCAAGAGGATGCCATCTGCTGCCCTAATATTATGAATACTTGTGTCGGTATATATTGTGTCTTGGGCTCTATTGTACATGAGTCCTAAGAGATGCCTTTTGCGCCTTGTCTCTAGTTTGTCCATTCCAGCTCTTCTGTGTGTATATTTTTGCCTTTGTAAACTGTCCTGAGTGCCCTATTTTGTACTGTTTGAAGCTTTGCTTGTTCCTGTTTTGTGAGTAGTTCATATATTAGGTCATTATAATCAATTATTGGGAGGATCAATGTTTTGTACATAAGAAGAGCTGTTTTTTCACTTATAAAACCCCTGATTTTTCTGAAGGTGTTTCAGTTTCCTTGCCAGTGACTGATTTAATCTACTTAGTTGTTTATTCCCATTTAGAGTTCCATCCAGTTCAGTTCCCAAATATTTGTAGGTCTCTACCTCCCTTAGTGTTTCATTCCCAATCTTTATTTGGACTTCTGAGGCTTTGTCCTTCTTGTTCTTGGTGCCATAGATAACATATTCAGTTTTGATTATATTGAGAGTTAATTTGTTTTCTTTGCACCATATATTTATTCTAGCTAAATTTTTATTTGTCAATTCTGCCACTTTTGCTAAGTTACTGTTTGATACCAGTTGGACTGCGTCATCAGCAAATAGAATGCATTTTGTTTGCCTCAGTGCTTGGGGTAAGTCGTTTATGAACAGAAGGAATAGAAGGGGGGCCAGTGTTGATCCCTGTGGTACCCCAGTTTTTACTTGTCTTAAGGTTGACTCAATGCCATTTAGTTTGGTACTTTGCTTTCGATTGGAAAGATAGTTTGTCAGAAAGGCTACTGTTTTTGGACCCAACTCACTCTTGACAACCTTCTGCAATAACCCTTTCTTGGTTGGGTAAAGTGATGATGAATTTCATCAAAAATGTTGAGGCTGCATTATCATTTGCTGTATCTTAAGTAGAGAGCGATATTATGTGGCTACTGGGTGATTTGGAAGGTCAATAGTTAAGTAGAAGGTGAATGGTAAAGGTGTTATGTGGCTTGGTCCTACCTCTACCTAGATAAAAGATTCACCCTGTACTTGTAGTACATGGGTGAACGACAACGTTGTGTAAATACGGGCGAAAATAGCTTTAGTATGGAACAGGAAGTAGAATGCCTGCCTCCAGTATCAAATGGGTACTTATATCGGCACAGAGTTGGTGAAATGGGAGAGAATGCAAAAAGACAAGATGGCGGCATTGGAACACCGTCGATTTCATCTTTAAATTCTATTAAACTATATGTTTTATTATATTTTTCAACTCAAAGGTAGTGGGGAAATATGAATATATATATATATATATATATATATAAAGAATAAGTGTTGCTTCTTAGATTGTGAAATGAGGCTCTCATTTCATTAACCCGCATTTTCGACCTCTTTTATATAGGGCTGGTATTCACTCGTGTACTGCGAGTACAGGGTGAATCCTTTATCTAACCTCTACCTAGATAACAGATTCACCCGGTACTTGTAGTACCCGGGTGAACGACAACGTAGTGTAAATACGGGCGAAAATAGCTTTGGTATGGAACAGGAAGTAGAATGCCTGGCTCCAGTGTCAAATGGTTACTTATATCGGCACAGAGTTCGTGAAATGGGAGAGAATGCAAAAAGACAACATGGTGGCCATAGAACGCCGTCGATTTCACTTTTAAATCTTATTAAACCAGATGTTTTATTATATTTTTCAACTCAAAGGTAGCGGGGAAATATGAAGACATATACAAAGAATACATGTTTCTTCTTCCTTAGATTGTGAAATTAGGCTGCTCTCATTTCACATTAAGCCCCGCATTTTCGAACTGACGTCGTATTTTCATATAAGGGGTGGTCTTCACCCATGCTAACTGGCGACGTACGCTACCGGGTGAATCCTTTATCTAACCTCTACCATGCAAAGTGATGGTGGGGCTTGTGCATAGTTTAGTAGTCTGGGGTGTTTGAGGTAGTTGCCTGCAGTGCATTGCATTATTTTGCCTAAAAGTTGACTGGCTAGAGGTGTTAAGGTGTGATTTGTAGATAAACCAGGATACAGCATTACAGGTAAAATAGTGTACAGGTACACAATAATTCTGTGCAGGCTGAGTTATAATTGACACAGTTTGTGGCTATTGTCATGATATTAATATTTAAGGTCATGATTACTGCTGATAGTCACACTGGACAATAGATGGATCACGTGAATTTCCTTTAAAATATTGGAAATAATACCCACCTAAAAATTAATGGGGGTTATGCAAAGCATGTAAATACCTCAGAGATTGTCAATGGCAATGCAAGAAGTGCTCATTTAGTTTAGCAATCATGTTCGTGGGGATTTGAACTCTTTCTTTCCCCGATTCGTCGAATGCTGCTTATTATGTATACATTATTGGTATTCTCTTTCTGACTTTGGTCTAGTGCAAACATTGAAACAGTAGGCCTATATTGTATTTGTTATTAGTATTAGTTTTACCTTCAACTTCAACTTCAAGGCTTCACTCTCCCGACTCCGTGGTCCGTGTGAGTTCTTGAGTCCTTAGATTAGCACGGATCCTCACAGAAACCGGCCAATGCTATATAGGTGGTGGGCAATGGTGGACCCGACTCCCATCGACAGTTGCTATGCAAGCTTGCACCGACCTAGTCCAGTCCAATAAATCAGACTGAGAGACCACGTTATTTGTTAGACTGGCACACAACTATATAGAAGTTGTGGTTGTCAGGCGATCTGCACCTCGCCTAGTGAGCGAGGTGGAACTAGAGTGGTACTTTGTTTTTATTATTATTTACACTAGGTGGCGTTACACATATCAACAGCAAGAACATAGGACTCGGGTTTCTAGATTATTGGTCCTTTCGAAGCGAGTAAGAAAGCAATCATTTCGCGCAATGAAGAGTATGCAGTGCTATTATAGTTCAAACCATTTCTACGTGATGCATCAATAACCATGTAATATAATCTAGAGCACAATGCTTCCTTTGACGTACATATCTTGTATAATAGAAGTGTGATGTTCTGACACTCAACGCAGCGACCATTGCGCTACGTCAGATGACGGAACTGGAATTGGTATTGCGCATGCTCTGGTTCACTGTTGACATAAGTAAGTAAACATACAGTGTGGCACTGAACTTTGTGAAAATATCATGTAGTAGTTTTTATTATTAATTGAATAGTTTCCGCTATGTGGAACAGCATCCCGATTCAGGTTGAACGAAGGATTGACAGACAGAGGAATCAGGATATTGAATAAAACAGCTTAGATAAAAGATTCACTCCTATTCAGAATGGGGGTTGCTGCAGTAAATTACTGAGTAATGTCCTACAATCACTTGAAACAGCTCCAAGCTTCTGATACCCCTGTCACACTGCGGCATAACAGGCCAGCGAGTGGGCAAGAAACATGGAAATTCTCGGCGTTTCAGGGCCAAATTGGACCTCAGTGCAAAGTAGTGGATGTAGGCAAAACGTTGGTTCAACGTAGTTGTGACGTGTCTCAACGAGTTAGAATGTAAAAAAAAAAAAAGGCCCAATATAAGACTAACGAGCCTACAGCTTCAGCCAAGCGAAACCCTAGCGTCCGCTTAGTGTAGGACTCGTGTAATTGGCCCATAATTTCCGAATTGTGGTTGATCCGGCGGGAAGCCCGAGACGGTCACATCCCCATGCACTGCACGCTCCCTCCTCCCCCTCCCCCCCCTCTGACCTGCATTCGGGCTACTGGTTCCCTCCCTTATGGATTTACCGTCAGCAACTCCCGTCTCCACCCATGAATCACCCACGTCAAACAGCATTAAATGGACTAAAAAGGCCCCCACATCACGTAACAATATGCAGCGAACTCGCAGAGCCGCAGCAACCAGAGGCCGCCCCGCGAAGCGCGCCACACGGAAGGCAACAATATCCCCGACCTCTGACGCGAGCGACTCCATCCACTCGCAAGATGGCGGCGCGTCCCCATAGCCTCCCACGCCACCGCCTCGGCCATCGCCTCCCGCCCGGCAGTCGACACGTGCGAGGAAGCCGACGGCTAAAGCAAAGCAAGCCGACGGATTACTACGCATGCAAGCCTCCATCGACGCCATTGAGAAGCACTGGAGCACGCTGGAGCGACACGCGGCTGACCAGAGGCGCGAGGCGGCCGAGCATCGCGCCGAGATGACGGCCCAAAGCAAGGTGCTCGCGGAAGCCACCGCGGCGATGGCGGCAGTCGCAGCCGGCATGCGCCACCCGGCCCCGCCGGCGGCGGCCCCGGCAACGCCCCGCAACCCCCCGAGCCGGCCTGCCAGGCCGGCCCGGGTTCACCAGCACCGCAGCCAGGCCAGATCCTTCTCCCCGGCCTCCCCGTCGCCAGCCCCGGTAAGGAGCCGGAACGGGTCACACCCCGGGCACACCCCCGACGCGAGCTTCAGCGCCTGGTCGTCTCCCTCACCCAGCCCGCCCCGGCACAGACCCAGGCGCCCCGAGGCCGCGCACGCCCTCGGCCGACATGCCTCCAGCCACCGACAACACAACGGCGACTACGGCGCCGCGCACGCCCCTGACCGGCGCGCCGCGTACCGCCGACAACACGACGGCGACTACGAGAGGGGCGCCCGTTCCACAGCCGAGGAGGCGGTCCGCCTCATCGTAGCAGCAGCAGACGGGAAGGGACACACCCGAAAAAAAGGTATACCCAACAAATATCTCTTTCCATATGACTTGGTCGAGCGCGGCGATGAGGGGAAGGCAGTGAAAAAGGGCGAGGCGACGAGAGAGGAGTACACACTCTGCCTGAAGTGCCTGGAGCATCAGCGCGGCTTCCCCGAGAGCGGCCTGCTCGCCCTGTCCAACCATCAGGAGATGGTTGCTCAGGACAACTGTTCGCTGGCGTGGGCAGTCGTCCGCCGCTACTCGGAGGAGATTTTCACACGGATAGCCGACGGTAGGCTCCCGAAAGGCTGGGCGGTCGAGGCGGCGATCAATGCGGTCCGCATTGAGGTGATCGCGATGGCGATCAACAACAACCCGGGAAGCAGCAGAAGTCGGGAGCCGACCCCCGCGCCCACTACGAGCGGCCGGCGATCGGCGCACCGTGCCCCGCATGGAATAAGGACCCCGGATCCTGCGATAAGGTGTCGAAGGGCGGGTCACACGGCTCGGGCACGCAAAAGGTGGCGCAAACGTCCGAAAAATAGTCACCAACCACACCGAGGCGAGTTGCTTCTCTAAGAAGTCCCGCGACCGCCCCGGCAGAAACTCTCAACAGGATTTTTAGCGCGCTGGCGGGAGGACACGCCACCCGCCCCGCCTCGCGCGATCCCGCCCCGACACACGGAACGCCCACCGTCAGCCTGCAGGGAAGCCAGCCGCACGCGTCACAAGGTACCACCAGCCCCTGAGGGCGCCCCGGGGCCGGGTGGCTTCGCCCCCGGTGCCCCCGGGGTTCCCCCCTGTGATGTCACGCCATGCGACCGAGGCCGCCACATGGAGGGGAGCCCCAGTAAGGCTGCTACCGCGTCATTACACACAGCCCCCGGCCCCTGCGGGGACCCCCCCGTGACGTCACGCCGCACACACAGCAGTGGCGCCATCTGGAGGAAACCCCCGGAACCGCCGCCCCGGGCGGGGAAGCCCTCGGTGACGTCACGCCCCTCAGACCCCGCCGGCGCCACCTGGAGGATTCCCCACCAGCTACCCACGTAAACATTGGCCGGCCTGGAGACACGCCTTCATACGACAGCTTCGCTCGCCGGGTCGGCGTTCCCAGTAACACATCCACACCGTCGGCCCCGGACCCCGCCTGCGCGCTGTGTGACGTGACCGCCCGCGCCCCCGCACTCGGAGCCGGCGCCGACGAGCCGGTCGAGCAGGTCGTTGACCCGCTGCTCCAAAGCACCCTCGTCGCGGCCCCTACCTGCGGCCCCACGCCGGCCAAGTACAGGGCCACCCTTTCGGGCGAGGGCTGGGCCGCATACCCCGACTAAGCCCGGGCGTACGCGGCCCTCGGTCCTCGGCCCTCCCAAACTATTTGGCAGCCCGAGTCCCGGTCCCCTCAGACTTGATCATCACTGAATGGCGCCGGGTGCTCCGCGGCTACGACGACCCCCTGCTCCTCGACCACCTCGAGTTCGGGTTCCCGGCCAACTACACCGCGCCCGGCCCCCCCACGCCAACTTACAAGAACCATCGCGAGGACCCCGACTTCGGCCACCACGTCTCCAGCTACACCGAGGAGGAGTTGCGCCGCGGCGCCCTCCTCGGGCCGTTCGCGGTCCCCCCCTTCACACCATGAGCTCAGTGCAGCCCCATCATGACGCGGCCGAAGTCCACCCCGTACAAGCGCCGCGTCATCGTGGACCTGTCCTTCCCCCCGGGCCGCAGCGTCAACGCGGGCATCCCCAGGAGGGAGTACCTCGGTCGTCCGCACATCTACACGCTTCCCTCCGCCACCGACCTGGGCCGGCGCGTCGTCCGGGAGGGGAGGGGCTCCTTCTGCTGGTCGGCCGACGTCTCTCGCGCCTACCGGCAGCTCCGCGCGGTCCCCTCTCCACCCAGCTCTTCGGCATCCTCGTCGATGGCGCACCTACGTCGACATCGCCCTCCCATTTGGCTGCAGGACCTCCGGCGCCGCCTGCGTCCGCGTCACCACGGCGATCGTCTGGGCGCTGGCGCAGCGCGGCTTCTACAGCGATGTCTACGTCGACGACTTCGTCGGGTGCGAGGCCACCTTCCTCGCGGCTATGCGTGCCTTCGACGGCATCCGCGACCTCTGCGAGGCGCTTGGCCTTGCCCTCGCCCCCGACAAATGCTGCCCGCCGACGGTGCGCCTCGTCTGGCTCGGCATTGAGTGCGACACCGAGGCCATGACCCTCAGGATCCCTGATCGCAAGCTCCGCGACGTCGTCGACGAGTGCGAGCGCTGGCTCCACCGGCCCACCCTCACCAGAAGGGCCCTCCAGCGCCTCCTCGGCCGACTCGCACATGTCACCACCTGCATCCCCCCGGGCCGCACCTTCATGGTGCGAATCCTGCGCAGCCTGAGGGCCGCCCCATCTGCGGGCCACGCGGACATCGACCCAGAACTGAGGAAGGACGTCCGCTGGTTTCGCGACTACGCGATCGGCGGGAACGGCGTCTGTCTCCTACCACCTCGACGCCGCCCCCGATGGATAATCGAGTGCGACTCCTGCCTCACCGGCGGGGGCGCCTTCTCGGAGGCCGCCTGCTTCGCCGAGGCCTATGACGCAGACTTCCGGACGCCATACCCGACCATCCACGAGCTCGAGGCCCTCAACCTCGTGCTGGCGGTCGGGCCCTCGGCCCCCCCGCCCCCAGCGGACACGAGATCATCGTTAACACCGACAACGCCGCCTCTGCCCACGCCATCCAGACCGGTCGAGCCATCGACCCCACCCTGGGCGCGTGCGCCCGGGAGCTCTGGCTCATGGCCGCCCGTGGCTCATTCGACGTTGTTGTCTGTCACAAGCCGGGTGCCGAGCTCATATTCGCGGACGCCCTCAGCCGCGCCCATCTCTCCCCTGCCGCCCTCGACCTCGTCCGTCACCAGTGTGAAATTCGTTGCTTGTCTCGAATTAGGGTGCACCATACGCAGGCGATAATCACACTTGACCTTTGATCCATTCCAGAGTACGGGCCCGCGGCGCACCGGCATCTGATGGAGATGCACCGCGCCGCCCTCGCCCCCGGCACCTGGCAAAACCGCGACCGGCACGCCAGACGATACCTCGAGTTCGCCCTCGAGCGCGGGGTCGATCACCTCGCCCCCGCACCCTACGACGTCGGCCAGTTTGTCACCCACCTGCACCGCCTCTTGCCATCCCCGGCCTCGGTCGCCAACGCGTTCTCGGGCGCCGCGCCTGGGTCCGGGGGGCGGGGGGCGACGCGGCCCCATTCGACGCCCCCTTTGCGGCCCACGTCCGGCGAGAGACTCTTCGTCACCCCGGTTCGACGCGCCCCCGGCGTCACCCCCGAGATGCTGCCCATCATCCACGCCTACATGCGGACCCTCGGGCACCTCGGCGTCGCCCCCTGGGTGGCCACAGTGATGGGCTTCTTCAGCTTCCTAAGGCAGTCGAACTTGCTGTCCCCCTCACAGCCCCCTGGGGCGGCCCTCACACGCTCCGCCGAGACGACATTCGACCCGTCCTCGGCGGCCTCCGCCTGCGCGTAGCCTCCTCCATGACCATCCGCTCGGCCGTGCAGGCGGTCTCAATCTTCGTCCCGGCTATACCCGGCTCGCCCATCTGCCCCCTCCGGGCCTGGAGGCGCGCCCTCAACCTGACGCCCGCCCCCACCGACGCCCCGGCCTTCCTGGCGGGCGCGGGCGTCCCCCTCACTCCTCGCGACGTGACCCCCCTCATCCGCGCCGCCCTGCGCGGAGCCGGCGTCCCCGGAGCTGACGCCTACACTCTCCACGGCCTCCGCAGGGGCGCGGCGCAGGCGTGCGCGTCGAGGGGGGTCGACCTCTCCGCGATAATAGCGCAAGGGACCTGGGAGTCCGACGTCGTCCACGCCTACGTACATGCCCAAGCTGGCGGCCTCCGACGCCCCGAGAGCCTTGGCCTTGTGCTTTGGGTCGGCTCCCGTGCCTACCTCCTCCCAGAGTGCTTCCTTTGCGGACATGGACCAGGTCGACTGACCTTTCACCTATTGACACTGTACCTTGTGCCGTTATCGCCTACCTAATAAAAACCCTTTCTCCCACCTCCGTCTCGGGTTTCCTTTGTCCGGATCGGCCCATAATTTCCGAATTGTGGTTGATCTGGCGGGAAGCCCGAGACGGTCACATCCCCATGCACTGCACGCTCCCTCCTCCCCCTCCCCCCCTCTGACCTGCATTTGGGCTACTGGTTCCCTCCCTTATGGATGTACCACACCCACCCACCCTCTTTTATATATCTCTTTATTATATACTTACTACTCTTCCTATCTTAACTTTACATATATCACTCCAGGGGGTCGCCTCCCGGGCCTACCTCCTCCCAGAGTGCTTCCTCTGCGGACATGGACCAGGTCGACTGACCTTTCACCTATTGACACTGTACCTTGTGCCGTTATCGCCTACCTAATAAAAACCCTTTCTCCCACCTCCGTCTCGGGTTTCCTTTGTCCGGATCACACCTGCCTAACGTAGCTATGTGTGACTCTGACGTAATTCATAATATGAGTTGACATCAGGCCTGAGAGTGAGCAGCGTCAGTCTAACAACAGTCCAGCGTGCTCAGCGTAAGGACAGCGAGCGCTCAACACGCTCGACGTGAGCGTAACGGATGCCTTTATATACTCAAAGGCAAAACGTTTGTGCCATGTTCACACTACATCGACAGCACGTTCGCTTACGTTCGAAGAACGTTGGTATACGTTATGTGCGCACCAGCCATTCATCAACTACATCGAATACGTCAAGACCCGTTGGACTTACGTTAGACTAATGTTAGACACATTACAGAGACACGTTAGACCTACATCTAGATATGTTAACACCACGTCAGCTCCCAGGCTGCACATTCCTCCAGGCTCTCTGTCAGTCTACCGTAAGTCGACGTAGCTCAACGTGGACCGACATAGCTCTAACGAACATCTAACATATCTTGACATAAGCCTAACATGTAAGCCCAATGTAACCCAACTTAACAGCCTTACGTCACGCTACGTCGAAGGTTTTGGGTATGTCCAAAACCTTGATGTGTGTCACCGTATCTCAACGTAACGCAACGTATCTCGACGGAGGCTTAATGAACGAGTAATGTATCCCGATGTATCTCGACGTAATGGCCAAATTTCACCTATGTTGGCTTATGCTACCGGGTTACGTTGCAGTGTGACAGGTGTATTATGTGACAAGAGACCGGTGTAACAAAGATATTGTTCCAGATTCACCAGGCAACGATCTGAACACACCGATCTAACGACCAGTAGAGAACTATGTCTATTGCCGCATGAAGTCGCATTGTCATGTGGTTTCCATTATGGGGCTTTTGCTTTTTTAGCACTTTGTCCTCCATTTGTGCCACCTCACCCCAGATATTAAATTCATGTTTGCTGGATTTGTATAGGCAACAACAACAAAACGTATTGTTAGAATTTGTATTTAATAGAATAACTGATACCACAGTCACACGAGAGCCAGCGTTTGCTGCCAACCTCCTTACGCCCAAAACATCGCCAACCACCCAGCGTCCCACTTGATACATTGATTCAAAAGCGCGGTTGGTGCCAGGTTGGTGAGCGCAGCATTGCATGTGTTGGTGCCGCCAGCTCGCCAACCAAGAGGTCGGTGACCTGGCGCCGCCAGATTGGTGCCAGGTCACCAACCACTGGCGACCCGGTGCCGACCGCACTGGACACAAGGAGGTTGCAAGTGCAGCAGCTGAATCCTCCTTGCATCCAAAATTTCCAAAATGGTCCCCGGGAGGTTGGCGACCTCGCGCCGCCCGCACGTAAGAAGGACGTTTTGACGTCACGAATCGATCGTAAGCAAACGGAGACTTTGTGTGACTTGGGTATAAAGTGATCATATGTTTGTATTTGTTTTTACAATGACCATGCTTAGGCCAGATTTGAACAAAAACAACTTGTTAAGCGTCCCCACCCGACCTGAGAAATGCCCCCGACCTCCAAATATTTTATATTTTCTACCAAAAAACTTTCAAATAAAGTATTAACTCAAAACAATGCTTTCCTACCTATTGTAATGATTGCACAATGACCGACTAACTTCATCCTGATGATTTTATAGGAATTTTTGTTTTCTTCTTCAATTTCTAGGTAGAAAGTGTCTATGGTCTTCTCTACCTTCCTATCATGCCTTTTGACCATGAATACCATGGTTAGTTTTCTTCTTCCTGTACACCACCATTCTACATACAAAATAAACAAATTTAAACCTTTCCCCCCCCGAGCTGGAAAAATGTTAATGGGTGGGCACTAAACAAGTTGGTTTTTTATGTGGCTTAAGTCTGGGGGAGGGGGATTTGCGTGTTTTTAATAATTGCTAGGATAACGTACTATTAGTGGAACAGTATTTAGATAATATCATAGATTTCTGGGGTTTTTTGCCAGAGACCACTCTTCCCAAATAGATTGGAGCGATTCTCGGTCGAACCATTATGGTATGTTTAAATAAAGGAACACCATATCAAATATTTAATTTCGAGCTCCCGCTGTTGATTTCCTTCTTTTTTTAAAATAAAATAAAAAGGTTTTTGTTGATTTTTTAATCAAAATAAAAAAGTTCTTCAACAGGCGTAGATTTGAATTCGTTAGAAACCCAGTGACAAAATATACCGAAATATGAATTATCTTTAATTATGTTTGGAACAGATGGAGGGCTGAGTTGGCGTCGATGCCTTCTTTGTGGGTTTAATCAATCGGTGCCAACTGAAGCTATTACAACGGTCAATAGTCCCTATGAGCTGTTAATGGATCACCTCTAAGACAAAATAACCAACAACGCTTCCTTGTAGACAGAGAAGGATTTTATTTTAACATTTCGTTAATAGAAAATAACCTGTGTACGATGTAGTAACTAAATTTTCTCCCCACCCGTAGCCCCAAATATACAATAGGAATGGCCGTATATATGCTGCATGATAATGGCCGTATTACAAATAGATTCATCCAGGTACAACCGTTACAAAACAGCAGGAGTTTAACAATACAACCATCGTGAATCTGACAATAAAGAAAGTAAAGCCATGCTTGTATAGTGTTCGATAAAAGACATTTTGTCACAGTGAGTAAATCGGTCAATTTTTACCCCATTTTCTCCTATTAGGAAAAAGAAAATTGTTTATCCATACATAATACAGACATAAATTGCTGCCGCCGTACTGAATTCTAATAGATTTTAACAAATTAATTAGAATTTCCAAAATATATGGAATATACTATGCTTTATTAAAGTTGTAAATAACCGTTCTCACCAAAGTGTATTGACAAGTGAAACATGTGGCGACACACCACCAGCGTATACATATATTTGTCAGAATATATATTTAAATTTATATAAATGGTGTGTGATACACACCAATAGCTAGGCTTATATACTATTAGGGATAGGTTTACGCTTAGCTAATATAATTAATTGCATTTATTCAGTACCTAATGTGCATAAAATCTGTCAAGTTATTTTTCATATGAATCAAAATCCAAGACCCATTTTATGTCAAGCTTAAAATATAAAGTGTTTCTTGTTCCATGACCGACCTTGCAAAATGTTGCTGACCGTAATTTGTTTTTGATTCAATAAAAATGTTTTGACAAATTACATGGGTTGTTACGTCAAATTACCTCATGATCAAGGGGTTCATGGTAACAACAAAAGTTAATCCCTACTTAACCTTTTTTGTTTGCCTGTAACCGGAAACACTTTTTTTTAAAGGCCTAACTATCGACACTCCTTGATCATACAGCGTGGGTGTATTTAGGAATATGGCTTAATTAAATTTAATCAATCGTTGAGGATTAATTTCGATTGATGCACCACCTCCATGCCACGTGAAATACACCTTGGACAGTTTTCAGATCACCTCCACTGTTTATGCTGAAGGGTGGTCACCAGGAGCATTAAACGCCCTGTTGGTGGAGAAGCGGTTCCTAATGGTCTTATGGCAATTGTACATGTAGTAACATGGGTAATTCAGGGCGCGGGACCGCCACGTTAAAGTTGCATAGTCCGATGCTTTTGAGTTTCTGTCATTTTTTTAAAAGATAAATATATTAGGTTGGTGGTTATTATCTACCTTACTTTAGTTTTGGGCAACTTTTATTTTAAATGGCTAACTTTGGAGATATTTGAAGGGCAAGCATGACAAATTAAATTTTTGCATGCACACTAAAACAAAATAGGTTTAGCAGGAACAGGTTCTATTAAATTGGCTTAGTATCCCACGTGTGGTGACAAATATTTAATAAGTGCATCAGTATCTAACTTAGATATGTAGGATCAAATCTAGATAATTGTTTTGGTTTTGAAAATTTGATGTCGTTATCGGACTATGCAGCTTTAACGCAGGCGGTAACCAAGGACGCAACTTATATAGAAATTCAATCGAAAGCCACAAGGCATACACAGCGGATGAGGCGTCCCCTACGCCGCCTTGTGGAGTTTTTAATAAGCAGCTCAGTTCGCCTCAGCACTCAAACGACATATGGTTTGCGATAACCTGCTGCTCCAGTTTCAATTTTGACCACCCACCCACCCACCTGAAACCAGAGACTTTTAATAGGGTTGGGCAGCCTGGTAGCCGACCTGATTCATGAACCCTGGGCGGGGCAAGAGCCACCACACCTGTGCTTTCTGTCTTAAATAAAATTCCAATATATACAAACTTATGTCGTCCTGCGTCCTGAATTAACAAAGAAAATTGTATTTCGTGGCGTTTCCTTGGAACGCAGGTGTGACTATATTACCGTCAATATTACATAACTTGTAATGTTGTTTTCCGGTTGTTTTTTTTTATGATAATGTACATGGTATATCCTGAGGAGTACACATCTTCACACATATGTATACGATTAATAAATATCCACAACGCACTTTGTTTAAATATGTTTAACATAGACAAACAGATAAGGATTTATTAATATGTACCACTGTGCACTGTACATTGGGATTAGCTGCAGTTTGGTGTTCTTTGTGGGGTTTTTGAGGGGGCGGGTTTATAAATAAGTAATTCACTCAGATCACTAACGTACCAATTTCTAAATAGATATCGTTAACAATAACATCTTAGATACAAGACTGAAGACGTGTATTCGAGAGATTTGTTTAAAATCTAAATAAATTAAATCAACCCATGAATGGGATCTTGGGAAATAGGTTATGTTTCCAGTGAAAACGTACTTCACTTGTGCGATAATAGTACCGTATTTGTTGGTAGATAATAATTTCCACCAATTTTGCCTGAGGGAAAAGAAATCTAGTCCCAAACTTCCCCAGACCCTTGGGAGACATTAATCAAATTTAAATTACTCATTATACACTGATAAATAGCGTAATATAACAAACAATTCTATTCGCTACTAACAAATGAAGAGGCCATATACAAACATGGAGTTGCCCATCTTCCAAAATCGTATACTATATAATATTCAAAACGTACTGTAATAATTAGAAAAAACATGTACTCACTAGATGATCGCTTCAGACCAACTTTTGGATAAACCTCCCCGGAGAGCTGTCCTATCTAACAGTAACAGCCATACCTCAATGGGTGACCCAATGAATTACAAAATTGATACTTGTCGCTACCTAGCCTGGCACTCGGCATTAATAGGATAGGGCAAGGACTAGTAGCTCAGTGTCAGGATAATGTGACTGAGTAGGAAATCGGGTCATGGTGCTGGCGACCTAGTCTCCAAGTGGGGCAGCACTATATAAAGCCACCATGAGTGTGCACTGTCACAAGTCGGTACTCATCCTAATATGACCATAGATATTGCAGGACGTAAAACTTTTTTTTTTAAACACGCAAACCAATGGGTTACTACACCAAACCCTGACCTTATGTGCGTCATGTGATCGAGCACAAGTTTAAAAGTCTACTGTAGCTAATTAACCGGTAATCTAGAACCGCACCACATCATAGGAGGTGCGACAAAGCATCCCTTCAGAGGGAGGCTGGGAGGAAGTTAACAGTGGTGTACAGAGGCGGTCTGAGAACGGCCATCAGTGTTGTGAGGTCCTGTCTGTTGTAGACTAATACTCCTACCCTCAGTTCGCACAGAAACAGTGGCAGATTAACCATTACACATTAGGCACAGAAACAGTGGCAGATTAACCATTACAGATTAGGCTGAGTAGGCTTAAAGTTGCAGTCTGATCGTTTTGAGTTTCTGTCACATTCCTGAGATAAATATATTAGGTTGGTCGTTATAATCTACTTTACTTTTAGTTTGACGTAACTAGGAACTTAAATGAAGAGATATCTGAAGTGTAAACAAGCGCACACACACACACACACACGCACTCGCACACGCGCACGCGCACACACACACACAAATTGGGCGTGCTTGTAAAAAGTCTGATACAATAAGCTTCAACAGGATTAGGTTCTATTAAATTGACTCAGTATGCCATTCTAATGCAGCAACAAATACTTTATAAGTGCACCAGTATCGCACCAGTAGCTAAATTGGATATGTAGGTTCAAATCTAGATAGTGTTTTGCTTTGAAAATGTGATGCTTTTATCGGACTATGCAGCTTTAAGCCTAGGAACCCGGAATGGAGGAAAGGGGGGTGGGGGGTGGGAGGGGAATGGGCCTGAGATGGTTTAACTGAGTGTACTAAGACTAAGCCTAGGAGCCTGAGTGGTAGTTAATCGGCAACTGCACACAACCACCACACGCGCGTTCACTCCAGACCCGCCGGTGTACGCCAGGCACACAATCGAACTGTCCACTTTATATATGATATACACCCACGGTCCAGTGAGACGAACGCGTCTCACTGCGGAGCGTCCGGCGTGTACAAAAAGCGCCTTACAAAAAGATTTTTTTTATTTAATCACGCCCAAAGAAAGAAAACCACAAAATACATTCGGGCGCTGGACAGTATAAAGGTGTGCTTCGTCTATTTTTAAATAGTTTTCTTGTTGTCATTAGATATGACATAAACCCGAAAGAGTCGATCAACATTGGACATTATGCAACAGCTTTGACCAGCTTTGACTTTCTTAAATTAAAAAAGAATATTTTTAATCTCATCTGAAAATGATTATGAAAAGAAATAGAGATAACAGGGGGTAGACCTTTTCTAGAACGTGTCCGTGTTATACAAACGCACCAACGCATTAGCTGGAGAGTAAATTTCTTGGGGGGGAGAGGGTCCGATTTAAATGAAAGCCTGAATTGAAGAAAGGGAACTGAATGGTTTGCTATGCTATAGCAAAGTGACGTTGTGGTCTGTGACGTCATCTAGGAAGAGTGTGCTGAAGATGTCATTGTAGAAGTGCGGATGGTACTTGCAGGCGCGCTCACAATCGGGACAGAAGTTTATCTCGCACAGCATCGGCTGGATGACCCGCTCTCCTAAAGCAAACAAATTAACAAAAACTGTAATTAAACAGGCAAAGTCTGCTGCGGTGAAGTGAAGGAATAACTTACCACAATGGTCAGATAATTTTCTTCACCATCCCTTTTTTTTGTGATGGCGTATGTATGCTGCCCATAACGATTAAGTCTGATGACTTGTTTTGGCCGCTCAACAGTAATAGTCCCATAGTTCCCCTTATTTTGTTACTTTCAGTTGTTGTGCAGCTAACTACTGCATACATTCTTTCTTTGCTTGCAAGTATTCTTGGAAATTACGGTTCATACAAAGAGTTGGCCACGAGATTCAAGAATATACAGTTAAATTCAAAAACATTTAAGGGTACTCGAACCAAAAATCTAAATTCAAGAACATTCACGACTTTCGGCGACGCGTGCGAACCGTGTTATACAATGCAGTGTTCTCGTTAGTATTCCCACTTCTACCTCCCAGCGTCCCCAACGGGACATGGTGGCTAAATCTGTAGCGCGCAGGCCTGCCGTGTGGGAGATCGGGAGTTCTATTCCAGGTCGAGTCAAACCAATGACGTACAAAATTGATACTTGTCAATTCCTAGCTTGGCGCTCTGCATTAATAGGATAGGGCAAGGATGGGTTAGCTCAGTGTTAGGATAATGTGACTTGAGTGGGATATCGGGTCATGGTGCTGGTGGCCTTATTTCTCATTGGGGCAGCAGTATAAAGTCGTCTTGAGTGTGCAGTCACAAATCAGTACCTGTCATATGACCTTAGATGTTGCCAGGACACAAAACTCCAACCAACCCAGTGTCCCCACCCGCACCTCCCCTCTCACCTCACCTTACAGTGACCACACTGCAGGAACCAGCACCGACTCGACCACCCCAGACGAACGGTGGCAGTGTTGATTAATTGGGGAATGGTGATGGCTGTCCTTCTTACCCTGTTGGTTCGTGTCCCACATCAGCATGAGGTCGATGGCGTAGATGGCCCTGGACTGGGGTGCTGGCGGCATGCCCTGGGGATGGGGCCGGCTTACCGCCGCACTGAACACCTCCTTGAACATACTCAGGATCTTCGGCTGCAATGGCACAGCAACGGCTATTAGTATTCACAGTAATGTGTTCCTCTTTTATATTATTAATTTGCCTATTAAATTCATGTCAGTGCTTTCCTCTGTATTTCCTCGTAATTGTCTATATTGTTATAAATATGTTCACTGTGTAGCAGTGTTAGTCACTGGGACAGGAAAACAGTGTGGTGCCTCTGACATGTTACTCAGACAGGGGGGGGGGGGGGAACTAAAAAGCCGTCGAAATATGTGTGCACTTGTGACCAGTACATTACGGTCCATAGACTATAGCGTCAACTTCAAAACATTTCAGCTCCACAGCATTTGTGCTTTGTGAAGATAGCTAGTAAAACATCTTTAAAAAATATTATAGTGGCTAAATCCAATTTAAGACCCTTTTAGACCTTTCATAGAAAGGTTACCATATTTAAGACTTCTCAAGGCCTTGAAAATTGGCTAATCAATTTAAGACTTTTTAATGATCTGCGGGAACCATGTAGGGTACATTAGCTATTCCGTTGAACTCACCTCTACAGTATCCCAGGAGAAGGCAGGGTACTGGCGGTCAAACATGGAGATGAACTGGTCATAGTGAACCTGTGCAAAGGTAATTAGGGGGAACTTCTGATAAAGCATATATAAGCACAGTACAGTAAAACCCCGTTATAACGCAATCGTTGAAGTCCATACAAATTGATTGCGAAAAAAAGGGGCGGTCGTGCTAAATCGGGGCTCAGTTTACTGAATTATTTTTTAATTAAATAATTCCAGGTCCAATGTATCATCGCGTTATACCCGAATTTGCGTAAAATCGGGGGTTCACTGCACTATTTAAAGTTGCATAGTCCGATAGTTTTAAGTGTCTGTCATTTTCTGAGATAAATATATTAGATTGATCATTATAATCTACTTTACTTTACACATGCTTTTCTGCTCAAGGGGGAACCTCCCCCTGAATGTATTGGTTGTCAGTCCCCACTGACACTCAAACACATTTTACTAAGTTGCGTTGATTTTTTGGCCCTGCACCAACGGTTCTACACTGCAGACAGTATGCATGACCTTTTTACTAAGGTAAAACAGGAAAACATTTTAGCCTTTTTGAGGGCAGCTGGACTGTACCACCTTATATAGTTTACTAAATGGATTCTATCAATTATTAATAAAAACTTTTCTTTTTCTATGGGAATTTGTTTCCCTTGACCACAAATATATGATTGTGAGCTTTCTAATTTAATTAGTGTCTATTGGCACATAATTGATTGTCTGCTTTTACATGTAAAAGTGATGGTTTGAACAAAAAACAAACATTTCTCGCCGTGAATATGGCCTATGCTGCCGACACGGCGTAAAGCAACCACCAATCAATCAATCAATCAATCAAAACTTTACTTTAGTTTGAAGTAACTTTGCTATAAAATGACAAACTTATGAGACATTTGAAGTGTAAACATGCCCAGTTAATTTTGGGCGTGGTCAAGTTATGACTATTTAAGTTGAATGCCTTTTGATTGCATCCCATAACCTATATGATAACTATGCTTATCCCTACCCTACATAATGCCACAGAATGTGCTATTTGAGCTTCAACCCAGTAAATTTGCAGGGACTGATCTGTCCAGGGCTATTAAACCTAGTATCCTATGGCTATAACTCTATTGCAGTTAATATTTATATTTTATTAAGGTATAGTGAATATTCATGTTAAAATCATGTGACTAAATCCTTAAACCCAATGATGAATGTTTTAAGTAATGGGATGTCTATTTATTGGACAATGTTCAGAGTGGATCGAGATTTTTTTTCATCAGTATATTTATATTTATACTTATACTATTCTTGTTTTCTTATAAAAGACGATAGTACAAATACAAAGATCAATACTATTTACTATTTATTTGAATTACTGATATAGTTTTTAGGCTCCCCTTTTCCCTCTCCCTTAATCAACCATACCATGCACAAAAACAATGTAAATAAATGTTCCGCTCTTAATAAATACGTGACTTAAAAGTAAATAGAAGCATACAAAAGTTCACGCACCTGTTTTAGTGTCGCTCCGGCCTGGTAGTTCATAACGGTGAAGTGTTTCTCGTAGTCATCAAAGTGATCCAGTGAGTAAGGCCTGGAAGTGGACATTCATATACTAACTATGTGTGAACAATTGTGTTCAACGTACAAAATGCTTTTGTCTCATTTGAGTGTCCCTCCGATTACAGTATGCCTGCTATGTCAGGACAAAACAGGTGTGGCTAACTAGAATTCAAGAACCTGGTAAGAATTCACCAAACCAATCAGGCCCTTCTACAGGCCTAGTGATGAGGTCGCCATATTTAATTATCTATCTATTATAAGCACCTAGGCCACCCCCCTCCCACCACCCCATGCGCTCCTTTGCCTGCTGCCAACAAACCAAGTTATCCACCGTACAAATTATTTTCCCAGCAAATTCAGAAAATGTGTATCAGTCTGGTAGTATTGCTATAAACATAGACACTAATAAAGACTGTACTAGACTACTAAATGACTGAAATGTACAATCTCCAAGTATAGTTTATCCCATCATTACTAACAACCTACTTACTCAAACTACTTCATGTAGTCAAAACACACACCCGAGGTATTAACCTTTTAAGCATAACCCTAGAAGCTAACCACACTCTATCTAACAGAATAAACAAACCATTCTACTAACACTCCATCTCAAAATGTTATCTCCAACAACATGATAATTATGCAATTCACAACACAGTAGGCATACAAACCTATGAAGGAAAACTATGCACCTAACCACTCCGTAATGTAAAGGTCTAATCAATACACATGTATGTATCTAAGTATGTATGAATACAACATATAACTACTATTTTTATATGTGAATTGTCAAACTATGCCATATGTAATTCTTTAAATGATTAATATTGTTATTTCAGCTGATTTGAGCCAGCTGCTGATGACAATATCAGACTATATATATAGTATAGTTATACGAATCTTACCTGGGTATAGATGATGGATAACTGTTGTTTTCCCGAGGTAGAAGCCTCGGGTAGACGTGGGCTAGGGAGAAGGAAGCACGTGAGGTACCAGCAATTTTAACCTACTTATTCAGGATAAAAATGATCTTTCAATACAATGGATACTATGATTTTCCCGTAACGGTACACCAACGGGATAGACGTGGTAGGGTGTGGTGGGCGGGCCCTAGCCCACGTCTACCCGAGGCTTCTACCTCGGGAAAACAACAGTTATACGAATCTTACCTGGGTATAGATGATGGATAACTATACTATTTTCAATGTTTTGCAAACGACTTAGCCGTCTTCCAGCCTGCATGCGCTAATATTCTTTTGACAGAAATACCTAGCAACCGTGCCTTGGAGACCATGGCACCTCTAGTTGAGTGGGAAGAGTATTTGCCCGTATCCACTCCAGCTAATTTCAACACCGTAATTGTCCATCTGGCGAGGGTGTCTCGTGAAATCGCCTTATGTGGCTTTATAAAGCTCACTAATAGTTGTTGTGATGCACGTAAATCCTTTGTCTTAGATATATAAGCCCGTATGGCTGACACAACACATAATTTCCGATCATTCGGAAAGCAGTCTAAGTGAACCGTAGATAAAGGGTCACCTAACGTGTTCGATTTGAGCAATTGGGCTAAATCAAACGTAGCTTGTTTCTTGTCTATTTCTAATCCTGTTAAAGATAAAGCAACAATCGTCTGTCCTCTGTGTCCGGTTACTAATAATAACAGGACCGCGACCTTAAAACCTAATTGTTTTATATCTAACCACGAGTTGTGAGGCCAAGCCTGAAACAACTTAAATACAATAGACACATCCCAAAACCGACTATACTTTGGTTTTGGAGGATTCCTTTGATAAATTGAACGAAGTAGATAACAAAGAACATAATGTTTTCCAACTGTTTCGCCATCAATTCTAGGTAATATGATTGATAACGCACATCTTGCCGCATTGATCGACCCATAGGATAGTCCTTCATCCTCTAGAGAACGAAGAAAACGAGCTACTTGTGAAATTGTTGGATTTTGTTGGCTTGACTTTCATTAACAAACAATGTACACCCCATTTCTTTAAATAGGATGTGTACATTTTGACAGTTCCTGTCCAATCCAAATTGCTGCAGCTGTTTCCTTAGAAAAGGAATGCCAATAGGGGCGTCGTTGACACGTCGCCGTGAACCACTAGCGGTCCGTGGTGTGTCAGATTCCCGAGTTTTCTTGGGAATAGTATATGTTCTTTTGCCAGTTGTGAAACTGCTGGCAGCCAAGGTTGCGTGTCCCAATCGGGCACCACCAGTATAGCATGTGTCCTCTCCAAACCGATTTTCCTGACAACGCGGCTGATAATGCTAAACGGTGGGAAAATATAAAAATAATTATTTTCCCCGGTAATAGCAAATGCATCTACTTTCCAAGCCTCCGGTTCAGGATGCCAAGAAACATAACAAGGTAACTTGTTATTATTTCGTGATGCAAACAAGTCAACTTTAGGTGTACCCCATTTTTCACAAATGAAGTTAAACAAAGGTGTAGAGAGAGACCATTCTAATGGCATGGAATTCTATTTTATGGTCTGCAAGTGTATTTTGTGACCCTGGAATATGCGCTACAGTCAGCCAGACTTGTTGAGCCTGTGCCCAGTTCCAAATCAGTTTAGACAACTGATTGCAAGGCTTTGATTTGGTTCCACCCATGTTATGAATATATGCCATGGCAGTAGTATTATCAGTTAGTATTCTAACTTGTGATTTATGTATCTTTACTAAACTACATAAGCCCAGATAAATAGCATGCAATTCTAGCGCATTAATATGGTCTGATTTTTCATCATCAAGCCATCTACCTCCTGTTGTGACCCCATCTCGATGAGCTCCCCAACCTTCTAACGAAGCATCAGTAGTAATTACCGTATTAGGTTCCGCCATGCGGATTGGATTTGGTGAACTTGCTCTGTGTTGCATCCACCATGCAATATCCTGTAGCCCTTCTTGCGAAATAAACATCTTTCGCTCAAAATTCCCTTTAGTTCGTGTTAACGCTAAATTTTTATCTATTTCTAGAGATTTAATATGGGCCTTCCCGTATAGAATAGCGGGTGCATACGATATCATTATCCCAATAAGGACTGCGACCTGTCTAATTTTAGGTTTTGGTAACTTAATAAGCTGGGTCGCTGTATTCATAAACTTAATTAGTTTTTGTTCTGTTATCGACACTGTAAGAGACTGTGTATCCAGAATAAACCCTAAACATTTGAGTTGTTTTGTTGGTTTAAACACTGACTTTTGTGGATGTACATAAAACCCCAATTTAGTAAGTAATGCACATAAATCCAAAACTGCATTCCCACAATCAATTTGTGTTGATGCTATAATAAAGGAATCATCTATGTATGGAAACATTATATGACCCTTCTGCGCCATTACTGAGAAAACAGGTTTAAGCAGTTTAGTGAATAAACGAGGGGCACAAGCTAAACCATTCGGCATGCAGGTAAACTCATAGAGTTGGTTATCCCAAAGAAACTGAAGAAATTTCCGGTCTTTTTCCCTTATGGGAAGCGTATAATATGCATCTTGTAAATCAACACTAGCCATCCACGCATCTGGCGTAATCAGATCTCGTGCCGTATCTAGCGAGAACATTTTAAAATGTCGATATTCAACCATTTTATTAAGGATTGTTAAATCCAGGATCATTCAAACCTCGCCATTAGGCTTTGGTCTCGAGAAGATGTTTGAAATAAACTCTCCTGAACAGTATGTCACTTTTTGTATAATTCCTTTCTCAAAGAATTTTTGTACCTGTTTGGTTAGTGCCTCTCGTTCAACCGGTTCAATGTTATAAGGAAAAGGTATCCTGCCTTGTACCGGAATTTGTGTGAAGGGAATGTGAACACCCCTAACTATTTGTAAAATTTCTTGGTCACTAGTAATTTTGTGCCACTCAGAAATATGATTATTAATATTACCAGCCACAAAGTTGCTTACAGTTTGTGTGGTTTTAGAGGCTGGAAGGACTTGTAACGTTTGTGTTTCAACCTCTACTTGGACCCGCCCCTGGGGAAGGGTCTCGGCGAGTTGACACCTCGGCCCAGTGGCCGTGCGGTGTTGTCGGTCCAGCCTGATCGAGCGCCCCGGCCCCGAAAAGCTTGACCGAAGTTTGAGCCCGGTCTGGTTCCCTTGGTGAACCGCCGTGGACGAAAATCCCCTCGTGACCTTTTGAAACGAGGAGTTTCCTGTTTCTTCTTACCATCCATGTTTTTGCCACTCTTGGCTGCAGTTTCTACCTCTTTATAGAGGTATTGTAGTTGATCGCCAAACATTTTCGTGTTATCTAAAGGTTTCCCTTTAACCGGCTCTGGAGCAAGAAAGAGCGTAAACTCTTTCCCATCATTATCAGTAACCTTCTTTGAGCGAGCCACTTCTTTGCCAGCATCTGTGCAAACCGACTTGAAGACATTTTCATATCTTCGATACGACAGGTAATTACCTGCCGCCGCCAACAATGCAATTCCTTTGTCCATCGTCTTAGCCAAAGACGAGAACTTATTTTCTCGTTGCATTCTGTTTGCTACAGGAGCAATAGCTGTTAGGGTACCAAGCACCGCCTTATGCACTATGTGCAACACACCCTCAAATCTCTTACGGTCCTCCGTCATATTGACATCTCGATCCATCTCCTTAATGATGGAGTTGGGAACACCTTTAATGCCTGTTAACTCATCTGATAACTTGGAAATAATCTCCGCCGGCTTAAACGTGCGGAAATGGCCATTAATGTTCTCACGCATAAGCGTAGTGGTTTTCACACGCTTAGCCCTTGGCTTCTCCACTTTCTTAGCCACTTTGCCCCCAATGGCAGCATAGACACCTTCATATCGCGTGTCTGAGTCCGATTCCGTGGAAGTGGAATCCGTGGACGAGTCGGAAGAAGAAGAATCTTTCCTCTTCTTCTTCTTCTTCTTCTTGGACTTGGTCTTGCGCTTTTTGCGAAGTCCAGTCTTCCCCCTTTCCTTGGTGAAATCATCACCAGAAGAAACGATATGTTTCTTCTTCTTCCTCCGTTTAGGAGAAGGAGGAGGAGCCCTAAGCTCCATCGCTGAGTCTGTGTCCGAGAAATCCTCCAAAGAAGACTCCTCTTGAACACTCGGCATTCGCCGTTTACGAGACACCGGTGGTTTGAGAGCCATTATATGACTCTCCATCGCCGCAAACCGCGTCTCCCAATTTTGAGGCGCGGCGCCGTCAGGCACTATGTCCTCCTCGGAGAGAATATGCGCCCCAGGCTGTGTCGAAGGCCCTGCCGACAACACGGGTGAGGAGTCGTACTCCTCGTCCCCTCCACTCGGAACACGCCCCTCGGCTGCTGCTGCACCGCGCTTACTCCGCTTCGTGGCCATCGGGAGCTGAAACAAAAATTTGTTGATCAGTCCCGGTATATATATATGTCACAACATGGTTGTTTCAAACTCATTTGGACATCTATTGGTGTTAGAGAACGTGTTTATACCGTTATAACACAGGCGTAATAAGCTAAATTTGTGCGTGGGTTGTGGGTCAAGCCCAAACCTTACGCGGGGTCAGGACCAGTGTATCGGCCCGCCCATCCCTCTGTTCCGCACACTTCTCCCACCTGTGACTACAACGTCAACAAACTCGGAGAAACGCCTGAAAAAGTTTGTGGGGAGTCTATAAAAGAAACCCAGGAGCATCTCCAACATTACCCTCTATTAGAGTACGAGAGAATTTCCACAGGAGACGAGGCAGAGCCCACATCTGTACCCATAATCACACGGTGACTCGGGTGTTGACAGAACCGCTAATGATCGGTTTCAATCCTTCAAGAAGGAATTCTATCCTTGGTTTTTTATAACCAAATAACTCGTCCAAAATGGACCAAAGAAAGTCTAAACTTTCCATAATGATGCTCTAATGCATCATGATTAAGCTAACCACAGTTTTTATGATACTTACTGCGTATTAGCTTGTATGTAGACTAAATTTGCCGGAGCAACCCAACGACACGTAATCCAGTCGTGAGTTGTATATGCTAATTGCTGGTACCTCACGTGCTTCCTTCTCCCTAGCCTGAGGCTGTATACCGAGGTAAAATATATATATATATACATATATTGTAAATAACTGTATTGTCACATGGCTGAAGACCAGTGCCACGGCTCTGACAAAAGACTTTATTCAATGCATAAACTATATTTATTTATTTTTAAAGGTAGCATTTCCTGCCTATAGTACAGCAATACCATTACTTGCATATTCAATATACTATGGGTTTTCTTTTTAATAATAAAAAATAAAACCGGCCTTTATCCCAGCCATACTTAAAGCTGCATAATCTGATGAAAGCATCAAATTTTCTAAACAAAATCATTTACTTAGATTTGATGCTACAGATCAAACTTAGGTTTTTTTGCTGCGTAGAAGGGGATACTAAGTTAATTTTATTGAACCTGTTACTGTTGAAGCATATGGTCATCAGAATTGTAACATGCATGCCTAAATTAATTTGGCATATTTTCATTGTAAATATATCCAAAGTTTTCCATTCATCATCAATCACTTCAAGATATAGTAAGGTAGATTATAACGATCAACCTAATATATTTATCTCAAAATATGGCTGAAAATCAAAACCATCGAGTATGCAACTTGAACTGCTTGTAATTCTGTATATGCCTGTTGAAAGATATTCAAAAGTACTCGAATTACACACATAAAATTGGTTATTCTTCCCCATGTGACACTATCTAATGCCCTCCAAGATTACCATAACATCCAGACTGTAATACCTACAAAGAAGACTTGATAATCAGATTAGCGAATTGCTAACTTTACTGGCGTGGTTGGGGTATAACTACCTAAGTAGAAAACATTAGCAATAGACAATTCGACAAGACACCTACTTGTTTGCAAATCTGAGCCAGAAGATTCTGTAGGCGTACAGCTTTAGCGGTTGTGTCGACGCGAGGAGCACAATATAGCGGATGTCAAACTTCACGTTACCCATGTCCTCTCGTTGGAACAGCACGGGATCCTCGATGTACTTACACGCCACCTGGTGGAGGAACGGTGAACTTCAATGAGGGCCAACCAGTTTATATATATGCACTACTTGGAAAAGGACTGTCTCTGTCTTTCACATACATACATACATACATACATACATACATACATATATACATACATACATACATACATACATACATACATACATACATACATACACATACATATAGCCCTTTTCCAAGTCGCCGGATCCCAGACACAGCTCACATGGTGGAGTGTCGGAAAGGTGGTGAATAAACATTCATGGAGTGGTACTTTAACTACTGCATAATAATTGCTAGGACAATTTCACTGTAAATTACAGAAACAAATGCATGGCAAGTGGAAACAAATGTAGGGCAAGAATCCTACCCAGTTTGATCATTAGGAGGCGGGTAGTTATAGGTACAAAGTAGGTTCAAAACATAGAGTCTATAATGAAAGATAGGGATGGGAGTAGCACCAACCCCAACTTCCTGGGCGTAATCGATTAATCAACTTGGGTCACCCGAGCCACTTTTTGGCACATGTGCACATACTACAGCCTCGGGTCGAATAATCGAATACGCTTCTCCGCGCTCGGGGTGGAAAAAATGATTTTTTTTTTTTAAATAACCGATAAAACTAAAGCAAAATAGGATTTAAAGTATTTTATGATGGCCTAGTTTAGCTATATTTCCATTTCATTAATCTAAGTTATTCTTTAAAAAAAACATGTATGACTGGTATTGGTAGCTGTTATCCTGCAGGACGGTACCAGCACAAATGTGATGTCATCGCTCGTAGCCAACCCCAGCTACGAGGTGGGTTACTTGGGTCGGATCGGTTTGCACACGGCACGTGTATTTGTCGACTCCACTCGCGGTGTTCGATTTGAAATTCTGACGACTCGGGTCACCCGAGTCGTGTTAATCGATTACGGCCCCTGTGTGTAAGCTGAAGCTGTGACCTGGTGTTCTGGGTCTAGCGGAAGTTGAAAATACCCGTACGGAAACGGTTCTGCTATAAATTATATATTTAGAAGTCCAGTACAGTATTGTGCAGTCACTACTATCCTGTAGGTGTCCAGGACTGAGAACTAGTTGTGTGAGAATCAAGGCTACACTGGCCCACTTGTAAATGATGTATTGGAGATGACCAACACCTACTGACACGCTCACCTTGGGACCAGTTTCCTGCAGGCGGATGATTTGCATAAGGTCTGCCGTAATGTGAATGTCCAGGCCGCGCGCCATGTTCCACGGCTTCAGGATCCAATGGTTGTCCACACCCCTGCACAACACAGACGGATCGAGTGGGGTTTTACACCCTAGGAACACCTGGGGAAGGGATATTAACAGGACAGCTATCCAATTCCTTTTTTTAATCTCATTAACTGGGCCTCTAGAATATGCTTGGTCGATATACATTTCAGAGGACCGAGGACCTAGGACCTCAAACCTATATTAAACGATGAGGTGTGAGTCTGAGGCCTTTGTAATATGGTTGGTCGATATGCATACCAGAGGACATAGGACCTCAAATCCCATACAAAGACCCTATAATACTAAGACGGCTCACTCAGCCTGTACTGTGTAATCAAAATGATCAAACCCACCACTTGGGGCGTGCTGGCTGTTCTCTTGGTTAAACAGGTGCTATATTATATGTATAAATGTATATATGAATGTGAAAGATATGGAATGATGGCGATGATGATGCTGATCATGATGTGTATTTGTTCATAGCAATTTCATATTGATGCGTATTCATACTTACCTATCTCATTTATAATATAATTGTATGTGTTTACATGTGAAACACCAACCAGCAGCCGGGCTGATCAAACCCACCACAAGGTGGCACTCCGAAATTTACATTACCATGGGAGAGATAGGCAGTGAGCCGTCTTAGTATTATAGGGTCTTTGGCTTAATACAACCTCGACTGCTTACATCTTCTCCCTGTGCTGGTAGTAGGACACAAACTGGGGAAGCTCGAGCTGCAGGTTGTAGGTGACCGGTAGCCAGCCCGGGTTGCTCCGGAGACCGTCGGGGTCCTGCCCGTCGTCGGTGCGCGCCCGGCGGGCTACCACGGCGAGTGGGTCCTTGCTGGTAACCAGCAGCTCACATGGGAACTGGTTCACCAGCTGCCCGGGCCACCGCCGGCTCAGCTCCCTGGGGCAAACACAGTAGCGTAATACAGTACAGTAAAAGTAAAACTTGTTTTATTTAACAACACCTCTAGAGCACATTGATTTTTATCATCGGCTATTGGGTGTCAAACATGTAATCATTCAAACACAGGGATGAAAGTAGTCTCCGGGAAAAAAAGCGGAAATGCTGATATTCTCCCATAGGTTTAACATTGTCAGGGAATCGCTGAAAATTCCCAGAAGTCAGGTTTCATACATATTGGTATATGCTGATAGTGCTCCCCCGTTTTAAGCATGTATTAGTAGTATACGCTGATAGTACTGCGCCGTTTGAAGCACGTATTAGTAGTATATGCTGATAGAGCTGCGGCGTTTGAAGCCATTAGTAGTATACGTTGCTAGTGCTGTGGCGTTTGCACACATATTAGTATACGCTGATGGTGCTGCAGCATGAAACAACGTATTTGTTGGTTGGTTGTTGGAGTTTTACGTCCTGGCAACATCTAAGGTCATATCAGGACGGGCGCAATGTATTGGTATACACTTATAGCTACGGGAAAAATCCCGGAAATCCGCAAAATCGCGGAGATCTTTCATCCCTGCAAACATATTTCTTTGGAGGAAACCTGTTGCCACCACATAGGCTACTCTTTCCGATAAGCAGCAAGCGGTCTTTTAAATGCACTTTCCCACACCACATACCACAGCATTTGATGAGCCAGTTGTGAACCACCAGTTGGAATGGGAAAATAGCCCAAACCACACTGAGAAGAATCAATCTGATGACCGACAGCTTCACAGGTGGATATTCTACCACCTGAGCTACGTCCCGCTCCTGTGGTGTATTACAATTTACAGAGTGTGAGGGGAGTATCTTGAGGTGGTTTTCTTTTTGCTTACTAAGGTACTATTTCAGCTCAGTGTTTTAATGAATAACGCATTGGAAATAAAATATGGTATTTTAATTATCTGGTTGATTCAATTAATTTCGGAGTGCATCACTAGTACACTGACAAGTCGACGTTCCGATAAATGTTAAATATAATTATAATTTATATACATGCTTAATTCACTTCAAATTTTAAATTACCTTTATTTATCGAGGTGCCATTTTGCTGGGTTCTGATCTCAGGATTATATACATGTGGGACAGGAGAGAGGAGAGAGGAGAGAGGAGAGAGGAAGAAGAGACAGGAAGAAGAGACATGGTAGAGGGGAGAGGGGAGAGGGGAGAGGGAGGAGAGGAGAGGAGGGCAGAGCAGAGCAGAGCAGAGCAGAGCAGAGCAGAGCAGAGCAGAGCAGAGCAGAGGAGCGGAGAGGAGAGGAGAGGAGAGCAGGGCAGAGCAGAGCAGAGCATCTATAAGTCAGCGTAGCAATGGCATTGAATACCTGAAGTCACTGATGGTGTTCTTGGACCACACAATGTCTGCAACCTCCTCGCGTCCCACCAGCTCAAAGCGCGGGTCAGACAGGAAGGCCCGCACCTGTTCGATATCGGTGTAGAGCCGGATCTTGCGGTCGGTCGGCAGGGCGATGGCAGCGCCTGGGTCCGGCAGTGTCTCACTGCGTGTGTACACCTGCAGGCAATCAAACGCACTGGGTAATGATGGAATTGCTGATTGTCATTGAATAAGTCACTTCCGAGACACCAAAGTCTGTACACACAACCCCTAACTAAGCTATGGTGGCGGTGAAGCACACAGCAGTACTACACACCGCCACATTTACAACATAGTCCTTATTCTCCTTTTTCTTTTTATTCTTTTTATTCTTTCTTACTATTCTTATTATTCTTATTATTCTTACTATTCTTATTATTCTTATTATTCTCATTATTATACCAACCTGAAAGTAAGTATCATCAAACTCCTTCTGTTTCCAGTCAATCTCAGAAAAGTCATGTGGCATCCAAGGCAACAGTTTTGCTTTTCGTTTCAAAGGATCTGTCACGTTTTCGGCATAGTCCCGCGTCAACTCGTCTACAAAGATATAATTACATGAAACAGCTTCATCGTTATTCCAGTAAATGGCTCAAAATGAACACGTAATGAATTAGACAGTATCAGAATATAAGAAACATAGAGTTTGGATATTTATAGGTTACTTGTCAAAAAAGACTAGATGCGGCGGCTGAATGAGTGGAGCACCCGCTTTCCAGGTGGCAGGTCTTGGGATTGGAACCCTGGGTTAGAACCCAGTCCAAGTCAAACTAATGACTTTAAAATAAAATGTGTAGATCTCCCTACATAGCCTGGTGCTCGGTATTACTAGCGTAGGGGAAGGAACAGTGAAATCGGGAAGATCAATTATTTGCTATTGAAATTTCCTCCCATTTATCAATGAAAAAATATATTTATATATTAAAACTTTTAAAAACACCAAAAACTTGCACACACACAAATATTTTAAAATGTCTATTTGGGATGGTGGTCACCATAACAATGTAACATGATGCTGCCATTAGTGTCCTTTATTTTTGTGTTTTCTTGTCCCTTTCAGTGGGCTAAGGCTAGCCTGTTATTAGTTTGTATTAGACTCATTCCTGTAGTATTTTTTTCAATACTGAAGGCAGACTTGCTACTGACTAATTAATTACTGGGGTCTTGACTATCTGGACTATGCAGTATTAATATTAAAATTATCTCTCTTTTTTTAAAAAAGGACGTAAATGTAAATTTTCACATTTGTAGACATTTGCTCAAACGCGCATTCGAACACATGTGACTGACCTTCCAACTCGAGGCTGGCAATAGGCCAGAGCAGGGTGTAGGTGACCTTGGTAGTGATGTGGTAGAAGGGCACGGTGCGGCATGTTGGTGTGTCCGAGTGCTGGATCCGAGACCCGAACTCGTCCTGCACATACCACAGCGGCTCCCGGCTTGCGTCGTCATCCTGAACACAGAGCGCATTGAGAGATGGATAATTGTCCACATTCAAGGGCCCGTACACATGTGAAGATATGGAATTCAAGGCTATTTCAAGGCTTTACTAGCCTGTTTTTGATAGAGATTTAAGACTTTTCACTTGGATTTCAGGAGGGAAAAACAATGGCGAATGGCGATTTCTGACTAACTTATATCAGTGGGGACAGTTTAATGGAATTCAAGGATTTTCAAGACTAATTACCCAAAATAGGATAAATTCAAGGCTTTTCAATGCCTTGAAATGGGGCAAATGAAGTTCAAGACTTTTCAAGACTTTCCAGGCCCCTGGCCTGCTTATAACACAGGCCTCCCAACATTCAGATTTAGCGATATGGGGGGGAAAATATATATTTGCGTGCAAGTCCACGATCAGTTATTCTATTATTCATCTTAAAATATGACGTCGATGACCAACATTTTTATACATTTCTAAATTGTAACATAGCAATATATGGAGACTGCTTGCTTGCTAGCTTGCTAGCTATTGTATTCTTTACTTAGGTAGTTGGGTAAAAGCTTAAAATATAAAACAACTTAATTTTGACATTATATGTGCTGCATGTAGTGTTCTCATTATTAGGTATCGACTGTCATCCTCTTACAACCTCAGGCCGATTGTGGCAGCACCTGTCTGTATTTGAATTAACTTATCAGGCCACGCACCCTCACTCTGCTATATAGTATAGTTATACGAGTCTTACCTTCGTACAGATGATGGATAACTGTTGTTTTACCGAGGTATAAGCCTCGGATAGATGTGGGCTAGGGAGAGGTAAGCACGTCCGGTACCAGCAATCTTAACCTACTTATTGAGGATAAAAATGACTTTCAACAATGGATACTATTACTTTACCGAAAAGGTACACCAACGGAATAGATGTGGCAGGGTGTGGCGGGAGGGCCCTAGCCCACATCTATCCGAGGCTTATACCTCGGTTAAAACAACAGTTATCCATCATCTGTACCAAGGTAAGACTCGTATAACTATACTATTTTACCTCGGTAAACAGCCTCAGGCTAGCCTCAGGCTAGGGAGACCTTTACATAATTCATTTTTTATCCTTAATATCATTCTTTCTTATTATTATAACATTCTAAATTTTTGTTCTCACCTATTCTTGTTAGTTGGCGAGAAGACGCTTGCAACGCCGGTAGGCTTTTCTAGTCGTTTATTATAATGTTTTGCAAACGACTTAGCCGTCTTCCAGCCTGCATGCGCTAGTATTCTTTTCACAGAAATACCAAGCACCCATGCCTTGGAGACCATGGCTCCTCTAGTTGAGTGGGAAGAGTATTTACTCGTATCCACTCCAGCCAATTTCAACACCGTAATTGTCCATCTGGCAAGTGTGTCTCGTGAAATCGCCTTATGTGGCTTTATAAAGCTCACTAATAGTTGTTGTGATGCACGTAAATCCTTTGTCTTGTATATATAAGCCCGTATGGCCGACACAACACATAATTTCCGATCATTCGGAAAACAGTCTAAGTGAACGTTGATAAAGGGTCACCTAACGTGTTCGATTTAAGCAATTTTTCTAAATCAAACGTAGCTTGTTGCTTGTCTATTTCTAATCCAGTTAAGGATAAAGCAACAATCGTCTGTCCTCTGTGTCCGGTTACTAACAATAACAGGACCGCGACCTTAAAACCTAACTGTTTTATATCTAACCACGAGTTGTGAGGCCAAGCCTGAAACAACTTAAATACTATAGAAACATCCCAAAACCGACTATACTTTGGTTTTGGAGGATTCCTTTGATAAATTGAACGAAGTAAATAACAAATAACATGATGTTTTCCCACTGTTTCGCCATCAATTCTAGGTAATATAATTGATAACGCACACCTCGCCGCATTAATCGATCCAAAGGAAAGTCCTTCATCCTCTAGAGAACGAAGAAAACTGAGCTACTTGTGAAATCTTTGGATTTGTTGGCTTAACTTTCATTAACAAACAATGTACACCCCATTTCTTTAAATAGGTTGTATACATTTTGACAGTTCCTGGCCTCCAGGCATCCGATACTATCCTATCCTCAGTAATTCTGTCAAATCCAAATTGCTGTAGCTGCTTCCTTAGAAAAGGAATGCCAATAGGGGCGTCGTTGACACGTCGCCGTGAACCACTAGCGGTTCCGTGTTGCGTCAGATTCCCGAGTTTTCTTGGGAATCGTATACGATCTTTTGCCAGTTGTGAAACTGCTGGCAGCCAAGGTTGCGTGTCCCAATCGGGCACCACCAGTATCGCATGTGTCCCTTCCAAGCCGATTTTTCTCACTACTCGGCTGATAATGCTAAAATGGTGGGAAAATATAAAAATAATTATTTTCCCAGGTAATAGCAAACGCATCTACTTTCCAAACATCCGGTTCAGGATGCCAAGAAACATAACAGGGTAACTTGTTATTATTTCGTGATGCAAATAGGTCAACTTCAGGTGTACCCCATTTTTCACAAACGAAGTTAAACAAATGTGTAGAGAGAGACCACTCTAAATGGTCATGGAAATTTCTACTTTTTATAATCTGCAAGTGTATTTTGTGACCCTGGAATATGCGCTACAGTCCAGCCAGACTTGTTGAGCCTGTGCCCAGTTCCAAATCAGTTTAGATAACTGATTGCAAGACTTTGATTTGGTTCCACCCATGTTACGAATATATGCCATGGCAGTAGTATTATCAGTTTAGTATTCTAACCTGTGATTTATTTATCTTTACTAAACTACGTAAGCCCAGATAAATAGCACGCAATTCTAGTGCATTAATATAGTCTGATTTTTCATCATCAAGCCATCTACCTCCTGTTGTGACCCCATCTCGATGAGCTCCCCAACCTTCTAACGAAGCATCAGTAGTAATTACTGTATTAGGTTCCGCCATGCGGATTGGATTTGGTGAACTTGCTATATGTTGCATCCACCATCCAATATCCTGTAACCCTTCTTGCGAAATAAACATCTTTCGCTCAAAATTGCCTTTAGTTCGTGTTAACGCTAAATTTTTATCTATTTCTAGCGACTTAATATGGGCCTTCCCATATAACACAGCAGGTGCATATGAGGTCATTATGCCAATAAGAACAGCAACCTGTCTAATTTTTGGCTTTGATAACTTAATAAGCTGAGTTGCTGTAGTCATAAACTTAATTAGTTTTTGTTCTGTTATCGACACTGTAAGGGACTGTGTATCCAGAATAAACCCTAAACATTTAAGTTGTTTTGTTGGTTTAAACACTGACTTTTGTTGATGTACATAAAATCCCAATTTAGTGAGTAATGCACATAAATCCAAAACTGCATTCACACAACCAATTTGTGTTGATGCTATAATAAAAGAATCATCTATGTATGGAAACATTATATGACCCTTCCTCGCCATTACCGAGAAAACAGGTTTAAGCAATTTAGTAAAATAAACGTGGCGCACAAGCTAAGCCATTCGGCATACAGGTAAACTCATAGAGTTGGTTATCCCAAATAAATCGAAGAAATTTTCGGTATTGTTCCATTATGGGAAGCGTATAATATGCATCCTGTAAATCAACACTAGCCATCCACGCATCTGGTGTAATCAGATCCCGTGCCGTATCTAGAGAGAACATTTTAAAATGTCGATATTCCACCTTTTTATTAAGGATTGTTAAATCCAGGATCATTCGAACATCACCATTAGGCTTCGGTCTCGAGAAAATGTTTGAAATAAACTGTCCCGAACAGTGTGTCACTTTTTGTATAATCCCTTTCTCAAAGAATTTATGTACCTGTTTAGTTAGTGCGTCTCGTTCAACTGGTTGAATGTTATATGGAAAAGGTATTATACTTTGTACAGGAATTTGTGTAAAAGGAATTTGAACACCCCTAACTATTTCTATAATTTCTTGGTCACTAGTAATTTTGTGCCACTCAGAAATATGGATTACTAATATTACCAGCCACAAAGTTGCTTACAGTTTGTGTGTTTTAGAGGGCTGCAGGGACTTGTAAAGTTTGTGTTTGGACCTCTACTTGGACCCGCCCCTGGGGAAAGGTCTCGACGAGTTGAACCCTCGACCTATTGGCCGTGCGGTGTTGTCGGTCCAGCCTGGGCCGAGCGCCCCGGCCCCGAAACCCTTGACCGAAGTTTGAACTCGGTCTGGTTCCTCTGGTGAACCGTCGTGGACGAAAATCCCCTCGTGACTTTTTGAAACGAGGAACTTCCTGTTTCTTCTTGCCATCCATGTTTTTGCCACTCTTGGCTGCAGTCTCTACCTCTTTATAGAGGTATTGTAGTTGACCGCCAAACATTTTGGTATTATCTAAAGGTTTCCCTTTAATCGGCTCTGGAGCAAGAATAGAGCGTAAACTCCTTCCCTCATTATCGGTAACCTTCTTAGAGCGAGCCACTTCTTTGCCAGCATCTGTGCAAACTGACTTGAAGACATTTTCATATCTTCGAAACGACAGGTAATTACCTGCCGCCGCTAGTACTGCAATGCCTTTGTCCATTGTCTTAGCCAAAGACGAGAACTTATTTTCACTCTGCATCCTATTAGCCACAGGAACAATAGCTGTTAGGGTAGCCAACACTGCCTTATGCACTGTGTGCAACACATCCTCAAACTTCTTACGGTCATCCGTCATATTGACATCCCGATCCATCTCTTTAATGATGGAGTTGGGAACACCCTTTATGCCTGTTAACTCATCTCCTAACTTGGAGATAACCTCCGCCGGTTTGAACGTGCGGAAAATGACCATTCACGGTCTCGCGCATAAGCGTAGTGGTTTTTAACCCGCTTAGCCTTTGGCTTCTCCACCTTCTTAGCCACTTTAGTGCCAATGTCCGCATAGACCCCTTCATATACGGTGTCTGAGTCTGATTCCGTAGAAGTAGACTCAGTGGGACGACTCAGAAGAAGAATATTTCCTCTTCCTCTTCTTCTTTTTGGACTTAGTCTTCCGCTTTTTGCGCAACCCAGACTCTGCCCGCTCCTTGGTGAATTCATCACCCGAAGAAATCACCTGTTTCTTCTTCTTCCTCCGTTTAGGAGAAGGAGGAGGAGGAGCCTTAAGCTCCACCGCCGAGTCTGTGTCCAAGAAATCGTCAAATGAATCCTCTTGGACACTCGGCCTACGCCGCTTCCGAGACACAGGCGATTTGGCAGTCAAGATGTGGCTTTCCCAATCTTGCAAAGCGAGCCTCCCAATCTGGAGGCGCCGGCACATCAGGCACTGCGTCCTCGTCCGGGTCGGAGAGGATATGCGCCCGGGGCTGTGTCGACGGTCCTGCCGACAACACGGGTGAGGAGTCGTACTCCTCGTCCACTCCACTCGGAACACGCCCCTCGGCTGCTGCTGCAACCGCGCTTACTCCGCTTCGTGGCCATCGGGAACTGAAACAAACATTTTTGATCAGTCCCGGTATATATATATGTCACAATATGGTTGTTTCAAACTCATTTGGACATCTATTGGTGTTAAAGAACGTGTTTATACCGTTATAACACAGGCGTAATAAGCTAAATTTGTGCGTGGGTTGTGGGTCAAGCCCAAACCTTACGCGGGGTCGGGACCAGTGTATCGGCCCCGCCCATCCCTCTGTTCCGCACACTTCTCCCACCTGTGACTACTACGTCAACAAGTTGGAGAAAATGCTACGAAAACTCGGAGAAACGCCTGAAAAAGTTTTGTCTAGGGAGTTCTATAAAAGAAACCCAGGAGCATCTCCAACATTAAACTCTCTATTAGAGTACGAGAGAATTTCCACATGAGATAGGGCGAAACCCACATCTCTACCCATAGTCACACGGTGACCCGGGTGTTGACATAACCGCTAATGACCGGTTTGGTTCCTTCGCGAAACCCACTCGAGTGTTCTATCCTTGGTTGTTTATAACCAAATAACTCGTCCAAAATTGGACCAACGAAAGTCTAAACTTTCCATATTGATGCTCTAATGCATCATAATTAAGCTAACCACAGTTTTTCTTTATACTTACTGCGTATTTGCTTGTATGTAGACTAATTTTGCCGGAGCAACCCAACGACACGTTATCCAGTCGTGAGTTGTATATGCTAATTGCTGGTACCGGACGTGCTTACCTCTCCCTAGCCTGAGGCTAGCCTGAGGCTGTTTACCGAGGTAAAATATATATATATAAACAGCCGTCATGCATAACAGAGACAACAAGGAAACGGAGCCGGTTGAAGAGAAAGTTTATATCTTCTGGCAGGAGATATGATAGATAGCCAAATTTAAAATCCGTCCAACAGTGACTGTATATGCTGGAGTTTGCCCATGCACCGAGGGCACCAGCAGCAATATCAGGAACCTCACCGAGCCAACATGCATATTGTTCAATGAGGGATTAACAGCAAGGTGGTCCGTCCTTTGTTTATACTCACATAATTCATTATAAAGCCTACATTTTAAAATTAAACTATTGACAATGGAATCAAATTGTTATGAGAAGATATAATACATCTAATTAACAAAAGAATAACATAACTAACACGCCTCGGACTAATATGACTACAATTTACATGCTAAACATTGAGGGACGATACTTACGTTTGCGATGTTTCCAAATTGATACGTTTGACAAAATCTGAAAGTGGAAGCATATTAGTCTTAACTGTATTCTTGCTTCCGCAGATAGAGAATATTATTTTATTGTTTGTTTGTTTGTTGTTTTATGTCCTAGCAACATCTAAGGTCATATCAGGACGGGTACCGACTTGTGACAGTGTGTACTCATGGCGACTTTATAGTGCTGCCCCACTGAAAGACCAGGGTGCCAGCACCATGATCCCACTCAGTCACATTATCCTGACACTGAGCCAACCAGTCCTTGTCCTATCCTAATAATGCCGAGCGCCACGCTAGGAAGCGACAAGTAATTTTTAAGTCATTGGTTTGACTCGACCAGGGTTCGAACCCACAACCTACCAATGCGGGACCCGTCCTGATGACCTTAGATGTTGCTAGGACGTAAAACAACAACAAACAAACAAACCAACCAACCAACGCGGGAGACAGACGCTCTAACTCATTTGGCCATCCCGTCTGGTCTCTTTATTTTATTGAGTCAGATATAACTCAGGATGCATTGCACTGCACAATGCCTAGTCTGGTAGGCGTGTGAGACCAATACCAATAATACAACTGTTATAAAGTTGCATAACTATGCGCCTCTATATAGCCATGTAAACAATACCATGTAAAGCTTAATGTAGCCTGGAACAGCGTTGTAGAATCTAATGCTCGGATCTGTGGCTGTGTACGTAGGCTATGAGGAAAACAATATAGACAAAGAGAAAGGAAGAGAGTAAACTAATGAGAGAAAGAGTCCAACCCTGGTTTATTATATAGTTACATGGGTTCATTGTAGAGTATCACACCACCTCCTTCCCCCAATGGGAATTGAGCATTCTTGGCCCTACCAATAGGGATCCAGCATTCCTGGTCTCCATGGATAGCAATGGTCTGCCCACCACCAGTAGCTGTATGGCCCCATGGCCACCAACAACCTTGACCTTTTGAGTGTGGTGACCCCTACCATAGCAGAAGGACTAGGCCCTGAGTGCAATCACACCCATACCTCCCAGCACTACTATGTCTATTTACATCCCACTCAGGCACCACCAACCCATATACACAAACATATATATATATGCACCTGGTCACGTACACCGATCAGTAATAGGAAATTTGCATTCCCCCATTCTGAGTATCGGAATATTTTACAGCGTGTTATGTAAGCCATCAAAATGAATAGAAGGCAGTGACCGTAAAAATTCACTATACATGACAAAGTCTTCGATTTTATCCAATAACTTATTTGCAGAGTATTCTATTAAGCAGATGTTGCCTGATATGCGGTTTGAAATTCTAAGGTCTCTGGAATGACGATAGACCAAGGTGAAGCCGGGTTCCATACAGGGATGTTGTTGGGGGTGGGGTGGGGTGGGGGGGACCCAGGATCCTTGACTATTCAATTAGTGCAAAAATAAATATATAATGAGACAATTAGTTTGGTGGTACACCTAATTATGGTTGAAGTTATTCTATTCGGGGCCCTGCGGACAAGGCGAAGTACAATAGACGCTGTTCACTACCTCCAGGACTGGGTGAGGACTTCGTCGACGAGCTGATTGATGTCCATGCCGGCAGGGTCAAGGTCAAAGAGCGCGGCCATGCGTTGGAGCAGGCTGGGCATCACCTCCAGGTGGCGACGCGCATGCCTCACTTGATACGTCCACGCATGGTCGATCAAGTACACACTGAGAAGGGAAGGCGGACAATGATGAACATTGGTAGAATAGAATACAGTAGTACCCGTCATCAGCACCAGATGGGATGACTGAATGAGTTGAGCATCTGTCTCCCTTTTTGGTAGACGGGTTAGAACACTGGTCAAGTCAAACCAACGACGTAAAAATTTATCCTTGTCGCTTCCTAGCCTGGTGCTCTGCATTATTAGGATAGAGCAAGGACTGGTTGGCTGAGTGTCAGAATAATGTGACTGAGTGGGATATCAGGTCATGGGGCTGGCAGCCTGGTCTCTCAGTGAGGCAGCACTATAAAATCCCCATGAGTGTGTACTGTCAAAAGTCAGTACCCATCCTGATATCACCTTAGATATTGCTAGGGCGTAAAACTCCAACAACCAACCTGTCTTCAGCGACCGTGTCATGTGCGGACAAGGTTTAGTTGTGAACCATTTTTGTTGATGGTTTTCTTTATTTTACTGCGCCCCTGATGACAGGATGCATACTACCTCGGCACAATAGTGGTCTTGATGCAGGGTAGTTCTTTGAAGATATGTACTATTGTAATTCCTATTTTGCGAGCGCCTTAAAATCAATCAATCAATATTTTAATTAACTACACTCAAAATGACCTCCATCCAACTAGACATGATTGCGCAAATCAATTAATGAAACAACCACAACATAACCCTTTCAGACTTTGGTACGGAATAATCCGTACGAATATGAAAAACCATTGTGAATTCAGTATGTGATTTTCAGTACACTGGTCTAAATTGTATGTTTGTTTGTTTGTTGTTGTTTTACGTCCTACAACATCTAAGGTCATATCAGGACGCGTACCGACTTGTGACAATGCGCGCTCATGGCGACTTTATAGTGCTGCCCCACTGGGATACCAGGCCACCATCACCATGACCTGATTGATATCCTACTCAGTCACATTATCCTGACACTGAGCCAACCAGTCCTTGCCCTATCCTAATAATGCCGAGCACCTGGCTAGGAAGCAACAAGTATCAATTTGTAAGTCATTGGTTTGACTCGACCAGGGTTCCAACCCACGATCCCATGGTCTACCAACACGTGAGACGGACTCATTCGGCCATCCCGCCTGGCCTAAATTGTAACATAGCAGTGAATATATGGAGACTGCTTGCTTGCTTGCTTGCTTTCTTGCTTGCTTGCTAGCTAGCTTGCTTGCTAGCTATTGTATTCTTTACTTAGGTAGTTGGGTAAAAGCTTATAACATTTTACCATTCAGTGGATGACTTTTACTGTACTCCCTAGTGGCAACTGATTTATTTTCTGATGTTTTTCTTATTGTTGATCGTGCACATATATGATTGTAGATAATAGCCACATCAGATCTAGCAGTGAAACAACTTATTGACTCTTCCAAGGGGTTATTCTGGCTTGTGAAAACAGTATTTTTATTCAAATATATGGAAGCTTTTTTTTTAACAATCATTTTCAAATTTGTGTTCGCACTGATTTTAAATTTTCATATTTGTTACTTGTTTTCCATAGTACCTTGCATTAGCCTGTTTCTGAATATCATAATAAAATATACATGGCTGGATAGGAAATTCATCCAGCTTTCAGAAAATGTATAATGTATTGGGTGTTTATCTTATTGCCATGACGTTTTCTTTACATTTCCCCACCTCAGAGATGAAATATTAATGTTCCCTGAAAGAAATACATCACCTAGGCATTGTTTTTATCCTAAAAATTGTAAGTCTGAAAGGGATAAGGACTTCACCTCAAGCTACCACTTATGTGTACATCTTAGAAAACGGCTTGCTTGTTTTGTTGGGGGGGGGGGGGGAGGGGAAGAAGGGTAAGGTACATGTCAGGTAATCTTCATTTGCACATGTGCTAATTAATAAATCGATGTAATAAATATCAGTTTACAATCGAAAACAACAAGAAACCTCTCTTTCAACTAGAAGTCCGCCACATTCAGAATGGGGAATAACTATTAATAAGACAACAGCTATTAATGGAATAAATACAGAATTTCACAAATTTCGAAATATCATATAAATTAAGCATAAATACTACTGGCGTCTGAGATCACATTAGGTAGCTGATGAGTGTTATATTAGGTACTCCAAACTGATTTTTGAGATGTACATTTGCATTTCACTTTTGTGATAATCAGATAGAACTCTATACACTGATTTCAGTGGTATACAATTTATCTTGATGTGATAATCGGTTCAAAAGTTATGAGCATTTAAAAATATAACTTTAAGGACTTTTTTCATGGCCAAATTAGCAAATTCACAAAGCCATAGAACGTGTGCAGATACTTGTAAACCAAAACTAAGCACATAATCAAGTTTGATATATCATATAGATTGCATTTATTTTTGTTCGGAAAGAAAAACAAAAAAATAACACAGATATACAACTTTTAAAACAGCTAAAATATCAAATTGGCCCTGTTGTAAAGTTAACAGTACCTACCTAAGAATAAATGTAACAGTTTCATGGAAATTTCAAAATGCCATATCGCAGCTTCTAATTAAGATACAGAGATAAATTTGGTATCCCTAGAATCAGCAGAACTGTGTCTATAACTTGCATGTACTTTAGAAATTTAGACAATTGAACACTAAAATTGTGTTCCAACTACCAATCATGACACATAAAATTTGGTTATATGCCTTCACAATGTCTTCAATACACTCCCCATGACAAACACAGCATCCACTGCTCACAGACAGAACATTATTATGTAGTAGGAATCAGTTACAGCAACATCATCCACTTTGGAGCATTTGAAAGTGTTTTCAGCTCGCCGGTTGCCAAATCGGTCTCACTTCTTCAGTTTCTTGATTCGTGTGCCATGAATGAATTTACTATTTTTCATGCTGATTTAATAGCAAAAAAGGGTTGCCCCTTTTAAATTTTTTACAGGTGTTGAACCTGGAATTTTTGTCTTTCTCACTGTGAAATCTTGTCTTCAACTTTTCCTTTTGAATTTTCCCTCACTTCTATCACATGTATATATCAACATGTGTGGACTCAAAATGAGGCTCAAACTGTCTTCGTTCTGCCATTGTTAGATAATTTTAGTAACTGGTTAACACGCCATTCACTGCCATACAAAAGACATGGGGGTTCAGGGCCAACCCCTGCCAGGTTTCATGCAGCCGGGCTGAGTCATTGATAGCAGCCTGTTTGGAGTAGCCAGTTATATAGATTGCTTTGTTGTGACTCACTGCTGTGGATCCTCCACGTTAATGCCATTCTCAGCACTGACGACGACCATCCACCCACATGGCTTGGCGTCCTCATCCACCGGGTCTGCGTCCTCGTCCTCATCCTCATTGTGGTCCTCGGTCAGAGGCAGCAATGTGAAAACACCACCAGTGTCGAACACCTGAGCAGTGACATTAACCAGTTAGAATTAAATAAGGTCTAACATCTAACAGAAACTGCTCAGGAGGCATTTTCTTTCATACAAAAAGAGAGAGTAAGTGTTGTATTATGCAATAACTATACGAGATTATGGTGACAGCATCATTAGGACTGCCTAGGCCTAGGGCGAGTCAAGTGGCCAGAGGAATACCACTCAATTACCACAGGTATGCGGGTGGTTTGTTTGTTTGTTTGTTTGTTGTTGTTTTATGTCCTAGCAACATCTAAAGTCATATCAGGACGGGTAACGACTTGTGACAGTATGGGCTCATGGCGATTTTATAGTGCTGCCCCACTGGGAAATCAGGCTGCCAGCACCATGACCCAATATCCCACTCAGTCACATTATCCTGACACTGAGCTAACCAGCCCTTGCCCTATCCTAATAATGCCGAGCACCAGGCTAGGAAGGGACAAGTATCAATTTTTAAGTCATTGGTTTGACTCGACCGGGAACTGAACTTGCTTAATGTAGCCATTAAGCAAGGCATGTGCTCTACCGATTCGGCCACCGTGCCCGGTCAGGTATGCGGGTGGTGTTCATCTACCAAATTGGTGAAGCCCAGATAGTACCACATAAAATACCACTGTTCAGAGCAGGTCCTATGGGACGATGTGTCAGGATGTTTCACGCGGATTTGCAAGTCTCGAACTAAGTACTTGGGTCGTTCTCAGAAACTGTGTACCACTTGAGGTCATCATCATCATCATGCTGTCGGTCGCGATGCGACAAAGACTGCTTTCATTACTTGACTGCCGCTCTCCATTTAGCTCTCTGCTGTGACAGTTGCGTCCATGAGTCGGTCTTAATGTCTCTCAGCTTCAGGTGACATTTCATGAAAGCTGCCTGCAAAAGTGTTGAAGTACTGCTGGCTTTTGCAAGTTACCAGCAGCACTCTCTCGGGGAGCAAATAGAGGTTTCACACCGGCAAGAACATGTCAAGACAGGCGTAAAACTATTTGTCCCTGCAGTGGCTGGTCGGGAGATGCTGGGAGTTCCATACATCAACCGCCCTTAATGCTGCCAAGTGACATGGTTTTCTGTTTAGGGTTTGCTCCCTTAGCCTTCGGTTCTGTCAAGAACCTATACCACAAGGCAGTGGTTTACAACTCTGCAAGGCAGGGGCGTCAAACTCCCTGAGGTATTGCTATACCTGCAATACCTGCATACCTGAGGTAGTCTACTTGAAATGCATATTTCAAAGAAACCCATTATCGGAGTGTCAATAGATATCATCATTTAGCCCAATAATGTGGGAGATAATTTAGATCAAAACTAAAAGTTAATATTGTGTATTAGGTATCTTATTGGGATGGATGTAGCTAAATAAATAGAAAATTACATAACTAATTTGTGACATTGTCAACAGCATTGAAAATACAGTGTTACAAACATAATGAAAAACTCTGAACAACAGCACATTTCACTTCAAATGGTCATTATACAATGTCTTCATTAAGTTGAAGACATTTATTTCTTTAAAAAATTATGAAAGAGTTAAAATGCTACGGTGTTAATGACTCCCGAAAAGATTAACTCTTTCATAATTTGCACTTGCAAGTACTATGAAACTCTGTATCAAACACTTAGTACAGATACAGTACAGGAACTATTTTTACCATTTTACATTATATGCATGGACCCAGTTATCGCATAGTAAAAGAGAAATCCTGAAATTGCCCCTAAACATTGAAACTTGAGCCAACCATTTGTGTAAAATTGTTGATTCCACTTGGACTGTTACATTGTTAATATTTTTCTGCTTTTCTCTTTAATCATCACAAATAACACAAAACCATAGCAATGAGGTTTCAAATTATTATTACTATTGTTTATAAAGCAAGTGGCATGTGAAATGTCCTAAAAATGTCAAGCTTTGTGTGGAAAATATTTGATTTTGCACATTGGTTTCCATGCTATACTCCTATTTATTGGGTGTGAGCATCATTTGACCAACTTAAAAATGTCAGAATGTTTATTTTCAATTATTCAGAACCAAAAGGACATACACATTGAGGAAGCTTGTATATACATAGGACATCGACCGCATTTTGATTTTGTGGTACTGATGTCACAGTATTGGTACACAACTTCTGAGAACGACCCATTCATCAAAATCTGCATAATGACTCCATTTGAGGCACTATATATGGATTGGGCTGAAGTTAAATTTAATTGTTTTCATCCCATAGAATAATAGATATATGTTGCCTAGGTGACCATAAGACCAGATTTCCAATTGACTGATAGGCCTACAGCTTGTCCTCGAGAATTGCAACTACTAGACACCTCGCATGGAAGCTGTTTAATTAATAGTATAATACACAGACGTTGCTGGCAGATTTGCATGCTATCATTCATTTATCACACGGTGTGTGTTAACACATGACCATGGGTCATGGTTACTGTCTTATGCCCGTGTTTGTTGTGTTCCACTGCTGATATGGATTGCCCTTAAACATATTGATATTGTGATGATCACTTGATCATTCAAACATCAATGACATCTTATGAAAAGTGTGTCTGCCAAACAAAATACTTTTGAAAAGTGAAGTGCAATGGGAAGCTTTCATGAGCCATTTCTCTAGCTACGCGCATGGTGGCAGCACGCGTTCCCAGTCCAACGGTTGGATAGAAGCAGTTCCTCTACTATCAAGTGTGTGTAAATAAAGCAAAAAGCACAAATCTATATCTATATCGATCTAATTCTGTTGTTTAGAACCATGAATATTCACCCGGGGATTGAAATGTTATTTAAGAGCGTAACTTACTCAATAAATGAAATTCGGCTCAAATTAAACCCAACATCCAAGCGATATTAAGGCCATCGCTGCATCGGCACTGTTATTGCGAATGTAAATCAAACAAAAACCACAATGTCAAATCTATTCACTGCTACGATCTAATTTTGTTATTTAGAACCATGAATATTCACTCGGGGATTGAAATAATTTACTTAGGAGCTTAACTTACTCAATAAGTAAAATTCAGTCAAATTAAACCCACAATTTTGACACAGTTGACCACAATATACTACTAAAAAAATTAAACAACATGGGCATAAAGTCCAAGTCAATAAGCTGGATAAAATGCTACCTCAACAACAGGCAACAAAAAACAAAAGTAAATGATGCTCTATCAGACCAACAGCCTGTAACATGTGGTGTACCCCAAGGATCAGTCCTGGGGCCTCTACTCTTTATACTCTACATAAACGACCTAGAAAAATGGCTAGAAACAGAACATCTCCAACTATATGCAGACAACACAGTCATATATGCAGAGGGAAACACAGAGAAAGAGGTAACAACTAAGCTGAACAAATTCCTACTAAAGCTGGATGACTGATGTGAGTCCAATAAAATAACCAGCAATGCAAATAAATCCAAAACAGTGCTCTTCTCACATAAATCAATGCCAGAAAGAAATCTACACTGCAAGCTAGGAAACCAAATATTAGAAAATATAAATCATTACAAATACCTAGGCCTAGAGCTGGACAGCCAGCTAAACTACAACCTATGTATAACAAAAATCATCCAAAAAATTAACCACAAACTGTGGCTATTTGCAAAACTCAGAAACTATATGACGCAAGAAATGTCAATAAAAATCTTCAAAGGTATGGTGCTCCCCTACTTCGACTATGGGGATGTAATTTACATGGGTGCTAAAAAAGAATTACTTACAAAAACTGCAAAATAGAGGCCTAAAGACCTGCCTCAAAGTAGACAAACTGCACCCCACCTATGACATACACAAAAGAACTAAAGTAATGTTAATAGAAAACAGAAGAATAATCCACCTAAAAACCCTAGCGTATGGATATAGTCGAGACAATAAACCTCTAATCCAACCACTAAGGAACACCAGAGCAAACAATGCACTACCACTAAGGCAGACCAGAAGCCAAATCAAAGCTCACGAAAGAACCCCACTGGAAATGGATCCCAAAGTATGGAACGCACAAACGGTAAATGAACGACAAATTCCTGACCTAAAAACATACAAAAAATATCTGTGCAAAACAAAACCAGGAAACCCCCTCTAAGCTGTTCCACAAGGGGGCATGTGATATGTCACGGCCCACCCACGGACAGCCCATGAGAGGTAACCCCCTGCCAGAAAACAGCCAGATAACATCAAATCCAAACATAAACCAACTACCTATTACGTACAAGCCTATAATATGTAAATAGAGTCGGCTAGTCTAGAATTAAGTGTAGGAAAAAATAAAAAGAGGAAGACTCTTACCAAGAAAATTAAAAAAAAACTAACATAGATCACTAACCACAAACCATAATCTTAAATGCAGACCGATAACTGCCCAGCATTGAAAACAAGCTCGATCATCCAAGCTTATATGCTATGGACAGCATAAACATCCCATAAATTGTTGGTTTTTTAAAATCCAAGCGATATTATTATTAAGGGTGTGGCCACATCGGCAGGGTTATTGCCATTGTCGCTGTACTTTCGCTCAGATGATTGGGTTAATTTGACCAGAATTTCACTTATTGAGTAAGTTATGCTTCTAAATAACATTATTTCAACCGCCCAGTGAATATTCATGGTTCTAAATAACAGAATTAGATCGCAGTAGTGACACTTGGTCGGCAGCAGTGACAGCTGAGAAAATGGCGAAACATGTGACATGCAGCATTACACGGGACCGGCATGGTGCGCCATCTGACAACAGCGTCATGCAAACTGGTATTGCAACGAAAGCTCCTCATAGACCCCACCAGTTAAGCTCGTGACATCTGTCAGCAGAATCTGGAACCACTCTATTTGGGTACATTCCCCAACTGCCTATGATTGCACATGATATATCTCTGTAAAGAATGCTTGGGAAAATAATAAAATTAGGTATCCCAATACAGGTCGCCCGAGGCACTGGAATCGGGTCAGTGCACCAACAGAAAGGGTGTTTTCAAACTTCTGCAATATGCACAATTGGTGTTATATTAAATAAAGAAATAGACAAATTTGAAGCTTAACATGTGTTCTTTCATTCTGCACTAATTTAATTGGTGTGTATTAATGTAATGTATGTGCTACTGAGCATTTTAAAAGTGTTTTCTTTGCAGTGACTCGCGATTCGCACTACCATGTTTCAAGTGGCTTTCTCGGGGTTGAAAATCACATATGCTGTATTCAGGGAGCGCTCTCTGGTGACAGGACATGATACTTTGATAGTAGACATTCTAAGCTTTAATTTTGTATAAAACTTTATGGGTATGTTACTTAATATCCTGGTCAATATTTTGATTCAAAATTACCCAAAGTTTAAAGTCTCACCAATAAATTTCTTTTAAAATTATCCAAATAATGTTTATACCATTGTAAGATCATTTTGAGGACTTTAAAGTGATATGAGTTTCAAATTCATAGCGATCTTCGGCAAAGTGCGCAGATACTTTTTGCAACCAGTGGATAACTCCTGGTCAGACTACAAATAGTGGCACATGTTGTCAGTGCCACTTCCCAAACAGTGAGCAGCAAAATTGATGATTCTTCATCATTTTTGGATACTATCCATAGGCAAATAGGTAGGAAATGTTTCATTACTATATGTTTAGACATTTTGATTAATAAAATTGTGCATTTTAGTAATGTTTTAGTGTTAATTGGACACATCAAATCAGCGAATATTTCGGGAGTGTGAAAAACGGCCGATTTTGAGATTGGTAGCATCACTTCAGCTACTATGTTTCCTATGAACAATCATTCAAAAGCTCAAACAAATATGTTTAGTTTGTTATATATTTGTCTTAAATGCTACCTAAAATTCATAATGTTGGGATAATTATTTTGTATGATTAACACAACTTTTGGAGTAAGATCATGTCTAATACAAAATTGCAAATGGTGCTGATTGCTGGACGATATTGTAAGGATTGTAAGGATTTCCATACACCCAGTACAATACAAGTTCGGTTTTAAGTTAAAAACATGCGTTATAATTTAGTCTTACCACGACTTTTACAGACAAGTTATGTACATGATCATTACATGTACACATTCATGTACATAAATTATTTTAAATTACCCTAAGAATTTTTTTAGTCACTTAGAGACTTGCAGAAAAGTTTCAAATATCAGATAGGCTTTCAAAACAAATGTATTCTAATAATACACGTTAATCCCTTTAATTTGACATATGGATGGATTTAATAGGTCACTTAGAAGCAAAGTCATGATATATAATGTACCTGGAAAATAGGCTATTTATGTAGATGAATTGGTTTATATTTTTATAAGGGCACAAATTTTGACTGCAGTAGCATCAAGCTGCCAAGGGAGGAATTTATTACATATCTTAACTTTGCTTCAACTTGACCTATCAAGTCCATCCACATGTAAAATTAAAGTGCTTTATCAGAATACATTTGTTTTGAAAGCAACATACCAATATCTTGAATTTGGCAATCTACAATAACCCAAAATCTTTATACATAAAAAGTGAATATCTCTAAAATCGTACCACATAGAAAGAAATCGGTTGGCACACTTAACAAACATATTATATTAATTTTATATGGGGGCCATTTACCAATTAGCATGGCTGAGGTATGAAAGTTTGGCGACTTCTTAGTTCTTTTCTCAGCTGAACTGTCACCATATTCTTTCCTGGAAAATGCCCTACCAGAATGTTGATATTTTAAACATTTGAATTACCATTCAACATTTGTGCTGCACTTAGATAAAACATAAAGAAAAACTATGTTTTATATGAGTTGTTTGCGCACCGCAATGCTGCGCATGGTAAACCTTTTCCTATGGGGCGATGCATGAAGGCTCGCTCACACTGATTTGCAAGTCTCTAACTTAGACATTTTTATTTTTGCAGACGATTATGTCTCTCCTGGAATTTACAGCTAGAAACTTGATATGACCTAATACAAGTACCAAGTTCAAGTGTATTTGGTTGCACATAATGCAATTTTCAGTTGATCATTGAATGACATTGATGAGATTCTGGTTCTATGTATATTGCAGCTACAGTTTTGTATTTAATCAATTGACACAGTGAATTACTAAAAATGGGTCATTTATATTATATTTGAATTACTAAGTTGTAAAGCATGCTATTATAAAGAGCTGGTTGTAATCTTAGGAAAATTAGATGTATACTTTTCAAACTAGAGCTGAAAGTGTAAATCCCACCCCTTAATTGGTTTGCAAAATCGAAATTTATGTCAAATTTCTCAACAATTATCATCATTATTCTGAAACTATAATAGCATTTCTTTGTTTGTGGTAACTCATTTTTACTATGCGATGTCCTGGGTAGTCAGGTGAAGTTTCAAGGATATTGATTGTGTATTTCTTTAAATACAAGCATTTGTGGCTGTGGCGGCTCCTGTGGTTGTAGCGGCTCCTGTGGTCTGCGTGCCTATGCCTGGCCCTTCTCCGAGTAAGCTGTACCAGAGACTCAGCCCCACCAGTGGACTCACCAGCCACCACCAGCATCACCCTGGGCGTCGCAAACCCCGCAATATATACTGCAACCGCACCAGCCACATCTTCAGCCTCAGCCTCAACCGCTGCCTGTACAGCCGGTCCCGCCCCTGCCTCAGCTCGTGCAACGTCCGTCTGTGGTGATGGTGCAGCCGCCTGCACTCCGGCCACTTGGTGTGGCGGGGCACACCATGCCCCCTCCAGCTGGTGCGGCCAATGTCAGTGTGCCCTGGGCGTCGACTCCGTTTGGGAGTGGGAGTTCCACTCCCAAACCAGTCGCCCCCGCAACAGGAACTTTGTCGGAGTCGCCCAGCCAGAACTCCGACGGACTATTGAACTTGTCGGGGCGGTCGGGGATCTCGGGAGTGTTTGGTGTTTCGAACTTGGACCTCTTCCCCTCGTCAGCCCCGATGTCACCAGCTGGGATGGGCTCCAATGACAAGTGATTGTAAATATTTGTAAATATGTGTAGATATGTAGTAATAGGTTTTTGTAAAAATGTTCTTATGTTGCATTGTTTATGTTTGTATGTATATATGTATATATGTCCTTCATAAATAAAGATTTTGTAAACTAGAATTTGTGTGTCCGCGTTCAATAATGGCATGTCATCATTTAATTGTTATAAGTTAAAGTAAAATTAATATGTAAATAACCACTGAAAATAAAGAATAATTATTATTAATATAAAGGACACAAGTCCCTACCCTCTCTTCCCATCTCTCCCTCCCTCTCTCTTCCCCTTTCTCCCCCCCCCCCTCTCTCTTTCCATTTCTCCCCCTCTCTCTCCCCCTTTCTGTCCCTGTCTCTTTCTCTCCCCCTCTCTTTCGCTGTGTTCTTAGTATGTACCTAAAAACAGTGTATTAAACTAGGTTATGCTTTCAAAAGTTTAATTCTTATAAAAAGAGAGCAAATTAATTAAAAGTATTCTTCACTAGATTACTTTAATTAGGGATAGTAAGAATATAACAGACATGTAATTGTGTTTTGATATCTAAAACTGATTTAGTTTATTTGTACAAATAGACATATAAACATATTACCATCTCATAACAGTAGACATGTCACAATATAATGGACATGTAAGTTTTCATAAATATATCATAACAGTACACATACACAGTGCACACAGACAGATACAATATTTTGGTACATCAGATCATGCTGTCTTGCCATGATAGTGCTCCGGTCGGGCGAGATGACCCAGTCTTTAATTAGATTGTGCTGCTCCTTTCCTATCTTGGAGGTGGTGTTGGGGCTAGGTACAATGTCAACGTCTGACAGGTTTTGCCCCTCTCTCCACACTCCGGGAACAAAGTTGTTGTTCCCAGTCGCAGGACGATCCAGCTGCTGGTTCAGCAGTGCTAGGTAGCGCATCCGCATCAGGTTGTGCACAACCATGCACGCGGTGACGATGACCTTCATGGTGGAGGGGTGGTGCTGCATAGTGGTCAGCAGCACTTGGAAGCGGTTGGCTAGAATGCCAAAGGCATTCTCCACCACTCTCCTAGCTCGGGAGAGCCAGTAGTTGAACAGTCGCTGCTCATTTGGCAATCCCCTCCTGCTGTACTGCTTCATCATGGTCGGTCGCAGGGCGAAGGCCTCGTCACCGATGAGAAAATATGGCACATCCTTCTGGCCGTCTACGATCGGTTCGGGGTGTGGAAAACCGTTGGTCCCACCTTCAGTGCCCGCCTTCAGCTCGGAGTCGTTGTAGATCTGGGCATCAGATGCGGAGCCCATACCCCCCAAGATCTGCCCAGATAAACTTGTAGACTGCGTCTACAAGTGCCAACAGGACCACGGAGTAAAAGCCCTTGTAGTTGTAGTAGAGTGACCCACTCTTTGGAGAGCACCGACAGGTGATGTGCTTCCCATCCAGAGCGCCACAGGTATGGGGGAAGTTCCACTTCTTTAGGAATTGGTCGGCGATGGCGTGCCATCCTTGTGGAGTCGTCAGACACGTCATGACCCAGTCCAGGTACTCGTCGATGAGGGCCTGACAGACTTCATGCAGTATGAGCGACTGTGTGTTGTGGGGACCCTCCACCCAAACTTCATGGACGAGTATTTGTTCCCAGACGCCAGGTGCTGCAGAGAAAGAGCAATCTTCATCCCAGGCTCGAGCGGCACCCGGTATGTTGTGCGTTGTTTTTTTTACGATCCTCGGTCCCACTCGCGCCACAATCTCGTCGAACAACTGGGGAGGCAACCGCATGAAGTTCACGAACGATGCAGTGTCCTCGCTGCGGAGCTCAACCATAAGCTTGTCGTACAAGCCAAACTGTGGCTGCCTCCCGATCCAGGATCTGACCCACATTGTCCGCTGCTGCCCCCTCCTTCTCCTGCCATGAGGTAGAGACCTAGCTCATGCCGATAAAGGGCAACTCGGTACTGATGCTGGAACTGTAGATGGAGTGCCTGGACATACATCCTGTCTGAGCAGCCGAGCAGGGCTGCCAGAAGAAGCCTGGTGGTGCCTTTATATATCGAGAGGCAACACGCTGGGTATACACTCGACGTATGCTCGGAATACGCTAGGGGTATGCCAGCACACGTTACCAGTACGTTAGGCATACGCTATATTATATACGCCAGAGACATGCGGAGGGCGCCGGTTCAACGTACGGCTAACCTATGCCGACCTACCCCTAACGTACGCCGACGTACGCCCAGCATATGAGAACCGTATGAGCCATACGCTGGCATAGGCTTAACATTTTTAACATGCACAAAAATTGTTTGCGGCTCAACCTACGCCGATCTATGACGCCGTATTCCGAGTGTACTCAATGTATGCCCAACCTATGCGTAAACCTATCATGTCGTATGCCGACGTTTGTTTGTTTGTTTGTTGTTGTTTTACGTCCTAGCAACATCTAAGGTCATATCAGGACGGGTACCGACTTGTGACAGTGCGCACTCATGGCGACTTTATAGTGCTGTCCCACTGGGAAACCAGGCCGCCGGCACCATGACCTGGTATCCCACTCAGTCACATTATCCTGACACTGAGTACACCAGTCCTTGCCCTATCCTAATAATGCCGAGCGCCTGGCTAGGAAGCGACAAGTATCAATTTTAAAGTCATTGGTTTGACTCGACCGGGACTCGAACCCACGACCCCACGATCTACCAGCACAGGAGACGGACGCTCTAACTCATTCGGCCATCCCGTCTGGTCGTATGCCGACGTGTTGGTAGAAAATTGCATACATCGGCATACACTAACGCCATACGCCGTTGTGTGACAGCCCCTTTAGAGCTGTTGAACTATATCAAAATATGGTTCTTTCTATTGAATTGTGAAAATGACTTGGCATACCTAATAATAAAATACCTGATTATATTCACATGTTCATATCACAACAGGATTCAAGCTCTTATCTTTGAAATATATCTTTTAAAAAAGACAATAACAAACTTTTCTTCTGGAATTTCACCGCCGCTCTATTCATGTATTACACCCCTCCAGTTAAGCTAGTGACATCTATCGGCAGAACCTGGAACCACTCTATTTGGGTATTTTCCAGCTTAACTGGCACTGTGGGAGGGTCTTTTGGCTTGCTATGAATTGGTACTTCCCATCCCTTCCCCCACTACTCTACTGGCACTTGACAAGTCTGGCAAGTTAGTGGCGACAGCAATAAATCAATATATAGATTAGTTAGACGAATCTTACCTTGGTATAGATGATGGATAACTATTGTTTTCCCGAGGTATAAGCCTCGGCTAGACGTGGGTGAGGGAGAGGTAAGCACATCCGGGTCCAGCAATCTCTACCTACTAATTCAGGTAAAATGATCTCTAATAAATTCTTGAAAAACTAATGTTTCCTTTGTACAAGCAAAGGTAGGGTGTGGAGGGTGGGCCCTCACCCACGTCTAGCCGAGGCTTATACCTCGGGAAAACAATAGTTATCCATCATCTATACCAAGGTAAGATTCGTCTAACTAATCTATTTTACCTCGGTATATAGCCTCAGGCTAGCCGCAGGCTAGGGAGACTTTACGTAATATCATTTTATCCTGATATTTAATTGTTATTCTCATTGTTATGTTATTTTATAGTTATGTTTGTGACATGGAACATTGTTATAATCACGATGTTTTGTGACTAGAATTATGTTCTCACCGTTTGATCTTTTAGTGCTGTAGCAGTCGTTGTGCGACACCACTGGACTTCTCCAATCGCTTGTTGTAATGTCTAGCAAACGATCGTTCTGTCTTCCAACCTGCATGTGCTAGTATTCGTTTCACCGAAATTCCTAGCAGACGTGCCTTTGACACCATGGCTCCTCTTGTTGAGTGTGACGCATATTTGTCCGTGTTCACACCTGCCTTTGTCAACACATTAATTGTCCAACGGGCGAGTGTGTCCCTTGAAATGCCCTTGTGTGGCTTAATAAAACTTATTAATAATTGTCTTGAGTTTCTAACTCCTTGTGTCTTGGATATATATGTTCTAATCGCTAATACTACACACAATTTTGGATCGTCCGTGAATTGTGTTACATTAACTGATGACAAAGGGTCGCCTATGCGATTGGATTTTAACAAAGTTGTTAAATCGAAAGTCGCTTGCTTTCTGTCTATTTCCAGTCCATCGAGTGAAAGTGCCACTAAGCCTCGATGACCTGTGACTAACAGTAGTAGAAGTGCTACCTTAAAACCTAATTGTTTAATGTCTAGAAATCTATTGTGTGGCCAATCCTTAAACATTTTGAACACCAGAGACACATCCCAAAATCGGTCATATTTTGGCTTACGCGGATTTCGTTCATAAATTCCCCTTAGTACCCAGTGTATTACGTGATGTTTACCCACTGTCTCTCCCCGCAATCTGGGGAGAATAATCGATAGGGCACACCTGGCAGCATTAATTGCGCCGTAACCTAGCCCATCATCTTCTAACATTCTGAAAAATCTACAAACTTGGGCAATAGTTGGGTTCATGGGTTTAACCTTTTTAATAAGACAGTGTACGCCCCATTTCTTTAAATATGTGGAATACATCTTTACTGTTCCTTTTCTCCACGCATGTGACACCAACCGTTCTTGTGTAATTTTGTCTAATCCAAATTGTTCTAGGTATTTATTTAGAAAAGGAATGCAAGCAATGGTGTTGTTGCTACGTTGCCATGATGTTCCAGAGGGCCTTGGTGAGTTAGATTTCCTCGGGATTTTGGGAATCTGAGGCAGTCTCTGGCTGTCGAGACTAGTCCTGCTAGCCACAGTTGTGTGTCCCATTCGGGGACGATCAGGATGGCGTGTGACCGATCCATCTTTATCTTTCGTGCCACTCTGGTAATGATGTTAAAGGGGGGGAAGATGTAATCAAATTCATTTTCCCAAATTAGTGAGAAAGCATCTATGTGCCAAGCATATGGTTCTGGGTGCCATGACACATATTTGTCAATTTTAAAATAGATGTAATAAAATTCATTTTCCCAAATTAGAGAGAAAGCATCTATGTGCCAAGCATATGGTTCTGGGTGCGATGACACATATTTGTCAATTTTAAAATTATTTCTTGATGCAAACAAATCTAGCGTAGGTGACCCCCATTGTTGACAAATTGTCTTGAAAATTGTTGTGTTTAATTTCCATTCTAAGTGGTCGTGAAAAACTCTGCTCTTTTTGTCCGCCAGGGTGTTCTGTGTCCCTGGGATATATGCTATGGTTAACCAAATTTGATGTTGTTGCGCCCAGTTCCAAATACTTTGTGCCAAATTATTACATTCTTTTGACTTTGTACCTCCCATATTCCTGACATATGCCATAGCTGTAGTGTTATCTGTAAGAATTTGAACACTATTTTTAGGTATTTTAATTAGGCTTAAAAGGCCCAAGTAAATCGCTCTTAATTCAAGAACATTAATATGGTCTAATTTTTCGTCTTCTAACCATCTCCCTCCTGTCGCTACATCATTTCGATGAGCTCCCCAACCTTGTAAAGAAGCATCGGTAGTAACTACCGTGTTGGGTTGACCCATTCGAATGGGATTGGGAGAGTTGTTAATATTTTCTATCCACCAAAAGATGTCTTGAAATCCATCTTGAGAAATGCTCATTGGTCTTTCGAAGTTACCTTTTGTGCGTGCCAACGCTCTGTTCTTGTCTATTTCTAGAGACTTAATATGTGCCGCTCCATAAAGGATAGCAGGCGCATACGAGACCATTATACCGATAAGGACGGCGACCTGTCTAATCTTTGGCCTAGATATGTCAAGCAGCTGGGAGGCCGTGTCATGAAACTTCTGTAGTTTCTGTGCCCTTAGGGATACTGTCATGGTTTTGGTGTTAATCATAAACCCTAAGCATTTTAATTCCTTATTCGGGACGAAGACCGATTTCTTGTCATGAATGTAAAAACCTAAATCTGTTAATAAATCGCACAAATCCTTAACTGCTGTTTGGCATTTGTCAAAAGACTCTGCAATAATAAATGAATCATCAATGTATGGGAACATTGTATGACCTATTCTAGCCATAACTGCAAAAATAGGTTTTAGTAACTTTGTAAATAGTCGAGGTGCGCAAGCTAGTCCATTAGGCATGCATGTGAACTGAAAAAGGGTACCGTCCCAAATAAATCTCAGAAATTTTCTGTGTTCTTTGCAAATGGAGACTGTATAATACGCATCTCGTAAGTCTACACTCGCGAGCCAGGCTTCCGGCGTAATTAAATCTCTCGCCGTTTCTAATGAGAACATCTTAAAAATGTTTGTATGTAACCAATTCATTTAATTTAGTTAAATCCAAAATCATACGAATTTCACCATTTGGTTTTGGCCTAGAAAAAACATTAGAAATAAACTGTCCTTCTGTGTTTTGTACTCGTTCAATAATTCTCTTTGTTTCAAAAAGAGAAACCTGATTATCAATTTGTAGTTTTTCTTCTGAGTTAAACTTATATGGAAACGGAACTCTTTTCTGTATTGGTATTTCTATGAACGGTATTTGAACCCCTTTTACAATATCCAAAATTTCACCATCAGTTGTGATATTATACCAGTTTTCTAAACAGTTCAGGATATTGCCTGCTTTAAACTTGCTTACATAGGTTTGTGTCTCTTCGGACACCATGTTGAGGGTAGCTGTCTGTGTTGTCGACTCTACTTGGCTCCGGGCCAGGGGAACTGGGGTCTGGGTGTAAACTCCCTTTTGAATCCTCGGTTGTCGTTCCAAGCCGTGTTCTGTCGTTCTCCTCTGCCTCGTCCTCTGGGATTGAACCCGAAGGATGGACCTCCTCGACCCGGCCTTCCTCCTCGGCGGAAGCGAAAATCTGTGCGGGGGCGTCGGAATTTACTGGCGTTGTCATACTTTTTACTTCTGTTGTCGGTGTTCTTAGCGCTTTTAGTGTCCACTTCCACTGCCTTGAATAGGTGCGCAACCTGTCCACCAAACATCTTGGTTTTATCCAGTGGCTTGCCTTTCACTGGCTTTGGTGGGAGGTAAAGTGTATATTCTGTACCATCATTGTCTGTTACTTTTTTAGACCTGGCTACTTCCTTGCCAGCATCTGTGGTCACTGACTTATAGACGTTCTCGAATCGTCGAAAAGTCATAAAGTTAGAGGCTGCGGTGAGCAACACAATACCTTTGTCCATTACTCTGGCCAGCGACGAGAATTTATTCTCGGCTTGCATCCTGTTTGCCACGGGGGTTATAGATGTCAAAGCCCCGAGAACAGCTTTGTGGATGGTACACAACGCGTTCTCAAACCGCCGCCTTTCATCTGAGAGATGGATGCCAACATCCATTTCTTTACTGATTGACTCGGGAACGCCTTTGATTCCCGAGATTTGTTCTGTCAACTTGTTTATAACCTCGGCGGGTTTAAACGTATGGAAATGCCCTTTTAGCGTTTCCCTCATCATGGTTGTGGTACGCAACCTCTTTGCCTTCTCCAGTGGGCACTTCTTTTTTAACTTTCGCCCCTATTCTGGCATACACACCCGCTCTTTCGGTATCTGAGTCCGACTCAGTTGAAGACGAGTCATCTGAAGAATCAGATGAAGACCCCTTCTTTTTCTTCTTGGTCTTTTTAACCCGCTTCTTACTGGCTTTGGTGAATTCATCACCTGAGCTGCTTCCGACTCTTTTACGCTTTTTCGCTTTCGGAACCTCGAAAGCTGATTCCGTATCATCCTCCGACAAGTCTTCCCAGTCATCATCTGGGATGGGAGGAGAAGAAGCCCGTGTCATGGACTGAATGTTTTTGTATTTTCGGTCCATAATTCTGATAATCTTTTCTTCTAAGTTCAAGCACTGTAAGTCATCCTCCTCGCTGTCCTTATCCGAAGGGCCAGCTCCTGGCTGTGGAGACGGTGGGCCCGTCTGTGGAGGCGATGAATCATACCCTGAGGGCACACGACCTGCCGCTGCCGGCGAAACCTTGTTTCGCTTGGTGGCCATCGGTTTCTGTAACCAAAAGAGTTACTTAATACCGGTATCATCTCAACATGAACACAATGTGAACCCCAGAATCTGGGTTGAGGTATGATTATGGTAAAGAGGAACGTATTTACACCGTTCTCTATACAGGCGTCAAGCTAATGGTATGCCGTAGGTTTTATCGGTAGTGACACCAACCATACGGCGGGGCGGCCATTGGCCCGCCCGCTCTCTCTGTTTCGTACACTTCTCCCACCCGCGGCATTCTGCGCCAGCAAGCTGAAGAAAATATTACGAAACTCGGAGGCTCGCCTCAAAAACCGGTCTGGGGAGTCTATAAAAGAAACCCAGGATCATCCCCAACAAAACCCTCTTTAGGGTTCGGAGGAATTTCCTTAGGAGATGCAACGCGGGTTAACATCTCTGCCTGTCTGTATACAGGTTTCGCTATATCAAGCGGTATCGGTTTCGGTTCTCAAAATGAGCGTTGTTCTATCCTAGTGTTTTTTAAAACACCCAAAACATGTCCAAATTGGACCTGAGAAAGTTCTAAACTTTCATAATGGGATGCTATAAACCATCCTTAAGAAGTTTATCGCAATTTCTCAATACTTACAGTTAGTTAAAGTGTTGTAGTAGTTAAATCCTGCCGGAGCAGCTCAGCGAACGTCCTCCCGCTGTGAGCTGCTTATGCTAATTGCTGGACCCGGATGTGCTTACCTCTCCCTAGCCTGCGGCTTGCCTGAGGCTATATACCGAGGTAAAATATATATATATATATATATTCTTCAATATTTTTCTTTTTAGCAACCGCTCTGTACATATGTGTGCAGTGGCTGGCTTTAGTTATTGAATGAGTACGAGTGTGTTGTGGATAGTGGTCGAGGAGTGGGGAGCGGTGGGCGGAGCGGGGGGCGGGGGGGAGGGGTCCTGCTGTTCTGGCCATGCCGTAGATTGTATTGCACAATTCACCCATTATCGCCCACAAGCATGTTTACGTGTCTTACCTCGTTTTCTAGCTTGTTGTACAACGTTTTCCAGTATCGTTGTGGGACATTTGATGCTTCGAGCTGCGGTCTGTGTATCTGTAGAAATTCGTCAAAGCCTGAGCCACCCTTTCCATTGGCGCAAATGTGCTGAACTTCTTGAGGCATGGCCACCCGACCCTCCATGGGTCGATCCCAAATTGTAAACACGTGGTGGCAGCACATGTCGTGGTTAAATTGAGGTTCGGGCGGTAATCCATGGGTGGCAGCACTTTCTGGCAAAGAAGGCCTACATGTAGTATGATGATCATGATGTACTTGTAAATTAACTTACAGGTCATCTTTTGGCTGATCTAGACCGTATTGGGCATCTAATGTCAGCTCGTTATGGAGAAAAAATAACTATTGTTTGCACATGTATAGAGCCCTAAAGTGTTGTTTGGAAGTTTGGAAAATACCTCTACGCTCTCTATAGAGTACAGTAGTATAGAGCCTCTGGACTGTAGGCCTATAGGCCACTGTGGAACCCCGTGAGGCGGTTTAAAATCTCGGTGTGTTTAGATTCTATGCTCGGGATTCTGCGCATGCATCAAAATCGAACAGAATTTCAGCGTATTCGATTAATAAACTTGGGCCCACTAGCAACTTTTTGACGGACAAATGTGACGTCATCGGTCCCAGCCAAGAGGTGGGTTAAACTTTTTGCACAAGGGACATGTTTTTTTCAACTCCACTTGAAGTGTACTATTTGAATTTCAAGCAACTCGGGTGACCCAAGCAGCCCGGTGTGGCGGTTTCAGCGCCCGGTCAGTTTCAGCGGCCTGTCGTGGCTTCTGCGCATGCGCGGATTTTCGCACGTTGCGGTGAGCACTGCTATTTGTTTTGTTTCCACTCGGCGATTCGACACTGATCTAGCTGCTACGTTAATATCGCTTGGAATTTAAGGTTAATTTAATTAAATTTCATTATTTGAGTATATAATTCTGTTAAATATGATCGCATTCAATAGATTTCGGCCTAATTGGTCCCTAACACTGCCAGGCACCAGCTGAGCTTGCAGCCGGCGAGGCCACGGGTGTTTTGACCACGGCAGGGCGCTGAAACTGACCGGGCGCTGAAACTGCCACACCGGGTCATATTAATCGGATACACGCATGTGCATAACCCATTGATGCATGCGCAGAACCCCGAGCATACTCTAAACACACTGAGATTTTAAACTGCCACACCGGCTTCACCTTGGTCTATCTTCATTCCAGATACCTTAGAACTTCAAACCCCATATCAGACAACATTTGATGGGTGTCCTCTCCAATGTCTATCTAGCCTCCTCTCAAATGCTGTTGAACACATGCTCTTGTCAGTCATTTTCTAATAGATTGCTCTAAGTTTCCAATTTCGTTAAATAATATTGTTATCCTTTGAAATAAAGCGATATTATGTCCGCCATCACATCTACCCACAATGACGTGTTTTACCCCGTCATTTTGTTCGATGTTGTATCTGAATTGCCCAAATTTACTCAACCCCCCATTACATAGAGATTAGACAAAATATTCACACGCAATATATGGGGTGATTGACAACCATATCTGAACAAAAACTGTTTTGGTGGGACTAAACAAACTGGGGTGGTCCTGGTTCCAGAGCTAAAGCTAAGATTCCATATACGCTGTATGCGGCATGCGAATGTAGTATATGCGGCATAGATATATGCCAACCCCCAATAGCCAATGTTTACTTTTTGTGCTGGGGGATCGTTATACATACAAACACCAAAAAGAATACCCATGATATTTTGGGTTTTTTTTGCCTCAATTTTGTGAAGGAAGATCAAAGTTACTATTGTTTTCTATGGCAAAGGCAGCAGTAATTGCATTCGCACCGATCGGTCCATGGGTCGATCCATTTGCCGCATTCGCATTCAGACGCATGGAAGCACCACTATTCATTTACATGCTTTTAGATTTTTTGCCACATTCACATACAGTGTATATGGAATCTTAGCTTTAAGCTAAGATTCCATATATGCGGTATGCGAATGTGGTATATGCGACATAGATATATGCCAACCCCCAATGTTTACTTTTTGTGCTGGGGGATGGTTAAATGAACATACACACCCAAAAAGTTACCCATAACATTTTTTGGGGGGTTTTCCTCCAAATTTGTGAAGGAAGATCAAAGTTACTATTGTTTTCTATGGCAAACGCAGCAGTATTCGCATTAGCACCGATCGGTCCATGGGTCGATCCGTTTGCCGCATTCGCATTGGGACGTATGGAAGCACCACTATTCATTTACATGCTTTTCGATTTTTTGCCACATTCGCATATAAGGAATCTTAGCTTTAGTCTTTATCCATATTGGCATAGTGTTGATGAACTGGAAGAGAACAGGGCCTGCCACCATACCAAGATGGTGGCCACCAGATTCTCCCCATTCAATTTTTATTGGAGTGGGAATTCATACGGTTATTTCTATAACTATAAGCAATCAGACAAATTTGAACAGCCCTGTAGGGTTTACTAGATAATTTATTCATCCCCACCCACAATATGTGGATAACGACTATCGGAGAAAAAACTGTTTTGGTAGGAATCAAACGCAAACAAGCCATGTAGGGTCTGGTTACAGCATACAATCTATATCGACAGAGTTGTGAATTAGGAGAGAAGGGGGACCCTATGGTGGCCATTGGATGGTTGGTTGGCAACATCTTAGGTCATATCAGGACGGGGCCATTGGAATACTTTCAATTAACTTTTAGTCTATTAATCTACATGATTTCATTAATTCTTTACTTAATAGTACCAAGCTATGATAGATGAACAATATATTTATTATATTAGACTATAAAATCGTGTGGTTGTCCATAAGACTGTAAAATATTTCGATAAAACACATTGGTGGGGGAATGCAAATGGTCTATAATGGTAAATGGTATATACTGCCAGGTGCATGAATGTATTTATGTAGTTGCTGGTGATACTTTACTCATGGTCAATATAGTCATTGTGTGTTAGTCAGATAGTGTGAAAGAGGCACTAGGAGATAGTGTGTAAGGGGCATTTGGAGCTCTACCCACTACCCCCTGCCCCCTCTCTGTTAGTCACGGATCACCACACACTCAGCTCAGGCAGGTGGTGGCCAAGGGGGGCCACACAACATGGTGGTGGTGGGCAGATCACTGTAGCCATGGTGACACAGGAATGCTTGATGTTCATTGGTGGAACTGTAAATGCTTGATTCTCATTGGAGAACACAGTCAGGTGGTATGCCATACCAGATCCATGTACCACTATGAATAATAAACCTGAGGGCATTGTCTCTCTCTCTACTTTCATTCTTTACACTCTTCCTTTCTCTTCTTGCCTGTATTGATTTCATTATAGCCTGCCTACACAAACACAGATTCTAGCCGTGGACTTTACAAGACTTCTAGCAATTTTTCTATGAGGTTGTGTAGCACCCCATAACATGATAGAAGGCTGCAGGAGTAACTACCCTGTGTAATTATGATACAGTGCGACGTACGGAGATCTAATATAGAAATAATGACACCACATACAAAATATGACTCAAACATCTGTTTAAATTGTAAGTTCAACTACGTTTTTGCTTTTTAAGCATAGAATGTAAAAAAAGAACCCACTGATGTTGCGCTTAAAACATTTATTTCCAAGCAATAGATCAATACATATAAATAAAAGCATTATTTTCGTTTATATAAAATAAATATATTGATTATCAGTTCTTGGCCTTCTTAGTTATTACAAATAAAACTGAAGTCGATCATAGCCTATGAGAAATTGTAGTTCTCCCTCTTATTCCATTATATCATAATATTGGCATTTCAAAATGAGCTTCCGTTCGTTGTTCAAAACGCCGACCCAGCACAAGTATATATAGCACCGGTTAAATGTTTTTAGCAACATATATGACTGAGAATTATCTTACTTTTGAATAAGGGAAACCCATAATCACTTTAGTTTTTATATTTGTTTTCATCCTTTTCAACGAAATGTGGAGAACGTTACCAAAATATTCAAACCACAACATTTCCCAGAATGCGGAGTCATTGAAAACATTCCAATCATGAATAGTTACCCAACTAGCTAATTATGTCCACCATGTATTGTCCTAATAGACATTCATGGGGTTAGGAGAGTGAAACTGGATGATGTGTGCCCTCTGAGATTGCCTATATCTAAATCAAATCAATGGATATCTCCGCAATAAAACAACGCAATTATAAGCAAAATAGGGCTATTAATGTACAATTATAGTTACATTATAATACATGTAAACAAAACATTTGAAGAGCAAATAAATTATATTATCCAACGGTATGATCACGAGCTGCCTTGAGCTTACTGTACATCTGTACACACAGAGAAACCGCCATATAATTACACTTTTTTCCAGTAGGCCTACATAACGTTTTACTCAGAGAAAAACTAATTGAACAAAACAAATTTCCAACAAAGGATTTAAACAAACAAAAATCTGTTTTTTTAAAAGAACAATATTATCTCCTTCTCCTACTTAGTGGTTCTGTGCATCTTGGATCTGAGCGTTCCAAATGTCGGTGTACCCTGGAATAATGTTCTTCCTGACCCGGTCGCCTGTTCAAAACACCAGGTGGTGGACTTGGAGGACGTCTGAGGGGGTGTCGTGGGTGTGGACGGGGCGACAGCGCCCTATCTATATGGGGCGATCTCCGCCTAATGTGTCGCGCTTCATACCGTCTACCACCATCTCTGTTATCAGTATCCACAGACATGCGCTTATTTTCTCTTTCCCATGAAGAATCCCTTCGCCTTTTGCCAAGATGTCCTTCAGAATTCTGAGAATATCTTTGATGACTTTGTCCTTTCTCCGCTGAAGACCTGTTCTGTTCGTCACTAAGGAGCTCTCCTTCTTCACTTAAATTCCCATCGTTTTGCACTAATTCCACCTTCGTGTGCCGACTTTGAGGTTTTTCCAATGCCATGGTATGTTGTGATGGTTTAGCAACATGCCGGGATTTAGGTGTCATCTTTAACTTTTTAGGCGTTCTAACCGGCGTTGTAGACGACTCAGGTGTAGAAGTACAAGGCCTCTTCCGTGGTGATCTCCTTGGAGTGATTCTCTGAATGTGACCATTTACAGGTGGGAGCAAAGAATCTTCATCAAATATTGAAAGATCACCTGCATTTATCTCCAGAACATCGACATCACTTTCTTCACATTTATTAGTACTTTCCTTTGGCACTTCTAGATTTCCCTCAAGAGGAAGGGTCTTCTCTAGACTGTCATTAAAAGCAAGGTCATCATCTAGGTCATCCTCTGTAGTGCTCTGACAGTGCAAACTGCTCCCACCGGACTCACTCGCCAAGGAACATGTGTCATCCTTCTCTTGCTTAGCGTGTTTATCTGCCTTATCAACAAGTATTGTCTCCGGGTCTTCGGACATCTCATCACCAGCACAAGCTCCTTCGCTATAACCATCACTTGATTCATCAATGGCACTGAAGGAATCTTCAGTGATATCATCACTGTCTTTCTTATCTATTACAACTTCAACAGTTTTCTTATCGGTATCGTTCAGATTGCCGTCTTTATTTGTCAGATCCGTATTGCTCTTGGTTATTTTTAATGCTTGCTTCCCACTTGTATTCGTACTGCATATAAGGTCAGATTTGTTTTCTTCCAGAAAGGGACAGTCTTGGATTTTGTCAGCAATTCTGGTTTTCATCTGAGAAACCGTACCATCTCCATCACTTTCTGTTTGATTTGAGGCATCATACTCGTCCTTCACAGTAATAGATTCAATACCAATTGTGTTGTTTATTTCAGATGACCCTCTTAGCATACTATTACATGGAATTGTCTGATTAATGCTTTCGGGAGGAATTTCTTCTTCAACCCATGAACTTAAGCTCTCCTCTGATACATCAATCTCAACTTTCACTTCAGACGGATCAATAGCGAATTCAGTATCACCAACATCCAACTCAGAATCGCCATCAGCACAATCAATTATATTAAAGTTTGCTGTGGGTTCTTGCTTTTCTTCCCCTGTACTATTCTTGCTTGTTGTAACAGTCATATGTTGTGCAAAATCATCAATAACTTCCAAGCTCTTCGGAAAACCATCACATGACACTTGCAAGGAGTCTTCACCAAAGAGTTCTATTTCCAGAATTCGCTTTTTTTCAGAATCTTTTGCAGAGTTGATATCAATCATTATCTCTGTACATGGAGGTGGTTCAGGAACTGTTAGCAACTGTTTCTCATTACATCCGCTAGAACTAATACATAGCTCTTCATTCTCACTCGACATCAGCGTGACATTCTGTATTTCTATATTCCCGGCTCCACAAACATCCTTCGATGATTCCATTTTAATAAAGTTAGGATTCTGATTACAACAATTGAGTTTAGGTTCATCCATATCACCTGCTACTTGACCCTTTTGGTTAATTGGAAAATCTACATTAATTTTATCGGTGCCTTTTGTGCAGGAAGTGGTAGTCAGTGGCGATTTTAAATTATGAATACTAGGTTCTTGTAATTTGGGTAAAGCTTCAACGGCCCACTCATATTTCAGATGAGAACTGATGTCTGCATCACATTGATCCACAATCGAATTTGTTGTCAAAGGCAATCTTTTAGTGTCTGTATCAGATTCCGCGTGAACTGGGTCAATCATTCCTTCAGCATTATGTGTTGATTTCACTGCAGAATTGGATTTTACTTTAAAATGATCAGGCTGTGCACTCTTGGTAGGTGTACATTCAATGAATAAATGCAAACTTGTATTTTTAGCATCTTCATCCATTGCCTTTGAAATGGTGATATTACCTCCTGATTTAATGTCAGGGCAGGCCTTCGTTGCAAAATGTTCTAACTTTTCAGCTTTGGCAATGGGACTTACGGCTAAAGGCAAGTCCACGTCCTTGATGGTTAAATTTGTTGAAACAACCGACTCTGTAACTGCCCCGAATTCTTGTTCCCGTTTCAATCCAGAATCTGGTTTTGTTTCAGAATTGTCTACCAGTTGACAGCTTACAAGAGGCAATCCTGCAGCTCCTAGCATACTTGTCGCTTGTTCTTTAAAGCCATCGCAGGACACTTCCAATGAATTTTCTCCAAAGAGCTCCAATTCCATAAGCCTTTGTCGCTGGTTTCTAGATTCTTCCGATATGCCACTTTCATGAACTTTTGGAGCTGGCGATGTTGGCTTGTTCTTGCAATCTGAACGTAAGGTTTGATTGTCCATTTCCATTTCATTTCTAGAATTGACAATTGCTTCACAGTCTTCAGTGTTTGCACAGATTACTACAGCTTGCTCAAGACCCACAATGTCTGGATCTATGGACACAGAATGGTTGACTTCTTGGTTTACTTTTACATTCACTTCATTTCTACAAGGTTGCAAAGGCAACCCTGTGCATGATGATGACTCCATATTTGTGTCTACTATATTACTGGACTTATTCACTTCCTTGAAATAAGCAGCAACCATATCTGGATTGTACACATCAATACCCATACTCCACAATTCATCCATTTGGTCACTACTCAGTTCCTGGCGGTCATTAGAATCTATTTTATGACAAACGGTTCTAGATATTTTAGCAGAACCACCATATTCTGCCTCACCTGCAAGCGATGTCTCTTTAATAAGTCTCTTGGCAGCAAGCCGTCTTTGTTCAGATCTCTGATAACGTCGATGGTCAATAAATAATTCTCGGTTTCTTCTTTTGGCCGAGGAAATGTAATGGAGCAAATGTTGATCATCAGAAGTAATTGATAGAATCTGAGTAGGTTTAGCAATGGGGTATGTTTTACGTGTTGACTTAGGCACAGGAATAGTAATCATCAGCTTCTGCTTAGCGCAGCTGCCTTTCTTCGCATTTACTGAGGATTTTACATCACATGATTTCATGGTATTCATAGGCTGTTCTTGCAAGTTTCCATTTGAACTCTGTGAAGTATTTGTTCCTTCAGCTACTACAGTAGCTGTATGATTTGCAAGTGGTACATTCATGGAACCCATCAATTTTCTGAGTAATGGGTTTAAATGCTCAGCTGGAGCGGCCATCTTATTCGGTAGGTTAGTAACCATTTCTGGATCTGTCGTAAACACCTTCATCAGATCAGGAATACCAATTGAACTGACAGAAATGATAGCGCTATCTATGTTGGATTCAGGATGGCTCACAGTTGTTGAGGGCTGCGATCGCTGCAAATTATCTAGTGTTCCAGTATCAGATGAAGCCGTGTTGACTGTTTCAGGAGCAATGGTATTTTTGTGTGCTTGTGTTTTTGCCAATTCCAGAATATCACTGACATTAAGTTTATTGACAACGCTCACGGGAGTATCATTACATCCAACATCAGTTGAGGAATGGATTTCATCATTATTTTCATCCCCTTGTTTTGATGGTGTTTGCAGATCATCAAATGATACTTTTGGAACTGCTAGTTTTGGAATGGTAAATTTCTGGAGTGGTTTAATGGTTGGTACAAGCTGGCTTAATTTTTCTGTGGTCTTGATGTGCGCATGAGATTGATCGTTTTCGTTAGAAACAGATTTGTTAGATTTGAAGTTGTTATCCATCGCTGACCACCTGGTCTTTCTTCTTTTATTGGCACGTGATTCTGTATTTGTCTCATTAGTCCATCCATCTGAATTGGAAGTAAACTTCTCCAACCTCTGCTGGCTCTTATTTTTGTCTACAGTGGAACCTGAATGGGGTCTCTTCTTTGACATCTTAACGGTTGGTGCATGCATATCACTCTTAACCACTGGTCCACATGGCTCAGAGGTTTGCAGCAAAATAGACTCAACTGAGACATCTGAAAACACTTGCTTTTGCTTGTCAATGCCACTTGTGTCCAATTTGCTGTTTTGTGCACTTTCCATAACGTTCTCCTTTAAATGCTTAGCTTTAGATATTGGGAGTTTTATCACTGGGTTCAACATGATTGCCTCAATCTTATTACACTCTTCAACAGATTTGGAAAGGGTTAGAATATTTTGGCCAATTATGTCAGCATGAGAAGACATTTGTAGAACCTCATGAATAATTGGCTTAGTTGACTTGCATGTGCTTGAAGTTTGACCGTGAGAAATGTCTTTTAATGTTTCTGAGACGATTATTTTAGCTTTGTCTTCTTTTTTGTTAATTTTTGAATGCTTCTTTGTACTCTTGCTAGAATGCACTTTGTTTTCTGGCTTAATCTCACTGGTAGGCATCACTTTATCAAGTTTGACTGCGTTCAATTCCGCATCTGTTTGGTTTAGAGTCACAGGCGCTTTATTGGTTGGAACCTCATGAATACATGAATCCATCTGTGCAATTGTAGTAGCATTCTTCTCTTTCTGGTGATTTTTTAAGGCTGGTTTGGTTTCAGTTGCTGGACTGGATGTCCTTGACTTCGTTTTACGCTTCTTTTTGAAATCTAGAAAAGCATGTTTTGCCTCACCAAGGACTTGTTGCCGTGAAGACTCACCTATGTTCGATTGGTGTAGCGAACTTGCCTTGTCTTGCCCATTATTAGTGGTGTTATCAACATTGTTTTTAGATTTGTGTCTATTATATTTGTGATTATCCCCGATCCCAGCTGCCTTACATGTGGTGGATCTATGTACTTTTAACCTGTCATCATCTTTATCACTTGCATGAGCTGACTTACTTGATATTAATTTAGGGTTCATCTTAATACGGTAGTCCTTATTTTCTACACTATGGCTTCCGGATAATTTTGCCCTACTTGATAATGATCGGTGTCCTTTGTCTTTTTCTTTGTCACTTCCAACAACAGATTTATTGGTGGAATATAATGCTTGCATTTTCTCATTGTCATTTAATTTCCATGATGTTTTATGCATCATATCCTTACTAGTCGTTTCGCCTCCTGTCTTATTAGTAGAAGATGACATTGGAACGTTATCCTTGCTACTATTGGTTATTCCAGTTGTTTTGTCTGGCAAGGATTTTGGCACGTCGTTCCTGTCGTCATGTTCTATTGTATTTTCAACTTTACTAGAAGATGACCTATGTGCTTTGTTCTTATCCTTATGACCTACCACAGCTACTTTTCTAGATGAAGATTCACGAAGACTGTCTTTGTGATCATGGCTAATCTTTGATGGATTTGACGAGTTTTTCAATTTGTTTTCACTTGCAATGCCCTTCTCCAATGGTCTTATAGAATCAGCGCTAAGCGCTTTGCTTCTATCTATATCATCAGTCATCGATTGCTCATGCTTACTTTTTCTTAGCTTTGTAGTACTTTTCTTTTGTTTATTCTTCGCTTCATCCACCTCCAAAGGCTGCCGACATTCAACTCGATCTTTTGACGTTTTATCTTTTGACGTTTTATGTTTTGACATTTTATCTTTTGACGCTTTATCTTTTGACACATTATGTTTCATTTGATCTACTACGGTTGATTGCTCTTTTTTATGGCGGCCATGACTGTAATAAGAGCTACAGTTGGTTGACACCTCATTTCTAGCGGAGCAAGGTTCTTGAGAATGTTTTTGTTTCTCCTGGTTATGCCTATGTGACACACGAGACTCCAATGAATGCTGTAAAGCTAAATCCTTACTACCCCTAGGTAGGAAAGCCCTCGGTTCACTTAAGACAGTTGCTAGTGGGATCTTTTCATCCAGAATTCTATCAGATTCGTCAACCTTATTCCTTGACTTACTAGTTGACTTCACTCTGCTTGTCATGTTTTCAGAACACGCGTCGTTAATGCCACTGGATGCACTATTAGCCTTATTTTCCTGGACTAACATGTTAGCACTAGCATGGTCTTTAAGTGAAGGCTTGTTTATTTCTAAACTGGCAGTTTCATCTGATTTTACTTTTATATCCTCACCAGTCACAGCAATCGCTATATTTTTCCTTAGTGATGAAGTCATGCATAGCTCCTTCTCAGATCCAAGCGTATTAATAGAATTTCGTGGAAAAGCATCCCGACTCTCTGGGAATATCTTGAGGTATTCGTGGAAGGTGTCTCCTTTCCCTAATTGCGTGAAAGGTGCATGACTGATCAGGTTGGACAATGTGGACTCAGAATACCTCACAATGAGTTCCGGGCTGATTCTCCTTTTTGTCTTGCGGTGGGAGTCAGCTGGCTGTTCCTGGTCAGTTGGGAAAGCCTCATTACTTTGTGAACTGCACGCAGCATGACATGATGAGGATGACTGCCAGTGGTGGTTGCCACTACATCGACTGCAGTCCAGGGTTCTGAAGTAATCAATATTCACATTTGGTGAGAGCTAGCAATACATTTAAAAAGGCAGAAATCAATTTCATAGATTATATAGATCCAATAGGCAATTTATTGTAATTCATGACTTGATTTTAATTTTGAAATAAAAATTCGATTCACCAAGGCAAGCTGCGAGAGACAAATTTCAATACCAAAAAGCAGCTCAATTCTGAGAGATGTTACCAAATTCCAATTTATTTAAATAATAAAACATTTTACTTTATTTGTTGGTGATTAGAAAATTAAATATTAAATTTCGAAAACTATGCTAGTATTTCCGTGTTAGCTACTAAATAAATTATAAAAAATATCTCATCCGGTGATTCATAGGTAATTTTGCTGGAAACTCACCATGGTTAAGCAAGGAAACAGTGTACCATATTCCAACGAATTTTGTTATAATCTGTATTTAAATAAATAATTTATCATTTTCAATATGTATCTATAGCGTATACGAGGAATTTTCTTTCATTTACCTCTTCTTCAATTCTAAAAGCTCCGAGTCTTTGATTTGAAGCCGCTGCGATGTCTCCTCTGACTCTGCCTTCAGCTGCTCATTCTGCTGTTTCAATCTCAACACCTCCAGTTGAAGTCGCTGCATCGTACTCAACACACTTGTAGCAGGTTCCTTGACAAATGCAAGAAAGAAGTAGTGGTACTAATTTAGTCTCAGAATTTGCAACTTTTTCACATTATAAATTTCCCCTTTGATCGACCCGAACAAGTCAATTGTCGTTATGTAAAATTGTATAGGAAATTATAATAATTCAATACTAAGGTTGCATAATCCGACGAAAGTATCAGATTTTGGAGAATAAAACCGCACATAGGTTTGATTCAACATATCTAACTTAGGTAACGGTGCACTCATCAACCATTTATTACTGCATAGAAGGAACATTAAATCAATTTAAGAGAACCTGTCCCCGGTGAAACCTATAGCGATATAGCGAATGGTAGACAGGAAGTGTGAACACTTATTTGTCTCTCTTTTTTTATTTTTGGTACATTAGTTGTCCCAAGCAGGGGAAATCCCAGTCACAGACGACTGGTCTTCCCCACTCCACTGCTGGTCGATAGAAAGCCCGAGCCTACACTTTTACCGACCCAAGGGATTTTTAACCTCCCACACCACATAGACATGGTATGAGAGCAACCGGCCTTTGATGACGCTGTAAGTTATACACAGCGGTGGAAATCCAAATTGGCAGAGCTGGGGGCACGGGGAATCGAACCGCCGACCCTCAGATTAGGAGTCTGACCTAGAAAAAAGTCAGACACTCTAACCACTCCGCCACAGAGAATGCCACTATGATGTGCTACATGTTAGTGTGCATGACAAAATAACATATCTCCATAGTTAACAATTTAAAGTAGAACCTACTTCAACCTAAAGGAAATTGGCTTGTAATTATCATGTATTCTGGTAATATCTTATATGCCTTCCATCAACGGAGATTACTACTTCAAAATCTATTTTGGATTCGCTTTAGAAACCTGGAGTTTTAATCAAACTGAACATAGAATATCCCCGTTTTTCTTATTTGGGGCGGTAACTATTAATTCGAAAACACTAGACTTCTCTGTGATTACAAATATTTGTCAACTTAAAAACAATAACACACAAAAAAAACATCTTAATTTTCCATAAATACCATTGGATTTGAACAAATGATTCCATCTCCTAGTGATTCAGAATGTACATCTGAAGAGCAATCTTCACCACCCTTGCTCTTGCAGTTGGAAGATGCTTCTGAAAATGAGAAAAGATGTGCATGTTTTTCATGTACATTACCTGCATCTTAGTGGTTGTAGTAATTAAATGCACAATACTTGAAAGGGAATATCAAACTGAACAAGTCAAGGTTTAATTCACTGTTTCGCAAACATCAGTAATTCATTGTAAATTAAGACTCACTTTTACCTAGGGGTCCCATAAAAACGATTCTGCTATACATTCATTTGATTTAGAAATCCAAAAGAAGGCTTTTAACATTTTCTCAGTAATTCTCGGATTCACAAATATTAATATTGACATATTATTACATGTTTTAATTCAACATTTTTTTAACATGTTAGTTTGCGTTGAACAGACATTCAAAATTAATATTATTATTATATGTGAAACTTTATTGGAGTCTTTAACATTAACTAGACACTTTGACATTTTTATCAAACACCCTGAATGCTTCAAATTCCTATTTTATCAGCAAGAGGCTTCTAAATGCTGTATAAAAATACCTAATTTGTTATAATAGCATTAGAACCCGAGATATGATGCTTTAAAGGTGAAAAATTCAGACCCTTTTGTTAGTAGTACATTGAAGCTCCGTATATTACAAAGTTGGATAAAATTGTGACAGACTTGACGTTTTGAACAACTCTTGATGGATTTTGACCAGACAAAAATTCAAATCTGTTGAAATTGTGACAGACTTGACATTTTCAATTTTGGACAATTCTTGATGGATTTTGACCAGACAAACATTAAAATCTGTGGAATTTAATGGACTTTAAAACATCATCATTCTATGCACAATTTAGCAGAGTTTAACACCCAAATCCAAAAGAAAAGTGTCACAGCACGACAGATTTCCAAGTGCCTACATTAACCATTTGTAGAATAGGTCGTCGCTGTCAAGATGTTGGATTATAGAAGGAGTGCATGTGACGTCATCACTCAGTGGTCAGCAATCAGACATCTTGGATTATGAGCACCTTTGCCTAGCCCTGTTGTGAATGTATGCTGATGCAGTAACATCATTTTCCCTGTGTTCTGGGCAGTTTACATCCAATGTGTTTACTTTAATAACAACTTATGAGGCCAAACTGCTCAAAACAGTGACAAATAAACCAACAAATAGGTAAATAAGCACAATGTAGACAGGTGCAAGCCTTCTGTATGTAATCCAATGTGGCCACCGAAAGTTACCATGTGACGTTATTGCACCCCCTCTATACCAAATTTAAATTAACTGTTCCACCAAAGCAGTGGGACGATTCCACTTTTTAAAGCTGCATAGTCTGATGAAAACATCAAATTTTCAAAACCAAAGCAATTATCTAAATTTGTTTCTAAATATCTGACTTAGATACTGGTACACTTATTAAACATTTGTCACTGCACAGAAGGGAATACTGAGGTAATTGAATAGAACCTGTCACTGCAGAAGCCTATGGTGTCAGAGTTTTGGCAAGCTTGCCAAAATTAATTGTTGCATGGTTGCACTTCAAATATCTCAAAAGTTAGGCATTTAAAATAAAAGTTACTTCAGACTACCGATCAGCCGAATGTATTTATCTCAGAAAATGTCAAAACCATTGGACTATGCAACTTTAAGTAAGAGATACACATTTACTCATTACAGCGAAACTATTTTGGTGATCTAACATGTCAGTACGACAGTAGCTCGTTTGAAGAACTGAGACATCCATTTGCCAATAACAATTAACTTTTCGGTCCAACTCACTTGACATAGGTACCCGCATTTCTGCTATGTGGCATACTGAAATAGCCAACATGTCTGACTACCATTTTTGTGACCAAATCAAAGTTACCATGGTTGCAAATCGGGCAGTTTTGTGCATGCCCAGAAGGCCTCACAATAGTGGCAATACATTCAAAAGATTTGGGACAGAATTTCATCCATTATTATGTAATTTTCGCTCGTGACTATTGATTCTAAGCACTTTTTTGGAGGATCTGAAGTTTTGCATCATCAGAAAAGCTAAGTAAATGGCAATATCAGTCGGTAAAACTAGTATAGCTGTGTAATTTACACATTTCTAAATCATATAATTATGGTTCAAACCAGCCTGGACCTATCACCCGTGTGTTTTGAATTTCAGAAAGTGTTATGGTTGGGACATCATTAGCACTAGCAGTAGGTACCTGCAGCGAAATTTTAAAATATGCATAGGGTTCAATATTTTTATTCCTTCCTGTATATGTTGAAATTACAAGCCCAAATCCAAAAACAGTTAGGCTATATATATTATTGTTCTTGAGATAATAATTTTTCAAGATTAAATGTATAAAATGTATTAATTTTGAATTAAAAGTGGAACTTTGACCAAATATAATAAAAGGTGAAAGGATGTGAGGGGAGTTCTGCTAACCAATTTCCATTGTACATATATAAAGGAATTTAAATTGTCAATTGCTAAATCAATTAGTCAAGCAGATTTTTAATAAGACAATGTCAAAAAGAGCAATTCATAACAAAAAAATCATTCTGATTTGGACAAATATTTTGTAGATTTTAGTGCGATCTGTCATGATGGTTGCCATAGAAGTCATTATTTTATTCAACGGGGAATCCTTAAATTCTAAAACTGAGACCAGATCTGAAATCAGCACCCCTGAAAGCATAAATGTGCTAATTTTCATAAGTTTTGAATAGCAAATAAAATAGCTTCATCTAGTTTACCTGAACTAGTTGGCATAATTGGTCCCTTATTTACTTCACTTGCCTTACTATAATAACAGTACAAAAACCCATCATTATTTACAACTTCAAATCGCAATAACTTTGTCCATAGTGATTTTTTTTTAACTAAGAAGTATTTTTATCTTTAAATTAAGCTCTTTAATTCTAGACCAGTCAGATAAGAAAAAAAATAACTCTAAATTGGTATGCATGTGTCTACTTTACACCCTGGGACATGATCATAGCATGGTGAGAGGGGCGTGGCAATTGCCCCTAGCAATAAAGTTGTTCCTCCTCCATTGATTTAATAACCAGGCACAATATCAGAACACACCTTACTAATTAAAATTTGACAATAATATTTCCCAATTAGACATGATAGAAATCGCCGTCCAGTAGTAATTTAGTCTAAATATGCCACATGTTCCTGTGAAATAGGTGCTACAAATAGTACTATCGGAAACACGTACATTTAGTCGCCCAAATTGCATGTGGAATTGTGCCAACAAACAGTTCAGTGTATGATTACCATTACTCTTGGATTCTGTCGTATTCACTCATCACTCAGTCACGAATATTGTCAAAATATTATATTGTCTTTATTGAATGAATACTAGTCTAAACTGTCTATTCCGAGTATTCGTTTGTATTATAATGTATAAAAACTATAACTATATTTACTACTATTCTAGATTGTTAACTGCAAAACAAAGGATTCGGCATCCATGTTAAATTGTGCTTCACACTATGGACACATGAGACCTAATAGTAATAGTAAATGGGTGCTTGAAGTTGAAACAACAGACTACAGACTAGTACAGTACAGAGCTGTCAGTCAGTGTCAAGGGACAAGATTGAAGATCGAACAAACCTGTTACTGTAAATGTAATCGTAATGTTATTGTCAGAACAGGACAAGTTACAATTTAAATCTCAAGAGAACATCGCCATCCTTAAAGTTCTGTGCATTGGATGCTAAAGAAATATATATTATAGCCGATCCTAATCTCATAGTTTCACAGAAAGTGCCGGAATAGTCCAAAGAAAGGGAAAACTGTCTGAACACCTACGTTTGTGTTTGTCGACAGCAGCCTTCCCCGCCATTTCCCACAAATTGTGAGTGTTGTCGTCAGTTGACACCATGTGGCGCCACCAGGATTTGTACGTATTCACATCCACATACCGATGGTAATATTTTACAAACCAGAAACATATATGATAATTGCACGAATGTGTTTTAATCTAACAAGTTCCATTGGAAAGAAAATATAATATGGCTTTAATTGAAATACGTAAATAACTATATAGAATTGATTCGTATAATTGAGACTAGGGGGCGCCAAAGGATAACCGTTCGCTGGTTTTCGTTGTGTTTTATCTGTAATTGAACTTTAAAAACTGACATTTATTGCGATACCAGCGCATTTGGAAAACCATCCTTTCAACATCGTGACTATGGCTTCTCTCAGACAGACTCCTTTAACTTGTAGTGGACATACACGGCCTGTAGTCGATCTAGCATTTAGTGATGTCACACAAAATGGTTTCTTTCTCATCAGTGCTTGTAAAGGTATGTACTTTATCACCATATCAGAATTAGTGGGATTAATAAATTTCTGACAGCAGCCAAAACTTCAGTCACTTGCTGACTTGTCACTTGGTCAAGTTGGTGACGTTGGTCTTCGTCTTGGCACTCTTGCTATGCATATGCTAGTCTTGCCTACCCTCATTTTCATACTCTAAACAGTACTATTTAACTGTTTTATTAGTATTACGATATGACTATTAATTCTTAGCCGTAGTGACAAAATACTATTCCCGGAACGCCTCAGCATTGCTCCTAATACCAGACCGTATGTAGTCAGTAATACTAATAGTCAGTATCAGTATCACTATCAAAAGTATGAAAAGTACATTCGTATATGAACTATATCATACTATATCACATATGTCAAGCTTTGACAAGTCAGACTGACAGTGACACTACAGTCACTTGTAATTTATAAGTTAATATGAATAAATTCAATATGTATTGCTTAGCCTTAGGACCGTCCCCGCCCCCCCCCCCTTCTTGGTGTTATCGCGGAGTTGAAATAAAACTGGTCCCTGTTCCGTCTTGACTCTTGAGTACTGTAAAACATGGAAGAAGGTAGGCTAAAGAAGGGACTGCACTGCCACTGGGGCCAGTTTATATAAATTCCGCAATGGTTCAGGTTTCTGGTTTACTATATTTTACCTATCTATACTATAGTATAGGTATTGTATTGTTTATATATATATATGTGTGTGATGAGCCCTGTTTACACGGGCGAATTAATTCGCTTCATATGACTCGCCTTGCCTAGTTCGCCTCACATTCGCCGTGTAAACGCACCGCTTAAGCGGATTAGGGCTGATTCGCTTCATATGATGCGCTTTTTGTAGATCGCCACGAGAGGTGGTTTATATGAAGCGATTCCACTTGTTCCCGGGCAGGGATAGTGCTTGCCGGCAACATGCGCAGCTGTAACAATCGCTGGTGCCCGGCAGTGTTAGGGACCGATTAGGCCGAAATCTATTGAATGCGATCATATTTAACAGAATTACATACTCAAATAATGAAATTTAATTAAATTAACCCTAAATTAAAAGCGATATTAACGTAGCAGCTTCATCGGCGCGGAATCGCCGAGTGTAAACTCAACAAATATAACAGTGCTTGCCGGCTACAGGCAGAACTAAGGCTGCTTGTTCCCGGTCGCCGACAGACTTTCAAACTCGCTCGTGTAAACGCGCCACTAATTCGCTTAATATAAATCGCATTGTCTAATTCGCTTCACAATTCCCCGTGTAAACACGGCTTTAGTCATTAGCCTCCCCCATGTGGCATGTAGGCACTTGGAAATCCGCCGGTCGTGCTAAAAGTTGCGCTGTGACGTCATCACTTTACAGTGCTTGGGTTTTTGCCCTTCGCGAAAATGCTGATTTGGGATATTATCTATGCTCAAAATGGGGTGTAAATGCTACCATTTTGAAGCACAGTATTTTTGACAGTTGTTACTCGTATGGCAGCTGTACAAACTATCAGCGTATACCAATATATATGTAACCCGACTTCCGGGAATTTTCCGCGATTCCCTGACAATGCTAAACCTATGGGAGAAAATCAGCATTTCCGCTTTTTTCCCCCGGAGACCACTTTCATTCCTGATTGAGACTAACCCTAACTGTAACCTCGGGCGACAGGACGGCCTCATTTTGTGAGGTCGCCATTCTAATACACGGACACTATTCATTCAGCAAGTCGTGCGAATTGCCACTTTTTTCTAGGTAGACTAGTTATTTAATGTCTTAACCATTAATATGTGAAGTTTTGTAGCGATCCGAATTTCCGCACTGGTGTTTTTACGTTCCATAAGTTTGCCAGTCGCGCTGAAGTCGCGCCGTTTTTCGTCGTGCGGGAAAAGGCCGATTTTTGTTGTTGTAAATGATCATTTTATTCAGTGAATAAAGCTATTTTTTCAGCGCCGTGGCACTGTGGCTTGACCATACATGTGTACCATTTCTTCCAAAATGGTTCACTGAACTAGTTTTAACAATAACACAAGGAAACCAAACTGGGGATTTGAGAGGTTTAATTCTGCTAAATTGTGCGTTGAATGGTGATATTTTTAAGTCCATTGCATTCCACAGATTTTAAATTGGTAATAGTGTCTGTGATAAAGACATGATTAAATCGTAGCTGCTCCGGTGGTTCTACCAAATAAACACATACAATGCAGGCAGAGGCATAGCACTGCAAAGTTATTACTATATACATTTTAATATAAATCTGCCCCCCTCTCACACTATCCTAAGAAGTAACATTGCATTAATGAATGTAATACACATTTAAATATTACTCATTACCCAAGTACGTTATGGCCTCATTTTTAAGCCTTCCTGTTTTATTACAGATGGAAAGCCAATGCTCCGACAAGGGGATACGGGTGACTGGATTGGAACATTTGAGGGTCACAAAGGGGCTGTCTGGGGAGCGACATTGAGCAAAGATGCCACCAAGGCTGCCAGTGGTGCCGCAGATTTCTCCGCGTAAGTCGAATCTGGGTTTCGCCCTGCAACTTAACGTGGCGATTAGTTTTGTTGGTTTTGATTTATTTTGATTTCATGCTTTAGCAACAGGTAATATCATAATATGACGTGTATGCACAAATTTGTGATGTTGCCTCACTGGTACACCATATCACCAACACCATGATTTGATATTGCATAGTTATTTTTTTCCCCTCATACTGAGATAACCAGCTGTTGCCCTATCCTAGTAATGCCAAATGCCAGAGTCGTCTACATGCTCACCTGTAATCTGTTCTTTTCCCCACAACATGGCCTAGACTCCATGCGCTACAATGCTAAAGGCACCCCATCTGCAACTTCTACAGTGCTAACTCCCTATTTCACAACTTTCTGAAAGCACTGCTAGCTCAAACCCATCGGATTATACAACTTTAATGATCATTATACAGAGTATATGTTCATGCTTGAGGCCATGCCAAATTGTTGTTAAGTTACAATGGGATTGTCACAGCTATTCAACTCGTCAATTGGCATCTGTCATAATAAACCTGGGCTAGAATTAAAATTAATCCACAATGTAACTTTTATATTTGTATTTGTACCCCAATTTGTCCGAATTGACAGTAGCAGACCTGAAATGGAGCAGAATGGCGAATTTAAGGCGTGTTCTATTACAACAAGACAATCTCATTAACATGGGCTAGTCAGGAAGCAGCAGGAATGAAACAGCACCACCATTTCGTGAACCAGACGGGATGCCCGAATGAGCTAGAGCGCCCGTCTCCCGTGTTGGTAGATCGTGGGTTTGAACCCGGGTCGAGTCAAACCAATTGCTTAATAATTTATACTTGTCGCTTCCTAGGCAGGCACTCAGCATTATCAGGATAGAGTATGGACTGGTTGGCTCAGTGTCAGGATAATGTGACTGAGTGGGGTATCAGGTCATGGTGCTGGTGGCCTGGTCTCCCCATGAGGCAGCACTATAAAGTCATCATTAGTGTGCACTGTCACCAGTCGGTACCCGTCCTGATATGACCTTAGATGTTGCTGATACGTAAAACAACAAACAAATCTTTTAGTGGATTTCCGCAGTTTTTGATATTCTTCGATTAAGGTTAAAAAAATGCCAATATATATTGTTATAACAATTAGTTTGTTTGAATTCAGTTCTTATATATGCTTAGATGTTGCTAGAACATTAAGCCCAAACAAGAAAGAGTTGGGCATATGCGATAATGCATTCACAATAGGGACAGTTAAAACCAGACTTCCGGCATTTTCCCCCGATTCCCTGACAGTGCTAATTCTATGGGGGAATATATCTATGTTTTCGCATAAATTTACCATTGGTTCTATCGGGTTCCACCAGAACCTGCTAGGTGGCACCAAGGTCTTGGCCTGCTTTCCACGTTTTTTTTGCCGCAGACCACTTTCATCCCTGAAGCAGTGTCTGGCAAGCATTGGTTAAAGGAATTGTTTTCCCAACTTTTAAGTGTAATCGATTGGTTTGCTCAATATGTCTTACTTTCACACTTTCAGCAAACTATGGGATGCCATTTCGGGAGATGAGCTCAAGTCCTTCACACATAATCACATCGTCAAGAGTGTCGATTTCTCAAAAGATGGACAAAACCTTCTCACGGGCAGCAATGAGAAAATCCTTCGTATCTTTGATTTAAACAACACAAATGATGGTAATTATTTTGTAGTAACTATAATCTATAATGGTGCTTGTGACTATTTTTGTCATTACTAGGCTTTTAGAGATGGTTCCTACCCATCCTGGAAATTCCGTGAATTTCCTGATTTTAAAATCCAGGCCTGGAAAGATAGCCCAAATATGGGAAAGGTGCTTTGTATTTAATCAACAGCGATAAAGATTTTGCAGGTTCGTTCATTACACCCAACATACATATGTACTATCCCACACGGACCAAACAGGATGGCCGAATGAGTTTTGGTAAATTGTGGTATTCAAACACTGGTCGAGTCAAACCAATGACTTTAAAATGTATACTTGTCGCTTGCTAGTCAGGTGCTCAGCGTTATTAGGAAAGGGCACGGACTGCTTGGCTCAATGTTAAGAAAATGTCACTGAGAGGGATATCAGGTCATGGTGCTTGTGGCCTGGTCTCTGAGTGGGGCAGCACTATAAAGTCACCATGAGTAAGCCCTGTCACAAGTCAGTACCTGTCCTGATATGAATTAGGATGTTAAACTCTAACAACCAACATGTTTCCCACACTGCAGTTATTCAGTATGCTGCCCAGAAGGGTGTATTAAGTAAATTTAATAACACATTGCTGCTGAAGCATTATGGTGTCAGAATGTTGACGCACATGCCAAAATGATTATGGGGCGGTTTCACTTCAAATTTCTCCAATGTTAGCCATTTCAAATAAAAGTTACTTCAAGCTAATGCATGGTAGATTGTAACGAGCACCCTAATATATATAGTTTTAAAAAAAGAAGCCAAAACTAACTATTGGACTATGCAACTTTCAATAGTTACACGATGTCTCGAATTGTTCTTTAAAGAAATTGATATTTGGGAGTAAAGACCTGGTTAAATAGATAAGTGTGGACTGTATTTAAAATGGTGTTAACTTTTTATGCATAGTACCTAATTAGCAATGGTCAGTATGGGGACGTGGTAAAGGTATGCGGTAGTGGTTAGCAATGCACAATGTGGGTAACATGGTACAGGTATATGGTAATGACCTTCTTGTGCGTGTGTATGTTGATCAGAGTAACCGAAACTGGTGGATAAAATATGCGTGCCTTTAATTGGCTGAATTATAATGTATTTGATGTAACTGAGTGCAATATGTTTGCTGGATTAGAATGTTTGACGGATACAATGCTAATTATATAATGAAAAATTAAATGTGATCTGTACATATCTTATTGTTGTTGCAGATCCAATCCAGTTTAAGGGTCACACAAACAACATCAAAGCAGCTCTATTCCTGCCTGACGGTAAAAAAATAATTAGTGCCTCCGATGACCGGACAGTTAGGTAAATACAACTGTTCTTTATTTATAATAACGTGGGGAAAAAACTTCTTTTTTTTTTAGCCATTCATTGGAGGTCAAGTTCTACTTTGAATGAAAATTACTTATTTTCGTGGAATTCCTCGTAATGGTTATTTGAAGACCCCCCCCCCCCCCCCCCAGGCAAAAAGAGGATAAACGTGTAATGGGATTGGAGTCCAGGTATCTTGGGAAGAGCAGATGAGTTGGGGCTGGGGGTGGCGTTTGGAATTGTTGGATTCAGATATTAGCTGGATAAGCAGAACATTAAAGTTGTACCTTTCGCATGTATTTTGAGGACAGAAGCAGAAAGAATTTTGAATTTATTATATATTCCCATTTACTTCTTAACCTGTAAATGTCATTAGGGAGACCAGTGCATCAAATAATCTACCCCAAAAAACAAGTGAGTAATGTCCCTTTTTATTTAATTACAAATTTCAGACTGTGGGATCGCAGCACACAAGAGGAGGTGCGGAAGCTGGAGTTTGCGGCTTCACCAAACAGCGTCGAGTTGTCGGGAGATGGCGAGATCCTGACGATAACCCACGGGAAGAAGGTGGCGTTTTACGACGTGGTCAAGTACGTAGCACTGCTCCCAGTTGGGAGCAACTTTGATACCGATCCTATTGTGTGTGTGTGGGGGGGGGGGTGAATTATCAATTTTGAATGTCATTGGTTTGACTTGGCCGGGATTCGAACTCCCGACCTTCCGCACAGGAAGCCTGCGCTATACTGATTGTGCGTCTGGTGGGTGAGTGAGTGAGTGAGTGAATGAGTGAAGCGAAGCCATGATCTAGCTGTATATCAATTATGAATAAACTATTTTGCATTAATTTGTAACGTTAGTAATATTATGTATTGCTGAATAAAAAGAAAGGAAATATGTACAGCCTTGCTTAACATTTTATGTACCAAATATACTCGTTCTTGTCTATGTATTTAACTGGCTATAGTGGACAGCAACCAATAATTGTACTGCTCGCTGTGCTTTCATTACTTGCAGTTGTAGATGTAGCATTTATCAAATTATAATGAGAGAAATGTGAAACATTTGCTACTGACAGTCAAGGAAACATAGTTTGAGATTATGGTAATGTTTTGGCATGTTTAATGGTTTTCAGAATGGAATTAATAAACGAATTTGAAGTGCCATGTCAGCTCAATTCTGCGTCGTTACATCCGGAGAAAACGGTCTTTGTGTGCGGCGGTGAGGACTTCAAAATGTACAAGTGTAACTACACGGATGGCTCAGAAATTGGTGAGTCGGTTGTTGGTTGATTGTTGGAGATTTACGTCCTGGCAACATCTAAGGTCATATCAGGATGGGTACCGACTTGTGACAGTGTGCACTCATGGCGACTTTATAGGGCTGCCCCACTGAGAAATCAGGCCACCAGCATCATGACCCAATATCCCACTCAGTCACATTATCCTGACACTGTGCTCACCAGTCCTTGCCCTATCCTATTAATGCTGAGCCCCAGGCTAGGAAGTGACAAGTATCAATTGTTATGTCATTGGTTTGACTCGACCGGGAACCGATCTCCCGCACGCTCGGTGAGTCGATGTCTGTGTAAATAGGCATGGGATGGGGAGGGGTTTGTGTTACAATGGCTGGATTGAATTGGTCATCGCTGGCCTAGAATTGACATGTATAGATTATGTTCGCCACCAGTTCGCCATCTGAAGGCAGTGGCAACGGTTAGATAGCATACAACACCATAGAATCCAGAACAGAAAATTTCTTTTGTGCCGACAGAATTGTTTAGCCAACTATTTGACAGAAACTGCTGAGAGGTTTGTTACCAACATAATCGTTCAATCTACTATTTGACACAAACTCCATGTCGGTTTTCTGTAGGTTTTTTTTTTTTGTACCAACAGAATCGTTCAATGCTAGCCTACTATTTGATACATACTGCTTTGGTTTTGTGTCGACAGAGTCGTTCAATGATATCCTACTATCTGACACAAATTGTATATTTCTTTTGTGTCGACAGTCGGTCAATGATTGCCTACTATCCGACACAAACTTGTATGTTTTTCTGTGCTGACCGTCAATGATTGCCTACTATCTGACACAAACTTGCATATTTTTTTTGATGTGCCAAGTCATTCAATGGTAGCCTACTATGTGACACAAACTTGTATATTTTGATGTGCCGACAGAGTCGTTCAACGGTAGCCTACTATCTGACACAAACTTGTATGTTTTCCTGTGCCGACAGAGTCGTTCAAGGGCCACTTCGGCCCCATCCACGTGGTGCGCTTCTCGCCGGACGGGGAGCTGTACGCCAGCGGCAGCGAGGACGGCACGTTACGGCTGTGGCAGACAACGGTCGGCAAGAACTACGGCCTCTGGAAGTGCACCTACCCGGAAGAGAACAATGTTGACGAAAAGTCCCCGGCCATCATCAAGGCCGAGGCATAAAGGCTAGAAGATACTGTTTTGTTTGCGTATAAGTTAAAGACAATTAAATAAAAAGATAAATGAGGCCCGGGGAGATCAAATGTTGGACCAAAACTGCCCAGCCCCCTGTTGGAAATGTGTAGTCGTCTCGGCAAAGCCATTCCATTGTATATCATGCTTGCCATGTTCAAAGTTGGCAAAAAAAAACAAAAAAAAACGGTATGGGCGGTGGGGGCAGGGGAAGAAGCATTTACAGTTGAAATCCAGAGCAGAAGCGAAACTGAATATGCGTTTGGAATTACTTTATTGTTGCCATTAATAGCCAAAGTTTTTGTTTTTTTAATGTTGCACCTCACCTCCTCCCCCCCCCCCACACTTCAAATTGAGCTATTCCACCTAGATATGCTACGGTTTAATCAACTCTGTTTGGCTATGACGTTTGCTGGCCCAGAGTTAGGTGTCAAAGGCGAATTCTTAGGGTATTTTCCTTATCGTTCAATACATATAAATATGGGCAATTTATCTTTATTGAAAACTATTTTTTTAAAGGCCATCTGTCGTCGTGGTATTTATTTGTCGTAGATCTGTGAGGAAAGAAAACCGTGTAAAATGAGGAAAACCGCCACTGTATCACCAGTAGTCGGTGATGTTTTAATAAAGATGTAATTAATGCAACTGGGAGTGAATGTGTTATTTAATTCATATATATCTTGAGTTATATAAACTATAGTGATGTAGGTTCGGTCTCATCCTTGCATACATATGCAAATCTGTGCATAATATCTTATATATATATCTATCATTTGGCAATATGGTTAAAGAAAGTGGTGAAATTATGTATTTAAAACTAAAAATGCTATTAGATATCCATAATTAATTTTAAAGCTGCTTCATCGAACTATGATGTTCAAATTTTAACCAAAAAATTATCTAGAATAGATTCTACACATTTAACATAGTGATGTATATATTAAAGCTGCATAGTCCGATGATATATCACATTTTCAAAACCAAACCAATTATCTATATTTGATTTTACATATCTAACTTAGATACTGATGCACTTATTAAGCATTTGTTTCTGCGTAGAAGGCAATACTGAGTCAATTTAACAGAACCTGTTATTGCAGAAGTCTGTGGTGTCAGAGTTTTGGCAAGCTTGTCAAAACTAATTTTCCATGTTTGCACTCAAAATGTCTCAAAAGTTTACCATTTAAAATAAAAGTAACTTTGAACTAATGTAAAGTAGATACTAGTGATGCATCTAATATATTTATTTCAGAAAAAATACAGAAATTCAAAACCATCGGGCTGTGCAACTTTAAGCATTTGTTGCCAAATAGAAGGGGATACTCGAAGGCAGTTTAATAGAACCTGTTACTGCAGAAGCCTATGGTGTAAAGAGTTTTGGCGTACTTGCCAAAACTAATTTCAAAACTTGGGACATTTCAAATAAAGAGATATTTCAGACTAAAGTAAGGTAGCTTATAACAATCAATTTAATATATGACAGAAACTCAAAACCATCGGACTATGCAACTTTAATATTAAACTTACATAATCCCATGATTCTATTTCTGCCATTAACAAATAATTTCAGGTCAATATATTAGGTCAACTACGCACTAAGCTACCATTCGCGAGATTGGATTTTTTTTTTTAAGAAGTAATTTTGCAATTTTACAAATGAAAACATGTGAAAGGACCACTAAACACGCATTTACCGCGACCACTTGGAGGTTTGTTTGTGTATTACAAACTACTACCGTTGCACATACTAGCATGTACAATTATATTTAGCATACACATCAAACAAGCTTTTTTCACGTTTGATAAGTGCACCAGTATCAAATCTCGAAAATTTGGTGCTTTTATCAAACTATGCAGCTTGAAATACACAAACCATTATGGTATATGCAAATGCCCGATTTCATTACTTGAGGGTCCGGGATATAACCTTTTGGCTTATATATATCGGCATGGGCTGAAGTCCACATGCCTCATAATGTGTATATTGCAAGAAAGGAACCTTATTTATGGCAAGTTGAAATGCTCAAATTTAATCATTTAGATAAATATCAACTGAAGCGAACAAAATTTGGGTTGGTACCTTCATAACAATGTGATTGGTGCTTTTCTTAACGGAAAGGGGTGATTTCAACATGGTCAAGCATAAATCACTCGGCTCAGCCGAAAGGAATAATATACTTGCTGCAAATGGATAAAGGAAAATAAACGACCAGGTTTCACTGTACAGTTTATTAATGATATTTTATCAGGACATACTTCACGACACTTGCTCTATTCCAAGCATGAATCTGCTCGAGTTTTGACTTTCTGAGCTTCTCTATATACAATATCTTGTTCTTAGTCTGCTGCCTCGAAAGTGTAATGTACACCATCCCTTGGGTATTGCTTCTTCATCTGGAACAACAAGCAAAATATAAATGTAGAAACACCACAAGTAAAGTAAGCAGGGATGAAAGTGGTCTTCAGGGAAAAAAAGCGGAAATGCTGATATTCTCCCATAGGTTTAACATTGTCAGGGAATCGCTGAGAATTCCTGAAAGTCGGGTTTCATACATATTGGTATACGCTGATAGTGCTGCGGCGCTTGAAGCATTTATTAGTAGTATATGCTGATAAGGCTGCAGAATAAAACAACGTATTAGTATACACTTACTAGTTACAGTGCTGCGGCATTTGAACAATGATTAGTACACACTTATAGCTACAGGAAAAATCCCGGAAATCCGCGAAATCCCGGACATCTTTCATCCCTGAGTAAGGGAGTGGAATAGTGCTGGTGCACCAAGGCGCAATACCCAACTCAGTTACATTATCCCGACCCTAAGCCGACCAATCCATGCCCTATTTTAGTAATGCTTAGAGCCAAGCACGGAAGTGTTGATTGTTGGAGGTTTTACCTCCTGGCAACATCTAAAGCCATATTAGGACGGGTACCGACTTCTGACACTCGTGGTGACATCATAGTGCTGCCTCACTCGGAGACCGACCGTTAGCACAATGACTTAATATCCAACTCTGTCAGAAGATCCTGATAGTGAAAAAACCCACAATCCTTGCCCTCTCATAATAATGATGAACGCCAGGCTAGGTAGTGACAATTATTAATCACTGGTTTAACTCGGTCGGAGTGCGAAACCACTACCTCCCGCATAAGAAGCCAATCAACGCTCTTACGGATTCGGCCATCCAATCAATTTTGTTTCACCAGATCAGAGGCCGAGTCAATAACGCTCTATCCGTATTGCTCGCCGAATGAAATTGTTCCTTCCAAAGATTTCTCTCTGATTTTAATTGTTCATTGATACTTTGAAAATGCGATTTAAAAAAAGTGGACCACGCCCCTTCTAAAAAAGAAGTGGAAAAGACTTTTTAAACCCCTCACCATGTCTCTGATTATATTAAATTGAACGGAAGGTCGGGAGTTCGAAACCCGGCCGAGTCAAACCAATGACTAACAAAATCAGTACTTGACACTACCTAGCCTGGCGCTCAACACTACTATGGTCGGGCAATGACTGGTTAGCTTAGTGTCCGCGTAATGTGAGTGGGATATCGAGACATAGTGCCAGCAGCCTGATACCGCAGTAGGGCAACAGTATAAAGACACCATGAGTGCGCACTGTCACAAGTCGGTAATCATCCTGATATGAGCATAGATGTTGCTAGGACGTAAAACCTCAACAAACAAAACATTAAATTGTAAAGTAGTGTAGTGGTCTGCACTGACCTCTCAGGCAAGTAACCACATAGACAGGTAGGCGTGGGGAGTGTATTGATATCAGGGAGCCTAGGTGGTGTAATGGTTAGCACACTGGCCCGGAATGCAAAGAGATGCGGGTTCGAGTCCCGCTCTAGGCACGGTATTTCCCATTTTCATCACCCCCACGACACTGGTGCCGTGACCAGGATCCTGTACAAGCTTTGCGCTGTATGGTTGTTGAACCTACCCTGTGTATGTATGTGTTAGTGCATTGCCTGTATGTATGTAATTGTAAGCATTACAAGACTTACAATTCCAGGGGGACGAGTGTAGTGGTCTGCACTGACCTCTCAGGCAAGTAACCACATAGACAGGTAGGCGTGGGGAGTGTATTGATATCAGGGAGCCTAGGTGGTGTAATGGTTAGCACACTGGCCCGGAATGCAAAGAGATGCGGGTTCGAGTCCCGCTCTAGGCACGGTATTTCCCATTTTCATCACCCCCATGACAGTAGTCTACTTATCAAAATTGCAACGCTAAAGACAATTTAATGAATGCCGGGGGGAGGGCTGAATCAAGACTGCTGTTTTACGCCCTAGCAATATCTAAGGTTATATCAGGACAGGTACCGATTTGTGACAGTGTGTACTCATGGTGACGTTATAGTGCTGCCCCACTGGGAAACCAGGCAGCCATTACCATGACCTGATATCCCACTCAGGCACATTATCCGGACACTGAGCCAACCAGTCCTTGCCCTATCCTAATAATGCCGAGTGCCTGTTAGAAGCGACAAATATCAATTTTTAAGTCATTGGTTTGACTCGATCATGATTCGAACCCACAAACTCATGGGTTCGGATCTCCCGATCTCCCAAAACAGGAGACGGACACTCTACTCATTCGGCCACCCCGTCTGGTTGAATGAAGACTGAAATAGTCAGGTTCATCCTGGTCGATACTCACCAAAGGCTTTTTCTTGTAATAGACAGTGTACCTGGATCTAAGGGTACCAGTTGTTACAAGATTGGTTCCGGTACTTACCGCTGGGTGGAAGTTGGGGTATGGTTCGGCCAGGATATACAGGAGGACGATTCCGCCAATGACTCCAATAGACATGGCATACATAGTGAACCTGCAACATCAATTTTTGTTACATTAGCCACCTACTAGTGTAAATAATGTCTTCTGATTTCTCCCTTCTAACTTTTTTTTAAGTTAAAAAAAAATACCAAAAGAAAAGTTAATCATTAAAAAACTATTATTATTATTATTATTATTATAATTGGACACTATCGATTACATACAGGTCCCAAACAGAAAGGACAAAGGTAGTTATTAGATCAAATAAAAATGTTAATAATATTGTTAATATTTAGGTTTAGATTATCGTGCTCACCAGCTGAATCTATATTTCATATCTGCGTTATATCTCTCTTCCGCTAACATATCAACGTCGACGTTCAGCTACAACAAACAAACATTTTCACTTACAATACAGCCTGTATGGGACAGGTTAGAACTGGGATAACATGAACAAGATCATGTATATTATTCATAAATATCATATTATAATTATATCCATTAATTTAATTTACGCTAACCTCGTCTTCCCTTCTCTGAATAATAAAGTGGAGTTGGGCTATGTCAGTATGTCAGACTAAGTTGGTTGTGGTGTCTTTTTTAAGTCATACAGGAATACCCGAAGCCATATATAAGTATCATTTGTTATCGATTGATTGATTGGTGGTTGCTTTACGCCGTGTCGGCAGCATAGGCCATATTCACGGCGAGAACTCGTGGTGCATATTTCGTTTTGGTCTCGACTTATTGGTCTGCAGGCAGGAAGATTGAATTTAAATGCTTGTAACATTTACAATTTGTTTACTAGGTCGTTGTCTTTTTTTAAGAGGGAAGTTTGTGTTTTTTTTGGTCAAATTAATTACTTTTCTTGTCTTTGGAATCTATCCCATTCACTTATCCCGTTTCTCACCGGTTCTCCAAAGTTCCGCTTGAACTCTGGCATGTCCCAGTTTTCATAAAGGTTTCTTGAATCCAGAGAGTTTGTTGGGAGCTTGGGGTAGTCTCCATAGCCTGTCCCATCGTCTGCGTATGGCTTGTAGTCGCCCACACTTAGACCATACTTTTTGGCAGCAGCTTCTCGCTCAGCCATGGTCTCAGGATAGGGGCCAGGTTTCCAATCCTTGTTCCAGGTGGCTAGTAAGGCATACAAAAATAATACACAAAATAAATTCTGTACTTTAACCAGTCCTCGAACATCTTGTAAAATATTCCGATAATAAGCATGGGTGGGGGAATGCAAATGTTCTATTGTGAAACAGGTATACATGGCCAGGTGCATAAATGTGTTTATGTAGTTGGTGGTGGTACTTGCCAAAGGGCAAGCCAAAGCTGGAGGTGGACTAGGAATTTACTGCCAAATTCTCTGCAAGTAGATCCTAATAGACATGCAGATAAAATATTTCAAATGCTATGCTAGAACTGCAATGGGTGGTTGTAGCAAGGCTTTATACAAAGAAGATCCTAATTGGAAATGTGTACAGACCACCAGATGTTGAACAGGCCTTTGAGGAATTGAGTAATGTGATGAGTGAAATAGATGACATAGACAAGTATGAGACCCTACTGATAGGTGACTTCATTGCAGACTGTAGTGCTAAGAGAAAGCTACCAGCCATAATCATAAATCAATTTGCTTCAGAGCATGAGCTCCAACAGCTGATAGATAAACCAACCAGGTCAACTAGAACTACTGCAACCACAATCGATTTAGCCTTTACTAACATCAAGCATTGCACTCAAGCAGGAGTCCTTAACTACAACATCTGTGACCATAAGCCAGTCAATATTATCAAAAAGAAACCCAGAAACAACCAAAAACCACTGCATACTGGGAAAGGACATATAAACTGATGCACAAACACAACCTTGCAGAGTTATAACCCCACTACAATATTTGAAGAGCAGGATCCCAAGAAATGTTGGGATATTTTAGAAGATATGATTAACCATGCAGCAAATACACTTCGTGCAATGACTGAACTAAAAATATAAAAAAACACGGCTGTTTACATCACCAGTGAACTGATAGACCTACAAAAGGACAGAGATTATTTTAAGCAAAGGCTGACCTGACCAACCCAGGAGACCAGTTTATAGTAAAATGCTTTAACAAGCAAAGCCAGAACAGAGGTGAGGAAAGCAAAATCTATGTACTACATTGATCAAGACATGAAGCACAACCAGAATCCTAAGAAATTCTGGTATGAACTAAGTCAAATTCAACCAGAAGCCAAACCACATGTAAAAGGTATCGTCATCGTCGTAGTCTAATAACCCACGTGTCACTAACCGTATCGTGTTGATAACCGTCGTGGTCGCCAGTTTTGTAAAATGGCTAAAGCTCTGAATCTGTGGTTGTGTAGGCAGGCTATAGTGAAATCAATACAGACAAAGAGAAAGGAAGAGTATAACGTGCAAAGGAAGAGAGAGAGAGTCAAGCCCTCTGGTTTATTATTTATATGGTACATGGGTTCCTTGTAGAGTATCACCACACCTCTTTCCCCCAATGCGAAACAAGTATTCATGGCCCTACGAATAGGGATCCAGCATTCCTGATCCCCATGGCTAAGAGTGGTCTGCCCACCACCACCAAACTGTATGGCCCCATGGCCACCACCAACCTTGACCCTCAGTGTGGTGATCCTACCCAGCAGAGGGGGAGGGGGTAGGCCCTGAGTGCCCTTACACCCAGCCCTGCCAGCACCACTATGTCTTTTTACATCCCACTCAGGCACCACCAGCACTTACATACATACATGCGCTTGGTCACGTACACCTGTTTAACAATAGAACATTTGCATTCCCCCCCCGATGCCGTAGACCGGAATATTTTACACACAGATAAACAGCATAATAGATGACAGCACAGGTGAGAGAGTACCTGATGGTCAGTTAACTGAAGTAATAAACAATATTTTGTAGACATTGGGGCAAACCTCGCCAACAAATTCAAACAATAAAACCAAGTATCCAAAAAGTTATCACCCAGTCGCAAATCAACATGAATACAATCTTGAGAAAACAAAAAGAAAAGAAGTACTCGCCAAGATTGAGGAACTTTCATCCTATAAATTATCTGGTATGATGAATATAAATTTAGCCTTCATTAAGACTGCCATTAGCATCCTAATAAACAAATTTACACATCTCTACAACATTGTCATTGAAACAGGTGTATTCCCAGATAAATGGAAAATAGCTTGTCACACCAATACCAAAGATAAGTAATCATAAATCATGCAATGAACTGCGTCCAATATCAATACTGCCCCTCCCTGGCAAAGTCATCAAACAAATAATCCATGATCAAATAAAAACCTTCCTAGAAGACACCAACTACCTTGACAAACAGCAAAATGGCTTCAGAAAAGAGAAATCAACCACAATAGCCCCACCCACTCTATTAAATGAACTGCTGACTAACATGGATAGAGATCTGACAATAACCGGTTTTCTTGATTTCAAGAAAGCTTTTGACAAAATAGACCATGACATTTGACTCTGGAAAATTGAAAGGGTGGAACTTGGTCCTAAATCTTGTAAATTTATAGCCTACTATCTATCAAATAGACAACAAGTTACAAAAATAAATGGCACTAAGTCAACAGAGATCAATTACAACTGCATGCACCACCCTGTGGCACAAATTAGAACTATTCCGAGTTTGTTTGTTTTCCTGATGAGGTATAACGCTTCCCTTTAATGTGTGAGACCAGACGAGATGGGCGAATGAGTTGAGCATCTGTCTCCCGTCTTGGTAGACCATTGGATTCGAACCCATGAGTTTGAACCCTGGTCGAGTGAAACCAATGACTTGAAAATTTACACTTGTCGCTTCCTAGCCTGGCGCTCAGCATTACTAGGATAGGGCAAGAACTGATTGGCTCAGTATCAGATAATGTGACTGAGTGGGATATCAGGTCATGGTGCTGGCGACCTGGTCTCCCAATGGGGCAGCACTATAAAGTCACCATGAGTGTGCACTGTCGCAAGTCATTACTCGTCCTGATATGACCTTAGATGTTGTCAGGACGTAAAACTCCAACAACCAACCAACCTTAATGGGTGGTTCCGTGATGGACTGTGCACGGTTTTCTGAAAACAGTGTGCTCTAAATGACGAGACAAATGCAGTAAAGGTTTTAACCAATTTTGGGGGGCAATTGCTGGAGGTACCCCAGGGTTCCACGCTTGGGACACTATGCTTCCTCATATTCATTAATGACTTGCCCTTGGTAACAAATGAGGCCATGTTCACACTGTTTGCTGATGATGCGGCCCTCACAGTCCATAACCCAAGCATTGAATCTGCAGCGAAGTAGTTGAGGATGTACTAGCTACAGTTAACATCTGGTGTAAGGAAAATAAACTGACAATTAATGCAAAGAAATCTGAATGCATAATTTTTGCAACCAAATAACTTATCAGCAGCTGCTGTGTGGTAAGATAACACCAATACTACAACTGGCCAGCATTGAAAACAAGCCTGGGTACCCGGGCTTATATGCTATGGACAGTATAAACACCGCCTCAAAAAGAAAAAAAAATCCAGAGCACAACCTATCAATTTACATTTGGGTGATGCAGTATTGAATGAGGCACACACATACAAATATTTAGGGACCACACTCGATTCCACAATAAATGGTAATCAACAACTCTCAAGACTTAATCAAAGGATAGCCATAAAAATGACAACTTTCAGCTACATGAGCGAGAATACAGCCCTGTTACTATATAAAGCCACTATTCTTCCAAAAATTGACTACAAATTTAATATATGGATTGCTGACAAAACAACAAGAAAAACAAATTACATAAGATTCAAAACAGGGCACTAAGAATTGTCTACAGAGGAAAAAGCCTGTCTGTAAAGGAAATGCATGCTGAAGCCCAAGTCAGCTACCTTAGCCAAAGGAGGGACACACATCTCCTCACTCTCATGTATAAAAGATCCAATGATGAACAGTATGTTGACCAACATGATACAGAGTAACCAGACAGAGCGATGCTACACTTCTAAAAATACCCAAGCCACTAACAAACAAGCTGACTAAAGCGCCGATTTACAGAGGTGGAACATTATGGAATAAACTCCCAGTGAGGACAAGATGGTCCACAAGTCTCCTTGAATTTAAAAACTTATTGAAAATACAATAGGCCTGTCAGACCCCTACACAGTTATAGGTATTCTAAAGGCCATCCTTGCCCTGACCCTTGTACATACATATAATATATATAAATGTTCTCAAATGCACTACACAGTCCTGCATGCAGATCCCCTTCCCCACCCTCTTTCAAAACCTATTACCTAACATTTTCCTTGAAATTGACATAAAACCTGTCTGATGTAAGTCCACACTGCAATTTCAGACTTCCGATCCCATCATTAGGCCACACAATACAAAACACTTGTGATGGGATCCAACAATGGGCATGTTTCTTGCATCTGGTATTGGTGACTGGATCCACTGATGCTGTTGGAGATATATGTTATATCTTTTTGAAAAAAAGAAGAAAGAAAGACCATTCTAGAATCATGCAATACCATGGGATGCATACTCATCAAGTGCATAATAGAGGGGGTGTAATGACGTCACAAGACAACCTTCGGTGGCCATATTGGGTGACATACAGAAGGCTTGCAACTGCCTACACTGTGCTTATTTACTGATTTGTTGGTTTATTTGTCACTGTTTTGAGCAGTTTGGCCTCAGAAGTTGCTAAAGTGCTGTAAGTAAACACATTGGATGTAAACTGCCCATACAGTTTACATCCAATGTAACACAAGACAACTCTGTTTTACTGCATCTGCATGCATTCACAACATGGCTAGGGAGGGTGTTTGTAATCCAAGATGGCAGCTCACTGACCACTGATTGCTAAGTAATGATGTCACGTGCACTCCCTCTATACATACATATGTTGAACTGGAATTGTATGCAGTTACCATTACAACTAATAGTTCATTTATATTATGCTTCTATTATCAAACAGGATTTTCATGTGGTTATTATTGCAACTGATATTGTCATTTATGTACAAATTGAATTGAACGGCCAGAAGACCAGTGTCCGCGGCTGACAAAAGACATTATTCACTGAATAAAATACATTTAGTTAAAAAAACTAAAACATATATATATATATAATATAGTGGGCTTTAACGAATACTACTTATGTTAAACGTACCCATAACTTGTCTCAGCGTACACCATATATATAGCTGTATATATATATATATATATATATATATATATATATATATATATATATATATATATATATACATATAACCTAGGTGATTATAAGCGGCGGGTAAAGTAGCGACAAATAGAAGTCTACAACTACAAGTCACAAGACTCTACATTCAGTGTTTTGTTAATCAAACGCGAGAGCGATAATAGGTGTAGGTCAAGTAAGTGCATTTATACAGGGCGGTACGTTATAAACAACAATTTAGAATCGATAATAGCCTGATGGTTAAAATGAATAAATTCTTACATGCAGGGGCTCTCAATACCGGTGCAACAAGAGCGCATCTTTGTGAAATTATAGGCCTCACAAGGGACCTTCCTATCTTGACTAGCGCTGCCATGTTTGGAGGAGGCCCAAGTCAGACTTTAATATAGAGCTACTAGGTGGCAGCACTAATGCTATAGGGTGCTTCCTTCACTACTCCGCTCTCTGGTGGCAGGGGCTAGAACTTGTGCTCTGGATATGATGCATTGGATGGTAGGCTCCCTCCCAGTGTTATACTAAAGAAGATAGAGTACAGAACTACATGAAAATAGAATAGAAATACAAAATATAAAACTAATATGTATAAGCGGTGCTTAGGGCCGACCCCCTCCCCCCCCCGATATAACTACCGCAAAGTATTTTATGATGGCGCGTGTATTTTTTTACTCCACTCGAGGTGTTCGATTTGAAATTCTAGCAACTCTGGTGACCCGATTCGCAGTCATGATAATCGAATACGGCCGTCATTTCCACGGAATAAACTATTAATATTTCATTTGTGCATCCATGTTGATGCCAAATTGTTCTTTATTTCTTTTATTTTTGAATAAAATCTAAGTTTTGAACTGTGCGTATCGGCAAATTCTATGGCAGTGTTGCAGTTTCCCAGGGACACCAGTTTCCCAGGGATACATCGCTTCTGCACAAACGTCAAAATCAAACAGCATCATCACTAACCTTATAAATTTAATAGAATGTTTTTGCTAAACATGTTTTCTATATGTGTACCAAGCGATTTGTTTGTAGGTGGTGTCGTTTTAGAGATATTTCACTTTTTCTGTATTGTCTGTATGAAGACTGCTCACGGCCATTCCAGCGGGCATTTGTTTTGATATATTATTAACCAATAGCAGAGTAGCGCGGAGGAACACATACACTGGTCCCAGTGATGTCATCACACCATATATGGAAGGTCTGTAGGGAGGGACCAGTGTACTTGTTCTTCGATTTGGCGTGTGCTACTCTGCGGTGGGGCATCATTAAGGGGTTGGGCCAATCACTGTCATTCACCCTCTTTGCTGCGGAGCGAAGCTCGACGAGCGATTTCCGTTTCCGTTTGCTGGATTTTTTCTCGGTACGAGTTTACAAATGGCAGCGCCCATACAGTGCTATTTCCGTTTCCGTTTCCGTTTGCTGGATTTTGGCGAAATCATGTTCAGTAAGAGTATTGTTTATGTATTTGTATATATATTTACATGCGTTAGTCTTAGGCCTCCCCGTGGGTGGGTCGGTATTAATATCCCACTTTAGAAAGGAGGGGTCTTCTATTCAGTACCAACTATATACATGCATTAGTGTGAAGCAAGTAGCTCTCAATGCAGTTGACATAAAATTTACACCTAGAAAAGTCAAAATTCAAATTCACAATTAAAACAACCAAACTTGCTGGTCAACTTCATAGTGCTCTCCCACTGTGAATTCTGAAAATGCTAAAAAATATGACTTAATTATGCCAAACTTACCCATAACTTATCTCAGCATACACCAGTAGGCTTTCACGAATACTACTTATGCTAAACGTATACCCATAACTTACCCATAACTTGTCTCAGCGTACACCAGCTTAAACCAGCGTACACCAACATGTTGGCGCAAAATCACATACATCGGCCTACGCTGACGCAATATGGCATAATGTGACAGGGCCTAAATAAAAATTAAATTTAAATAGGTTGGCATTTGCCAAACTTTTCATGCTGCGGGTGGTCTGTTCAACATATATGAAGCGTACATGGAGCATATGGCTGGCGTATGGCTAGCGTATTTGTGGTGCATAGCGACATGTACGAAAAAGCATAGCGATGTATACTCGGCGTGCTGGGACGTGTAGTGATGGTTGGAGGCGACAGTTTCAGCATATGAGCAATGCACAATGATGTATGGTCAATGCGAACACCTAGCCTGTCGATGTGTGTGTAGCGTGTGCAAAACATATTAAAAACTTATGCGTAATGTATGCAAAGCGTATTCGTGATGTATGCAATCACTTTTAGGCCACGCCCCAGGCGCGCACTGGTCACGTGATCAGTCGCCGATGGGTATAAATACCCTGGAGTTTTGACTCTCTCCACACACTGCCACCATGCCTGCCAAGAAAAATATCACAGCTTCACCTGCCTGCAAGGCTGCTATCACTACAGGATTAGGGTGTGAGAGAGGCAGGAAGAAGCAGATTCTGCCAGCATCAGCATCAGCATCACCATCAACATCACCAGTGTCATCACCTGCATGCCTCCTCACCACACCACTCTCGAGCACACCCCTCTCGAGCACACCACTCTCTATCTAGCCAGCCTGAAGATATGGAGATCGAGTTTGAGTTGCAGATGCAGACGCAGAGCCAGACACGGCCCCACTCCAGCTCTCCATTTCCTGCTTCCCGTGGGAGCTCACGCGCATCATCCATCGCCTCCACCTATTATTATTTTCTTATGTTTATTATGTTTTTATGTTTATTATCTTATTATGTTCTTCTGTATATATGAATATATGTATAAAGATGTCCTTGCTCTGTGATACAGATTTGGTTAAAATCGATTTGTTGTGTCCGAGTTAAATAATGTCATAATGTAATTGTTATAAATTAAACTAAAAAGGATAAGAATTTAGCCAATGAAAATAAAAACTAATTAATATTAATGACACAAGTACCTTCCTCTCCCTCTCTTTCCCCCCTCTCTTCCCTCATCTCTTCTCTCTTTCCCCTCTCTCTTCCCCTTTCCCTCCCCCTCTCTTCCCCTTTCTCTCCCCTCTCTCTTTCCCTCTGACCCACTCTTTGGAGGGGACTGGCAGGCGATGCGCTTCCCATCCAGAGTGCCACAGGTATGGGGGAAGTTCCACTTCTCCAGGAATTGGTCGGCGATGGCACGCCATCCTTGTAGAGTCATGGGGCATGTCATGACCTCGTCCAGGCACGATAAGCGACTGTGTTTTGTTGGGGACCCTCCACCTGAACTTTATCGACAAGTATTTGTTCGGAGGCGCCAGGTGCCACAGAGTAAGTGCAATCTTCAGCCCAGGCTTGAGTGGCACCCTGTATGTTGTGTACTTTTTGGCGATCCTGGGTCCTACTCTCGCCACAATCTCGTCAAACATCTGGGGAGGCATCCGCATAAAGTTGATGAACGACACAGTGTCCTCGCTGTGGAGCTCAACCATAAGCTTGCCATACAACCCAAACTGTGGCCACCTCCCGATCCAGGGTCTCACTCACATTCTCTGCTGCTGCCTCCTCCTTCTCCTATCGACAGGGGCCGCCAGAAGAGCCATGAGGTAGAGATTTAGCTCATGCTGGTAAGTGGCAACTCGGTAGTGATGCTGGAACTGTAGATGGAGTGTAGGGACATCCATCCTCTCTGAAGAGTTGAGCAGGTCTGCTGGAAGAAGCCAGGTGGTGCCTTGATATACTGACCGCCAACACTCGGCCTCTTGGCTGAGGCGAAGCTGGAGGTGCTAGTGGAGGCTGAGGCGGAGGCCGAGGTGGTGGAGGTGACAGATGACGCACACGAGCTCTCACGGGAAGCAGGAGATGGAGAGCTGGAGTGGGGCCGTGTCTGGCACTGCGTCTGCATCGGGGTCTCCACCTCATACTCCATCTATTCAGGTGTGGTGGAGAGTGGTGTGATGGAGAGTGGTGTGCTGGAGAGACACCGCGAGTGGAGTTGTCAAAAACAAGTGTCGTGTGCAAAATGACCCGAACCCAATAACCCACCTCTTGGCTCGGGTTTGCTAGGAACGATGACATCACATTTATGCTGGTACCGTCCTGCAGGATGGAATCGCTACTGGTACCAGTCCCACATGTTTTTTGTTGATAATAACACAGATTAATTGAATGGAAATATAACTAAACTATGCAATCATAAAATACTTTAAATTCTATTTTGTTGTTATTAAATAATAAAAACAAGTTTTGGATTAAGCCACCATTTTTTCCACACCGAGCGTGGAGAAGTGTATTCAATTATTCGGCCCGAGTCTGTAGGATGTGTGCATGAGCCAAAAAGTGGCTAGGGTGACCCGAGTTGATTAATCGATTATGCCCCCCATGACAACTGAAGTAAAAGCCCCTCTTCTGCCAACCCCATTCAACGAAACCCTCCCACACCACCTCGGAACATCGTCAACCACACTCCACACCCAGTCGCCATCGCCTCTTCGTCCAGCCTCCCCACCAACACACTCACCTCCTTTTCAACGCACAAGAACAACAACACCATCGCCAACTGGTCAGTCTCCCTACCCCATGAGACCACGCTCACCGAAACCGACAAGGACCCCCAAGTCCAGCGATGATGAGTCCGATGACACATGCCCAGCAGCCGCAGCCCAACCAGCCACCCACTCCAAAGACCCCACCGAGGCGGTCTCTTGGTCCAAGGTAGTTCGAATGAACAAACGCAAGACGACCACCACCTCTACACCTCCACAAACCGAGTACCACGGTGATATCCGACACCCCAAGAGGTTCCTCGCCCTCTTGCTCTTCAATGGCAAGTTAGATGACACGCTGAAGGAACTCGACAAGTTCGATCGCACCCATGGCACTACCCCTCTCTCCCTGGATAAATACCCTGACCACCTCGTCATTGGTGCCAAGACACAGGTTTCCCTCGACAGGCTCCAAGCCTCAACAACATTTACGGAGATGCGTGGATCAGCCAAGATGCACCACTATATCATCTCTGGCCTCCACCCACGCATAAACCCCGCTTAACTGATCGGACGACATTCCATTGTCAGCGCCTCCCGGATAAAGAAGGGAGACATTGCCACTTACTGTGCCAATGTCTTCACTGACCATCCAATAGACACCACTTGCCGACTCGACTGTGGAGCCTACGGGCTCCTACAAATTGCCGCTCCCCACCTCAGACCAACCTTTTGCACCACCTACCAACAATACGGCCATTACAAGCATGAATGCAAAGCCACTGCCGCTGTCTGTGCATGCTGTGCCGCTCCAGGGCACATTGCCGCTAACTGTGAGGCACTCGTCAGGTGCTCTGCCTGCAAAGGAAATCACAAGGCCAAGAGTACAGACTGCCCCGTGTGCATCCAGCTGTGGAAGCGACTAAACCCACCCCTACTTCCCCCTCCTCTCTGCCCCACACCCCCCAGCCATCCCGAGGCCCCCCCTACTGCTGCCATGCCTGCCCAACCTGATGCCCTCCCTTCCACTGCCCCTCCTTCCCCCCTCTGCTTCCTCCTACCCACCCCTCCCCACCTCCAACGCATTGTCCCTCCACCCCAGTCCTGCCCCCCCTGCCCCCCTCACTCCTCTCCCTCAACCTCACCGCCCCCCAACCCAAGATCTGCCACCCCTACTCCTCCCACCCACAGACCAGATCCATCTCCACTCAAACTAGCCACTGCTGACTCCTTCACCCAAACCACCTTCCCCTTCACCCCATGCGACCCCCCTGCCTCCGACCCAAATCCCACCCCTATATTCCTCCGCATTCTTAATGCATCACTTTCCACCATAACACCCAGAATCTCTGTGAGGCCCTAGCCTTTGGCTTAATTAACTGGCTCCAAGTCGACTCCAACATCCAGCACCTCCTTCCGCATGCCCCAAAAGACCTGGCAGCTCGTTAACCATTCTCTCCTGGAACTGTGCCGGACTGAAATCGAAGATAGCTCTTCTTGGCACCACCTTAAAAAGAGAGAAAATTGACGTCACACTTCTCCAAGAAACCTTTCTCATCGATCCACCCCCATATCAAAGGCTACACCACATACCACATCCCCGCAGTAAGATACGCAGCAGCAGGCAGACCCTCACGAGGAACAATCACCTTTGTAAGCAACCACATCCATTCCACGAAGATCCCACCCAACAGATTGCTGTCACCCTTCACATAAGTCTCCACCTAGGACACTCAGTCATGGATGTATACAACATTTACAACCCTGTCAACACTACTTACACTCTAAACCATATCTTCCGGGCCCTCGGCAATGGCACAGATCACCAAGTTGGCATGGGAGACTCCTCCTGGGGACGCAACAACATCGATTCCCCTCGAGGCTGTGTCCTCCAAGCAGAGATCCTTGACTCAACATCCCATTCTATCCTCAATGATGGCTCACCTACCTTCAGAGCAAGCACATCAATCGATCTCTGCATCACTGACTCCTGCCTTGCAGCCGCAGCTTCCTGGGAGCTCACAACACTATACTCAGACCACCACACAGCTCTCCTCCACACCAATGCACCCAAAGTCACCCACCCCCCACTATCACCCAGATTCACCATAAACCAAGCAGACCTTCGTCTAAAAAACCTAATAGATCTGAACCCACCGACCACATGTGATGAGTTCACAACACTCACTTACCAAGCAATGACAGACACCATAAAGCAAACCATCTCCTGTAATCACACTGGCCGCAGCACCTCCAATGCAATTAGGAGAGCAAAAAGATTCTGTAACAAACTCCTCTACAAGCTACGCACAAACCCTAACCGAGGCACTGAAAATCTCGTTAAAATAGCCACCAGTTGGGCCAAAGATGTCGAGCTTGCCGAATCGGACAGGAAGTGGAAACTCTGGTGTACCAAAATAAACTCTCACACCACCTCCAGGCAAACTGAACAGCATCCAAGGGAGACTCACCACCCCCACACTCTACGCACACCCTGGCCAAATTGCAGCAGAACACAACAACAAGTTAACGGACAGGACAGACCATGCAATCACCCTCCCTTATGCCCACCAACAAGCGCTCACCGGGAACTCAGCCTGGAGAGCCGAGCTCATAGACATATCAATAGCCGCAACATCCAACCATAATCTTGACCCCCACCTGACCAGGGCTGAGCTTGACCGCGCCCTAGGCACCACCACAAAGAAGACAACCCCAGGAGCCGACGGAGTGGACAAAGTTATCTGCCACTAACGACAATATCTTCGACAATGCGGACATACCCCAATCTTGGAAGGATGCTGATATCATCCCCATCCCCAAGAAAACTCCGGGCGAAGTCAGACCCATCTCCCTTCTCCAATCCCTCGGGAAGGTTAGTGAAAGAATCGTCCTCACCCGTCTCCAGATGGTCACAGAAGACCCCACCACTGGCCTACCAGAGGAGGTCAATGGCTACCGAGGAGGACGAGGCACCTAGCACGCCATTGCCACCCTCATTGAGAGCATTTCCTATGGCCTCGGTAATGGACACGAGACAGCAACAATCTTCCTTGACCTCGAAAAAGCCTTTGAGCTTATAGACCACAACGTGGTACTGATAGCAATGGCTGATCTTGGCATCGCCGGCCGGCCCCTTGCGTACATCTGAAATTACCTCCAGAACAGGCGAGCCAGGGTACGTGTCCAAGGCACCTCTTCTCCCTACCTCCAACTAAAAAATGGCATCCCCCAGGGTGCAGTGCTCAGCCCCCTCCTCTTCATTGCAGTGATGGCATCTCTCGTGAGGAGGCTTAAACAATACCTAGCCACTTGAGAGATCACAGACACAACCATAGTCTGCTAAGCAGATGACATCGCCATCACCTGCTCCCATGCGATCAATGCACAGGATCTCGCTGAGCAGGTGCTCCACCTGGTAGGAAACGCCTGCTGGGACCTTGGACTAAAAATCTCCCACACCAAGACCAAGATCATGCACATGTTCAGAGGTCAACCACTTCACCCCCTCTACCTAGATGGATCGCCTATCAAATGGGTCTCCACCTTCGACTACCTAGGTATCCGTCTAGACCGAGACCTGAACATGAGAGCCCTCTGCCGCCACCTGGCCACAAGAATGACCAACAGACTCGTCCTCATGAAGAGGATCTCCGGCGTCTCCTGGGGCACCCCAGACGGTGTACTCGCACTGTTCTACCACCAGGCAGCCCGCTCCCTCTTCGACTACGCCGCGCCCACACTCGCTCTCACAGCCCTCGGGCTTGACAACCCCCAAACTCGACTACCCAAGAACAAGATCTTCCTGAACGAATTCTGGAAAGTTGATAACATCGGGCTGCCAGGCTTGTCCTCAGTGTTCCCAGCACCACCAGGATCGAGATCCTCCTCCTTGAATCCGGCCTCCCTCCCCTCCACCTCCGAGGCAAACAACTTCTCACCACCCACCTCACAAAAACCCTCTCCTCAGGCCTTTCACCAACAACCCGCAGAGCCATGGCCTACCTCCGAGATGGGACCCGCGGTCACCCTCACATCTCCTACCGCCTCATGGACTCCACATTGCAGACTCCGCCCTCAGGCCTCACAAGCCACCATGGGTGTCCATCCCAGTGGAAACCCGAACCACCAACCTAGTTGCTGCCAAGGCGGAAAACACCGCCCCAGAACTCCACTCCCTGGCTCTCGAGGCCATACCTCAGGCAAAGGTGGACTTTCCCCTTGCAAAGACGGTCTACACCGATGGCTCCCTTCACCCAACATCAGGTAGAGCCGTAGCTGGAATCTTCATCCGCTTCTCCAACACAAAGAACACCACCAGGGTGTCAGACTTTGCTTCCACTCTCGATACTGAGCTCGCCGCCATTCACTTGGCCCTCAAAGACCTCCACAACTCAACTGCCATCATCATTACCGACTCTCTGAATGCCATCAAAGAGATCGCCCTCCCAAATGTTGGACACTCCCTTGCCGACGCGATCCAGATTATAATCTTGACCAGACATCAGGCACACCTCAACAGAGTCCTGCTGTGGGTCCCCTCGCATATAGGACTGTATGCCGACTGTGGCACTCTAGCCGATGCCAACCGAGCTGACGTGGAGACAGCCATCTTGGTCCTGGTATGGCCTAGGGTCGTACTGGGGCGTAAAACTACACCAATCACCCAGCCTACATCGGCCATCTCAGAGGATTGTAGTTGGGCTCTTTTACCAAAGCACCTGATTCTGACACCCGTTCGTCAAACGCCTTTACCACGCAGACAACGCGCCGGCAACGTGCCGACAACACGTCCGCAATACGTTGACAACACGCTGGCAACCCTTGTGGGAACCGGGCGAAATTGGGTCAAACAGCATTGGTTTTTTTTTCCACCGGCGGAACACGTTGGCGGCGCACCAACAACGCACCAGCAACACGCTCCTAACACGTCAAGTTTTCTCAAAACACGCCGAAAAGTTTGACGTTTCTCGACGCGTTGAATATATTTAAGCGCGTTGGCGGCACGCGGAATACACGTCGTAGTGTGACTGCTCCATAAGGCTGCCTTTTTCCTTCATTCCCCCCTCCCCCCTCAATTCCTCTGATAACTACCCATCGGAAGCCAACTCCCGCCCACATGGGACTGCTTTCAGCGGTGCCCTTTTAGTGCAGCAGATTTGCAGCCTTAAGCGCACCAATACGACTGAAAACTCCCCCAAAACAACTACGAGCACCGCGATCTACACTGCACTGCCCATCTTTGCTGGAAACCATGTACGCCTACGATACACTGCGATACCACATTATCTAGATCGTATAGCAGTGTGTAACGCGACCTTCGCTTGCGGCCTTGACCTAACTAGTGACCGCGTGATTGAAGTCGGTATAAAAGCAGACGGGCATATCTGTTGCGGACTCGACATAGTACATACACCACCACACAATCATGGCGAATCGTGATGCAGCCGCCGAGCAGCTGAATGAGTATAAGAAGAAACAAACAGTAAGTTATTCACCCACCACGAAGTAGTAATAGCAGTAGTTACTACCGCAGCCCTGTATCACATGGGCTACTGAACAACCCTGGCCCTGCCTGTAGAAAAAAGTGTGTAGATACTTACGAAGTTACGTTTGGACCGTCACCATGTCATTTGGAGTTTTCACAACATTTTCAGTCAGTTCTGTTCAGTTCATAGACATGCCACGTAGTTGTTTATACTACTATGTTTATTTCCTGTGCTAAGAAGGCATTTACGTCGTTAATTGTTTTGACATAAAAACAAGGAAAAGGTGGGCGTGGCAAATGCCATTATTATTATATGGGTAGGCCTTCTTCCCCAGTTACTGGCCGACCTTCCGCCTCCGGTCCAACCAGTTAAGAGGAGAAACCTGATAAAGAAGTTTAAGTGGTGATAAAGGGCGTGTCCATTACTACTAATACTAGTAATATTAGTCGAGTTATTCAATGGGCCAGCTATTCTATATGTCTGGTGACAACATAAGTTTTAACATGATAGTGCCGCATCCATGCATTGACAATCCCCACCCTTCACCCACCCACCCTCCACAAAAAGTTGTTTTAGGATCTATCTGATCTAGTATCTAATAGAGGTGCAAATAAGCAGTGTTTGTCACATTGCAAAGCACGTGTCTTAATTTAAATAAAAGCATCGCCTCTTGTTATTAGTAAGATTGGAAGTTAGCAATGCATGAGCATTTCAATTCAATTTTAGGTATTCAAGGTTTGACTGTTATCCAGTACGCTTTAGTGACAATGAATAAAGTGACTGACAATCACATAACGTGTACTCGCCCCCCCCCCCCCCCCCCCCACCCATCCCACCCTTCGCATGAAACTGCATTATCCAGCCCATACAGATAAAAGCTACTTTACTTGAGATAAAACGCTCTACCGTAAGCCCTTCGAAGCTTATGAGTAAGTGATTAGATAACATGACGGAAACAGGGGTCATGTTTATGTATATGTATAAAGGTTTACCTTTATGCAAATATTATATAAGCGGATCAGATGAGTTTGTATTGGTTTGTACTGATTCCGGAAGGTTCTATACTGAAGGTTCTATTCTATTTACTCACTCCATTTACATATGTTTCATGTTGTCTTTATTTTAGCGCAACTAATAAATAACGAAAGGCAAGGACAAGCATTACACAAACCAGATTGTTTTCAACTTAAATTCACGGATATGCCATGAGTGCTAAAACCACTTAGACCAGTTTAGTGCACACAATATAAGCTTCATAAAGAAAAAGAGCACTGCACCATTAAGACTTTCGAAAATGATCGACACTTTCGAAAATGTTAGTGAGCAGAGTGTAGCGTCTAATTAACTATCAAAGACTGACTGCCTCATAGATAAAAGATTCACCCGGTACTCGGAGTACACGGGTGAAAACCAGCCTTATATAAAAACGGTCGAAAAATCGGGCTAATGAAATGAGTCTTTATGAGAGCCTAATTTCACAATCTAAGAAGCAACATTTATTCTTTGTATGTCTTCATATTTCCCTGCTACCTTTGAGTTGAAAAATATAATAAAATATCTAGTTTAATAAGATTTTAAAGTGAAATCGACGGCGTTCTGTGGCCGCCATCTTGTCTTTTTGCATTCTCTCCCATTTCACCAACTCTGTGCCGATATAAGTAACCATTTGACACTGGAGCCAGGCATTGTACTTCCTGTTCCATACTAAAGCTATTTTCACCCGTATCTAGACTACGTTGGTATTCACCCGTGTACTGCCAGTACCGGGTGAATCCTTTATCTAACTGCTTCAATGACGACCTAGGTCAATAGGATGCCGTCTGGCCTGCCTCCTGATATATGAATGGCATTTCCGGTCATTCACAATAGACTACATCATGGTTCCAGCGGCATGGTGCATTGTGGGATGCGTCAGAGCAACCCCCCCCCCCCCCCCCCCCCCTAGAAGCACATGGCACATGCTAATACACTGGGTGCAGCTATGAAATGTGTTAGTTTCAGCTCATTTCAGCTCTTGTTTGAAGCATAGAATACCAACTAAAATAATATATATCATAAATTAAGATATTAATCTTTTATCCAGCATTGCATTTACATCAATATAATCAGCACATCTTATGCCATGTGCATTTAGATTTAGACAAATCTAGGCATTGAGACTAGTGTTAGAGCCATAGCCAGAGTCAGTTTTACTTGTTTTATTCATGTTTTTATTTATATCCTATGGTTAATGACATATGTAGAAATAGAAAATGTGTAAGGTTAATCAGATATTGGTTATATATTTCTTTGAAACAAGTTTTTGTTGACACATTTGACATTTTAATATTTAGAACAAGAATTACTTTTGGCTAATCAATGGTGATGTAAACATCAGCCTGTAAAGTGACTGAAATTGTATGTTTCTTAGCTCAAAATGCTTAATTATGGAGAGTTGTCTTAATCATATTCATTATATTATTATATTGCATCCTTCCATCCATTTTTGTGCCAAATTGTTATGTATTTCTATTTATTTGAATAATATGCCAGTTTTGCCCCTATGTGTATCGGCAAACTCAATGCCGTACGCCGTACTCAATGCATTGTCAATGGTGGTGAGCAATCTCCATACAGAAAAAGTAAAATATTGATAAAACCACACCACCTAGAGACAAACCGCTTGGAACACATAGAAAACATGTTTAACAAAAAGATTATATTAAATTGATAAGGTAGGGTTTTGGATTTCTATTAATTTTGAATAAAACTGACGTTTTTCACTGCGCGTATTGGCAAACTCAATGGCCGTATGCCTTTGCTTTGCTCCCAACGCCGTTTTTCAGTGCATGCGCAGTCGGAACGGTGATGTAGTCTATTATAATAGCACTGGACTTGTGACATGGTGTGCCCTGGGAGATAGTGTAGGGACCATAAGAGCAACTTATCTTGTAGATAAACATGAAGCTATGTATGAGCTGATTTTGTGCGTGGTTTTCTTTTGGTTAAAAAGATATATACTGGTAAAACAGAAATGCGCTTGTCTGAATCCTTTAAAAAAAGATATTAAAAAAAAAATCCACATCCACGCCCCCTTGTCCCCAGGCCGGCATGTGTACATATTTAATATGTGGACCACTGACACGCCTAGGTATGTACGATGTAATTGTAAGGCGCTACCAACATTCAGTCCGTCGGCCGAAGGGGAGGGGGGTTGGTGGGTGGGTGGGTGGGGGGGGGTCGGAGTTGAGCATTTTCCACCAATTATCATGTGATCAGGACTTACGGGTATCACTATGACCGGTATCACTATCAAACAGTTTGTTCCCTTCAGTATAAAACAATGTTTCCGGTCGTATACATATATTGTAACAAGTTGAATAGTCAGGTCTCCATTCTCCGCAAAAGCTGATATTACTCTAACCCAGTATTACAACACGAAGGGATGTACCGATCGAATTTATAGTAAAATGTCATGTCGAGTACTTGCACATGATTGTCTTCCCAGTCAGAAGGATTTAATGCTCTCCACGCAGACCTCTATTCATAGATAAAAGTAAAAGGCACATTCTGGATGTGTATTCTATATAGGTAAAGAATCTTGACTCAATTCATCATCATCATCATGCTGTCGGTCGCGATGCGAGAAAGACTGCTTTCATTACTTGACTGCTGCTCTCCATTTAGCTCTCTGCTGTGAGAGTGATGTCCATGAGTCGGTCTTAATGTCTCTCAGCTTCAGGTTTCTCTTGATGGTATCCTTGAACCGGAGACGAGGGCACCCTCTCTTTCTGTAACCAGAAGACAGTTGAGAATAGAGGATCTGCTTTGGTAGCCTCTCTGATGACATCCTCATGAGGTGTCCAGTCCACGGAGATTCTTTTTGATCAGAAGATCTTCCATAGAGGGCAGGCCCGTCCGTTTGAGTATTTCCTTATTTGTCACTTTGTCCTTCCAGGTTAGCCTCATGATTGAACGCAGATGTTGCATCATGAAGGCATGCAGCTTTTTCACCTGTCGTCTGTACACTGTCCAGGCCTCGGCTCCGTATAGTAGGGCGGATAGCATGATTGCACGGTAGATCTTGCCTTTGACCCGCATGGACACATGGTGGTTGTTCCAGAGTCTCTGGGGTAGTCGGCCGAAAGATGCGCTAGCCTTGGCCATCCTCCTCTGTATTTCAGCTTCAATGCATCCATCACTTGATATACTGCTTCCGAGGTAGGTGAATTCCAGAACAGTTCAGCTTGTTTCCGTCAACCATGATATCCTCCTCTTGGGTTCTTGTAGAGTTGGGTTGGTACAGCACCTGTCTTCTTGATGTTAATCTTCAGGCCAAACTTCTTTGATGCATCGGAGAAAGCGTCCACTATTTAATGGATCTCTTCAGCAGAGTGGGCAGCCGGTGCACTGTCATCTGCGAATAGCAGCTGTCTCACCAGTATCCGAGTAGTCTTGGTCTTTGCTCTGAAGTGTGCGACATTGACTCACTCTCTCTCTCTCTCTCTCTCTCTCTCACTCTCACTCGCTCTCACTCACTCTCACTCACACACACTCTCTCACTCACACACTCACTCTCTCACACACTCACACTCTTTCTCACTTACTTTAAAGCACAAGCGTCAAATCTTTACAGCAGTTTATAAATATGTATAATGACTAATTCATAAAGACATTGGTAGATATAAAAGTCTCATATGAATAACACACATGAATACTACACAAATGCCACCTGGTAACACTGTCGTATTTGTAATTTTTACGCTATTAATAACACGGTACTTGGTATCTGGAATAACATACAAGTGGGAGTACAAAGGTTATGTAGCATGATAAAATGATCATCAGTAACACGCACTGTTACGAAACATGTATTGCTGGGAAATAGCCATGAAGTGTAGGAAACCGACAAAATACAGGTGTGGGGATTTACATTAAAACTGTATTCTAAAAGATTGTTGAATAAGCAAGACTTAGACTCAGGTAAAAGCAAATTTAGATTAGACTACTAAAATTTGACAATGGAAGCCAGGTGAATCTGAAGTATTGTCATTAGGTCTGAGATGATGCATCATTCTGGAATGATTCTGGTAATTCCTAGGTCTATGCAGGAAGTAATTGTTGCGGTTTGGGGGGCGTAGCTTGGCATCAAACAGGATATATTAATGACCATTCTTATTCAATCCGGTTGTGGAGAATGAAGATATGCACTGCTGGCTGTCTAGTTGTGACCCGATAAACATCCCGTGTTACACAAGAGGATCTTGTCCACGTCAGCCTGGAAGCCTCTCTTTGATTTTATGCTGCATCAACTAAATCGGGATTCTTGTTTAAAGTTGCCTAGTCCGATGGTTTTGAGTTTCTGACATTTTCTGAGATAAATATATTAGGTTGATAGTTATAATGTACCTTGCTTTAGCTTGAAGTAAATTTCTTTTACATGGATAACGTTTGAGATATTGGAAGTGCAACCGTGCACAATTAATTTTGGAAAGCTTGCCAAAACTGAGATCATAGCCTTCTGCAGTAATGGGTTCTATTCAATTGCTTCACTATTCCCTTTTTGAATGGTGACCCAGTATCTACGGTAGATATGTAGAATACAATTTAGATAATTGTTTTGGTTTTGAACATCACTGATTCCAGACCAGCAAAATCCATTGCAAACTAATGAAAAGTCTCGTTTGATTAAATTCGTCAAATATATATAAAATCAGACTCGCCTTTCGGTATTAATGATCCAGAATGGGCCTTTCCTATCCATATCATATAGCGTGTTTGTACAGGACCCTAGTCACGTTCACCACTGTCATTGGGAGTAAGTCAAATACCTTTGTACCAAGAGCAGGATTTGAACTCACACTTGTTGACATTCCGGGGTTTGTATTGTAATGATTAGACTGTTTTGCAACATTGGACAGTTGTTTCCACTAGGTGGGAAAACAAGGCGGTTGGGGGGGGGGGGGCGTCCGGGAAAAACACATTGATTGTAAGGCGGGATGTATATAAAGAACAGGCATCTATAGACGTGCAACGAAATTAGTTGCAGTTATAAAGGACCTACCTTATGAACAAAGGCTTAGGGAATTGAAACTTCCTACCCTTTCCTCCAGAAGGAAAAGAAGTGACATAATTGAAGTATTTAAAATTATGAAGGGTTTTGATAAATAGATATGAACAAATTTGTCACCTTGAATAAAAGAGAAGGCAGTCGGGGCCATACTCTCAAACTAGTAAAACCCAGAGCCGTTTCAAAGTTAAGGCAACATAGTTTCTCAAACAGGATCATAAATATATGGAAGTGTCTCCCACAAAATGTTATTGATGCCGAGTCAATTAATTCATTCAAGAATAGATTAGAAAAAGCACGGGCTGATGATCCAGGGAAATTTGACCCCTTATTCACCACATGCTACTAATTACTCCTTGTGTTGCTTATTTACTTGCACTCAAGCAAAAATGAGAGACAAATAAGTGTTCACACTTCCTGTCTACCATTCGCTGTATCGCTATATATATAATTCATTATATGTACTTATAATTTTAAATGGTTCTTCAGCAGTGTGGAACTTCAAGGCAGTGGGAAATGTTAGCCAACCTCCCTAATTTGACCACAAGTCTATTGGTTTTATTTATAGTACCGGGGTATGCTGTTTATTGTGTTGATTAAGCTATTTTTTAACAGTTCTATGTTCAATTCATTTGTATGTCATTATGTATTTAAGGATTTAGATAGTGTAGAATAGAGAGGGGGAAAAAACCCCACAAAAACAATGGATAAAATCGGGAAAACAGCTGGAAAAAACAAGGTGAAAAGACACCAGGCTTAATTCGTTTTTTTCTTTCTCAAATGTCACAGAATAAACTGGTTATAGGAATGATGGCAGTCTGAACTGAAACCTGGTAGTCATGGTTTCATTTCAGCAGGAATGGCGATTGTCGTTTTTTCGCGTCTGAGTAAAATGTAATTTACACTATTTACGACATTTGTTTTATTTGTGTAGTTTTATTTCCATGACCATGGAGGTTAACATATAAAGGTAAGTGCTGCAGGAAAAGTGAAAACTACCCGCCGCATGACCAGCCAGGTTGCCCGTGACTTGTCATGGTGAGGTGTGGCTGCTAGTGATACGCAGGGGATGGTTCACCAAGGGACCGCCTCTGGCTCGCCTGCTGCCACCTGTTGCCATGCACAGACAACAGTGGTCAGTGTAGTCCCTGCGCTACCGCATGGTGGTGAGGCTCATGTACGGACAACTATAGTAAGAACAATCCACCTCCCCCCCCCCCCCTCCTTTCTGCTATTGACATATTTGTGAACGTGACAGGTAAGTAAAGGCCAATGTCGGTAAGTAAGGTGGTTGTGAAACCTTATTCTAATCACTGTATAGTAGTAACCTCAGACTTGGTTGTTTGTTGGCAGTCGGCGGAGCTTCTGAAAACGTCCAATGGCGCCCCGATCGGCAACAAGCTGGCGTCGGAGACGGTGGGACCCCGCGGTCCGATGCTGATGAAGGACTACGTCTTCACCGACGAGATGGCGCACTTTGGTAGGGAGCGCATCCCCGAGCGTGTCGTGCACGCCAAGGGCGGCGGGGCCCGAGGCTTCTTCGAGGTCACCCACGACATCACCATGTACTCCAAGGCCAGCATCTTCAGCCAGATCGGCAAGAAGACACCCTGCTTCGTCCGCCATTCGACCGTTGGCGGGGAAGCGGGCTCGCCGGACACGGCCCGCGACCCGCGGGGCTTTGCCGTCAAGTTCTACACGGACGAGGGCATCTGGGACCTGGTCGGCAACAACACGCCCATCTTCTTTGTGCGCGACCCGATTCTCTTCCCCAGCTTCATCCACACCCAGAAGCGGAACCCGCAGACTCACATGAAGGACATGGACATGTACTGGGACTTCTTGACCTTGCGCCCAGAGTCCAACCACCAGGTCAGTCTAATTGTTTTGGTTTCGAAAATATGTTTTAATCTTACTATGCAACTTTAAGACGTGCTCCTGGAATTTGGAGCCATGTGATTTATTTATTTATAGTTATAATATTATTAAACCATTATTATTTTTAACTCATCATATCAACGGCTTGGTGGAACAAATCCCCCCCCCCCCCCCCCCCCCCCCCCCAACAACCCTCCGAATTTATTAACATTAAAATGTTATTCTACGTAATTAGTGTGAAAGTATGAGATCTGAACACTTTGACTTCTGGTTGACGAGTGACTTTATTCGCCGTCCAGGGCACTAAGGCAGCCGGTTCCCATGCTCCCATCACGTGCTCATTTACATATTCCTTTGTTTTCCGCGAGTGCCTGGATATCTATTACGCATATATATTACAATTAGCAGCAACCGTTGCAGTGAGTGGCTTAAATGTGGTGACGGCCTCGAATATACTATTTTGGATTATTGCAGCCGACCAGTAGATAGGCTGCTCGACCTATAAACTCCCTCACGTGATGCCTACATCAACAATAATTAAACTACTGCAAAATATCTCCATTAAGTAATAGTGATGTAATGCAGTTTTACTGCATATACAATTTAGTTGCATAATAATTGCTAAGAGCTTTTGGAATACCTTTTTATTACCATTTTAATAAGTGTATTTTATTGGTAATGTAATAAGCTGTGTCGTCGTGTATGGCCGGTTATTCCCCCTGGTATGTATTGAACGCATGTAAAGAACAAGGCAGGGAAGAGGAAACCTTTGCATCAGTTTATTCCCTTTCATTCATCCGCTCTCCGCAGTGTCACAAAATCATCTGACCCGCCCCCTGACCAGCCAGATTACAGGTGACCGCTCATGGTGGTGGGTGGCTGACATTCAGACACAGAAGTGGGTGGTCCGCCCAGGGACCACCTCTGGCTAGCCTGCTGCTACATGTTGCCATGCACGGATAACACTGGTCAGTGTAGTCCCTGCCACCACCACATGGTGGTGAGGCTTATGTATAGACTACTACAGTAAGAACAATCCACCTCACCCCCTTCTGTTCTTGACATATTTGTGCATGTGACGATTAAGTAAAGGCGAATGTTGGTGGGTAAGGTGATTGTGAAACCTTATTCTCCATTTAGGTGTCGTACATGTTTGGAGACCGTGGAACCCCTGACGGCTTCCGCCACATGAATGGTTACGGCAGTCACACCTTCAAGCTCGTCAACGCTGAAGATCAACCGATCTACTGCAAGTTCCATCTCAAGGTAAGGGGCTGTGCACAAATTACGTCACGGCGAGAGAGTGGGGGGGGGGGGCTAGCAGATCGTCCTAAGCGTAACATTTGTGTAAAGTATTGGACAAGTGGACACGCCGATTTCTAGTTTGCAACGGGTTTATTATTGGCATTGCGGCACCACGTGGACTCTGACATCAGGGTTTCACTTAACCACGTAACCAATTGATGGTATGATTGCTTCACAAAATTATACAGTACCAAAAGGTCGAGTGTAAGTGCAAAAGTCACTTAATAGCAAGAGAATATGGAATATTCATAAACATATGAAAGCTAATATAAAGATAAATAGCGAGCTAATTGTAGGGTAAGCTTCAAGATAGTCTCGTGAGGTGGGGGGGGGGGGTGAGGCAGACTGCTGCCATGAGTTCTTCATATAGTCTGCGTCCAGCCCTGAATAATCTGACGACCTGTAACTCCTCTTACTGCATGTCACTTAGACGGATCAAGGTGTCAAGAACCTGTCTGCTGCGCGCGCAGCTGAGCTCGCAGGGTCCGACCCCGACTACGCTATCCGCGACATGTACAATGCCATTGCCACCGGCAAGTTCCCGTCATGGACGCTGTACATCCAGGTCATGACCTTCAAGGAAGCTGAGGAGCACCGCTTCAACCCCTTCGACGTGACCAAAGTAAGATTCTTTTTTTTAACCCTTTGAATGTAAAAGATTCCTGCATCAATTAACTACTACCAAGGTTCACAGCAGTTGGTTAGTGAGTTGGGAAGCCGAAGGGGGCGCCACTAATAATATAAAATGTGCCGAGTTAGGTACGTTACATTTGGTAGTTGGGAATGAATAACAGGCAATGGAACCTTCCGTTATATAATACTAACACAAAGGATTATACATCCCATTTTAATATCCTCTTGTTGGCCTCTATATTGTTTACATAGCAGATTAAACAATCTTAATTTAGTTAATGATAAACCTCATTTGTATTTATCACCCTAGTTTAAAAGTTACTCTACTTCTTTTCTTTTCTAATAACTATTGGTTAGGTTAGCATCATTTCATCCTATCTAAAATGAATTGTTAAGTGCATACACTACAATTTGTGTGCTCATATCATCTTATCCCATAATACTGAAGTTATTATGCCTAACCCACTAACCTTAATATACTATGCCCTACCTAAGTACTCGCTGATCTACCTATTTACAGTTGCCTCAGTGCTGAAAAAATGTATCTTCTGATGAATAAACTGTTTTATCCCCAAATAAATATTGTGGAGGTACAATGGTGAACTTGTTGCCAGGTGTGGCCCCATAGCGAGTTCCCGCTGATTCCCGTCGGACGTCTCGTGCTCAACCAGAACCCCAAGAACTACTTCGCGGAGGTGGAGCAGGTGGCCTTCTCCCCCGCGCACCTGGTGCCTGGCATTGAGCCGAGCCCGGACAAGATGCTGCAGGCAAGTTGGTGAAATTTGGGGAAAGTTGTCTAGACCTCCTCTTGTCTAGGCATTACTCGTGGTATAGTAACAAGAATCACCCCAAACCTATTATATTTATATGTATAGTTAATCGTTCATCCACTTCATATATATGTATATAATGTGTAGAAAGATCCTCTGGTGGGACCGATACTGGTCAACATCTGGTGGAGGCGAGGTGGGCAGAGATGGCGCCACCTGTACAATGTCTTATGGAGTATAACAATAATAATTAATATTCCCTTTCGTATCTTTATACTAAAATAATCAAGAATGTGATTTCTCCAAGTTTTAATCGGAATTCCGTTTTTATTTCTGGCCGCCAAAACACCTCTGAAATACACTATTTGTATCCCTCTCACGACTCAATGGGATGCTGTGTGTCCCCACGATAACCAAAAAAAAATTCAGGTTTTTTTCCTGCACCAAATCACATGCCTGCATAATACATTATACACCACATAAATAATGGGTTTGGTTTGGATTATTTTTGTATGTATACATATACAGTATGTATTTTTTTTCTGGGTGGGAATGGTGGTAGAGATGGGATCTTGATCATTTGTTCATAATTCTAGTAGTAGAATGTCAGTACACTGGCTGATTAAGAATAAAGTAGGCATGAAAGATCTTTGTGTCATAGGTGATTTAAAAAAAAAAAAAAATTCACCCTTCCCCTCCCCTCTCTCCTCCCCGACCCAATAAGATAAATATAATCGGCAAGCTTCTTGTAGGACTAACGAGGGGTGCAAAGTGCAGAAATTTCCCCTTCCTTTCCTCCCAATAAGTTGAATGACCGGCAAGCTTCTTGTACTTTGTAGGACAGCGATGTGCAAAAAAACTGATCAGAAGTAAGAATTTCTCATCTTATCACACAACTTTCATCCCTAATTATGATCACCCTAGCCTTAACGGGCCACATGACGTTTAGCGGTACAGTGAATGAAGGCGGGCGGCCGTTACAGCGAGAAGCGGGAGGTGGCGCCACGGTCGGAGCTGAGGTTGAGTAGGTTGGAGCAGTAGATGACTAGCCCAGGCTCCATCCAGCACACAATAATTGAGGGGGTGGGGGGGAGCTCAGTAGCCATAGGGAAATTCCTGGATATTATGCTGGTATAATTCTTATACAGCATATGTATGTAATATAAATGTGTTATATATATATATATATATTATTTATGTATATTATATTCATCAGGCCTACCTAGCAGTTTGATTTAAAGGCTGTGATTGCCTTACAGGGCAGACTGTTCTCGTACGTAGACACCCACCGGCACCGTCTGGGCACCAACTACATGCAGATTCCTGTCAACTGTCCCTTCTCCAATGTCGCAAACTACCAGCGTGATGGCCCACAATGCGTGACCGCCAACAACGGTAGGTTTAGTGAATCTGCTGAGACGTCTAGTGGTGCCCCCATCCAGTTATATTGGTTACTACATCATCATCGTCGTCACCATCATCAATCCCTTAACCGTAAGGGTCATTGGGCACCACAGATGACCTTGCAACCATTTTCTTCAGTTTTCCCTGTTCTCCACTATCCTCTGGGACTTGCTAAACTCCAGGCCTGTCTATTCCCTGATGTTGTCTTCCAACCTCTTCCTTTGGCCGCCTTGTCTTCTTCACCCCCCCCCCCCCCCCCCCTTTCATTGTGCCTTGCAAGATGCTTTTGGCCAGACCTGATGGACGGGAAATATAGCCACACTGCTGTGGTTTGCGCATCTTTACGATTTGTCAGGGGATCTTTGTGTAGTCCAGATGCCTGTTGGATCTAGGCACAGACTTCCTCATCGGTGATATGGTCTTTGAGATGTGTAGTATTTTGCTTCCCGTTTAGTTGAATAGACCGATGGTTTTGAGTTTCTGGCATTTCATTAAAAAGAATTTTTATTGATAAATATTTTAGGCTACTCGAAGCCTGCACTCCACTGATTTGACCACCGTGTCTGGTCTGTTTGGCAGCACTATAAAGCTACCATGAGTGCGTCATTTCCGCAAGTTGGTACCCATCCTGAGGTTATCTGAGTCCCGTTGCTAGAACTTAACAGGCAGTTAGTAAGCGGACTGAATGGCATTTTATCTTTTAGGTGGAGCTCCAAACTACTTCCCAAACAGTTTCTCTGGGCCGAATCATGATAGCAAGTATGAAGGTCACAAGCAGTCGTTCACTGGTGACGTGGCCCGCTACAACACGCACGACGATGATAACTACACTCAAATTGGCATCTTCTGGTCTCAGGTGAGTTTAATGCTAACAGATTTCTTTTTAAATAATTAAAAAAACAAAAGTCACACAAGTCATTATTATACCGGGAATCACTACCAAGTTTCGGTGAATAAATTGAAAGTACATTTTGCTTGTGTCAAGGAACACCTGTATTGACTGATCCCATACTAGCGGGGTACCAGTAGGGCACCACCATCCAGTGCTTGTAGCCTCGCTTGTAGAATGCAATTGAGGTCAGTGCTAGGAGAATTGTGATTGTGCTAAATGCATAGTGAATAACTGGAGGTGCAGAGATGCTCACCAGTGCAGCTGTAATTACTTGCAATGATCAAAGATCTGCACTTCTAATCTGTGTCAATAGTTGTTTGTAGTGTTCTCTAAGCCCAGCATGTCCTTGTGTGTCACTGTGACGCTGATCTTTAGACGCTGACTGACGAGGGACGCGCTAACCTGATAGAGAACCTCGCTGGTTCCCTGAAGGACGCCCAGGAGTTCATTCGGGAACGTGCTGTCGCCAACTTCAGCAAGTGCCACGCCGAGTACGGGTCTAGGCTGCAGGCGGCGCTCAACGCGCACAAGAAGGTAAGTGTATGCACTGACCATGTCCACAACAGTACACAAACTGGTGGGCATCACGCCTCTGTCGCGCACGTGGCGCCACCAGCACCAAATCTGGAACTATTTATCAGGGTTCGTACGGAGCCTGGAACGTCTAGTAAAGTCTTGAACTTCATTTGCCTAATTTCAAAGACTTGTAAAGCCTTGAATTTAACCTATTTTGGGTAATTTGTGTTGAAAAGCCTTGAATTCGATTAAACTGTCCACACTGATCTAAATTAGTCCGAAATCGCCATTCACCATTGTTCCCCCCCCCCTTTGAAATCCAAATGAAAATAGTTTTGGATTCCTATCAAAAATAGCCTTAAAAAGCCTTGAAATAGCCTTCAATTCCATATCTTCACATCTGTATGGACCCTGATAATCAGTGATATATACTCTCAGATAACTATCCGGATTTAAAACCATGGGATTCTTTTTGTCTTCTCCCTACCCCTACCTCATACAATTTTTAGTTAAGCAGAGCACTAGTCATATGTACACATTTACCTACTCAGCAGTCCCACAATAGAATCAGAATGAACTGTCCCCATAATGGAATCAGAATGAGTTAACTGCCAGCTTCTTCAATAATACATAGTCCCTGGCGACACCACAGAGTGATTGGTCGGCAGATTACAGATACAGTTGCCTTATGGGTGGTTCTCAGAAGTTGTGTACCAATACTGTGACATCAGTACCACAAAATCAAAATGCTGTCAAAGTCCTATATATACAAGCTTCCTCAATGTGTATGTCCTTTTGCATCAGAATAATTGAAAATAAACCTATTCTGATATTTTTAAGTAGGTCAAATGATGCTCACACCCAATAAATAGCAGTGTAGCATGGAAACCAATCTGACTCCAAAATAAAATATTTTCCACCCAAAGCTTAACATTTTTAGGACGTTTCATATGCCACTTGCTTTATAAACAGTAGGAATAATTGCGATGGTTTGTCTTATTTCTGATTAAAGAGAAAAGCAGAAAAATATTAGCAATGTAACAGTCCAAGTAGAATCAACAATTTTACACATATGTTTGGCTCAAATTTCAATGTTTAGGGGCAATTTCAGGATTGATCTTTTTACTATACCATAACTGGGTCCATGCATAGTGTCAAATGGTGAAAATAGTTCCTGTAGTGTATCTGTACTCAGTGTTTGATACAGAGTTTCATAGTACTTGCAAGTGGAAACGAAATGTTATGATGTTAATGACTCCAGAAATGTCTCAACTTAATGAAGACATTGTATACTACCATTTGATGTGAAATGTGCTGTTGTTCAGAGGTTTTCATGAAGTTTGTGACACTTTATTTTCAATGCTGTTGACAATGTCACAAATTAGTGATGTAATTTTCTATTTATTTAGCTACATCCATCCCATACAGATGTGAAAATATGGAATTCAAGGCTATTTCAAGGCTTTTTAAGGGTTGACACCTTCCCCCACATCCTACCAGGATGGTTGGCTATTACAGTGCCCCATACCCAAGATTGACTCTTAGTTACTGACAAAACACCATTTATAAGCACACACACACAAATCCCCAATATAACAATCAAACCTTTCAATGTGTGCCACTTAGTTCCCAACGCCAGTCTTGCACACTAACATGTAGCATACACAGTATGTCACAACACACCTCATTCCATTCTTGTTAAACTGCGTCTAGAATGCTTGCACCCGCGCACTTAGTCTTAGTAGGCAAGTGGTGACAGGTTTAGCGATGCAGCTGGCTCATGAGGCAGCTGCATCACTAAACCTGTCACCACTTGCAGCTCCCCCCACAGCCCAAAACCGAAATACCAGAATAGTGTGCAATTTGCTTTTATTTATCAATCTGTTTGGGTTGTAATTAGAGTTCATAAGAAAGACGTAGACTAACAACACTTCCAATTTTACCTATGTCTTATTTTTCCTTTTTTTCTTTTTTTGTTGCTGTTATTTCATGGCAATGTGACATAATCATGTATATGCTTTTATTCCTATGTAGATCCAAACAATAACTTATATAGCATCACCCCATGCATCGAAGAACAGCCACGCTCTTGTGCTGGGTGTTGACATGATCAAGCGGTCCTCACATGATGCCACGTTGGCCACTCTTGGCTGACTCGTGCATTTTTACCTGAGGGAGAACGCATTAGGTGTCTATCCACTGACACTCAAAACACATTCTAATCGAATCTGTAAGTCTTCTGACCGTGTGCCAACATTGTTTTGGCGTAAATAACATGCAAGATCTCTTTACCAATGTAAAGTATAAACACATTTTAGACTTCCTAAGAAAAACTGGACCGTATCACCACTTGTAATTTTACCTGTTTTTGTGTGTGCTTTTTTGGTGAAATATTGAATTTACGGAAAATTGTGGGATGGGGTTACACATCAGTTGTGCTGATGACGTCTTGACTGAAAATAGATGAATCATTTTATTTTTGTTTCTCCTCCCCCCGCCCTCACCCACCCCCACATTTCCCACTCTTATCCCGCGTTCCATTGGCTGGGCACAGAGGGAAAAACACTTCCTTCGGAGTTCTGAGCTTGGTTAAACTTGATTATCCTTGACGAGGCAGCTTCCTCTGTTTCAGTAAACCATTCTAGCGACAGTAAGTATGGACAAGTCACTCACTGCATGTGGGTAATTTGTGTTGGGTTATGTTTAAGACTTGCTTCGTATTATTCCTGTATCGCACTGGTCAAGCAACTTCTCCAGTGCAAGTTTCCAGGTGCAGCAATGGGCCCTTAGCCATGCCCAGTGTTGTCCATGCCCACGTGAGGTACTGAATCAGAACCACAATGGGTCATTCTTAATAGGTACAGGCAGTCATTTCTTTAGATCTTTAAACTGGGCAGTTAATTAAGGTTAATCAGAGTTAAAGCTGAATAGTCTGATGAAAACAGCAAATTTTCAAAACCAAAACAATTATCTAGATTTGATTCTACACATCTAATTTAGGTACTGGTGCACTTATTAAGCATTTGTCACTACCAGGATTTTTATAATGAAACATGAGGTGTTTTTATTTGTTTGGAATAATTTGATTTTGTTTTAAACATATGTATATCATATATAAAATTAAAGCTCATTTAGTACTCTTTCTGATAGGATCGTGTAACCAATGGCGATTTAGCGCCAGGCGAAACAAAATCGCATGCTTTAGATACTTGTTCTGATTAAGGTGATGCAAAAGAATATGCTAATTAGCAAAAGTACCTGTAAGAAAGTGCCTTTTGGTGTTTTTTAATGTACAGCCCAAAATAATTTTGGTTTCAAAATAGAGTATAATGTGAAGTGGACGAGAGTACACTCGAGCTATGACCGTTGCGGGCTTGGGCTGAGCAACCCGCATTCTGAAATGCGGGCTGCTCGCCGGGACAAGCCCGCATCGGCCATCAAATGCGGGGCCGATTTCACAGCCGTAAAACGTTGCTAGGAGACGCAGATTGCGACTTTCCTAGCAACGATGGAAGGTCGAGCGCTCAGGCTCGGACCCATCGGACGTGTTTCTGCACGCCAATTCACAGTACTTATTGGGTATTTTAAATTTAAACATACACCCACATAGTGTTTAAAAAATAGCAATTTTTCAAATTTTCTTCCAGTGTTATCTAAGTACTGCCGATACCTATTATTATCATAAGGTACACAGACAATAGATCTATACTGCCTGTTCATCACGTCAATAGTACCTGTCTTCAGCAACCCCCCCCCCCCCCTCCCACCCCCCCTCCATGTAATCCTCAAACCCTTCCGATGTACAAATAAATTTTCAATGTACAAACTTGTTTTCCACATCTCATTTGACTGTCCCTCTGATGACTGGACACCTGCTATGTCAGGACAACATTGGTTTGGATGCATGAGTCATTTGAAGGCAGGTATTATTGCGCGCACATTGAGCGGTGCCCGGGCAGAAATAATTCCATATTTGGACACCAGTCGCATCGCATAATGCCATGAGCCTGCTGCTTTCTGTGTAGTTGAAACGGTTGCTTCCATCTCTCTTGGGGATTTTTTCTCCTCACCTAAGCTTGTGTAACTGGCAAACAGACTTTGATCCGCGATGGACTCTAACCCATTGATATAACTTGACGAATAATAATAAAAGCCGAGTCTGTCCGTATCTATGCCGAGCAATGGCACCGCCACCCCCAGCACCCCACGAATGACAATGGTACCTAGGTTTTCTATTTCGATGCTTTTATTTCTGTTCAAGTAACAACCTTCTCTCAAATAGTATTTGCATTAGGTTGAATATGAGGACATGCTCCTATTTTCACGTTTCCAAACTGGTCTAACATTTAACGGATGTAGGACTCTGATATCCAGGACCGTCTGTTATCAGCGTTATCATCTGGTAGATCTGATAGCGCATGGATTAACCAGCAAGAGCCTCATTGCACTAACAGACCACACTAACTCGGCGCCAATACCTCAAATTTCTCCTTTTCTTTAAAAATAAAACCAGGTGTATAGTATGTGGTGCAACACACTATCTGATCAGTAAATGGAATGTTTCTTAGCTATGACGAGTATGACTCTATTTACTAACCACTATTAATATCTATTTTTTAAATATACTTCAAATAGTAGAGGTCATAGAGTAGGTTGTTGGGGTTTTACGTCCTAGAAACATCCGTGGCAGGTACCGACTCGTGACAGTGCGCACTCGTGGTACCTTTATAGTGCCGCCCCACTGGGGGGGGGGACAAGGCCACCAGTACTATGACCCGATATCGCACTGTCACATTATCCTGACATTGAGCTAACCAGTCCTTGTCCTATCCTAGTAATGCCTAATGCCAGGCTAGGATGCGACGCGTATCAATTTTTGTACGTCATTGGTTTGACTCGGCTGGCATTCAAACCCCCGACCTTCAGCACATGGAGCCCGCGCTCTACCGATTCGGCCATCGCATCCGGTCATAGAGTTGATGGTAGTATCTAGTGCTCATTCAAGAGATATCTAGATATCTATGTGGAATATGGTACTGATAAGTATCAACTGAACGGAAAGCGTTGCTCTATATTATAGCAATGAAATTTCTTTTTCCCCTCATTTTCCCCTCATTTTCTAAACCGGAAACACTGGCCTAGATTTGTTTCTACATATCCAACTTAGATACTGGTTCACCTATTAAGTATCTGTTGCCACATAGAAGGGAATACCAAGTCAATTTAATAGAACATGTTAGCCTACGGTGTCAGAATTTTGATGTGCATGGCAAAATAATTTGTTTGTGCTTTCACTTCGAATATCTCCAAAGTTAGCCATTTAAAATGAATATATTTATCGAAAAAAAAGGGGGAAAAAAGCAAAACCATCGGACTATGCTACTTTAAGATTTCCACGAGTAAATTAAGTTGTTTCTAGAATATTACATTGTGCACGAAATGCGATGGATTTTCAAGTCATTAATTTAAAATTAAGAATTAACATAGTTTAGCTATTGCAGTTCCAGTGCAGTAGGACCTGAAATCGGGATGTATATGACGATAATTGGTTAGTTCAAATCCTGTTCTTGTATGATCTTAAATGTTACTAGAACATAAAACCCAAACAAGAACGAGTTAGGTATGGGTGATAGATAATATAGGGACATCAAGGATAGTTGAAACCTACGTTCCGACATTTTCCAATGATTCCCTGATAGTGCTAATCTTATTGGAGAAAATCCGCGTTTTCTCGGAAAATCGCCGTCGGTGCTTTTTCTTTTGCCGGAGATCACATTTATCCGTGAAAATTATAGCTTTTAAGCAAATAGCAAAAGAGCTCTTTATATGTGTAATAAATAGTGAGGAATGGTTTATTTTTGTAGGCATCATAATCTGGGTGTACCAGACGGAATGGCCGAACGAGTTGAGCATCCGTCTCCTGTTTTGGGAGATCGGGGGATCCGAACCCATGGGTTTGTGGGTTCGAAACCTGGTCGAGTCAAACCAATGACTTTAAAAATTGAAGCACTATTAGGATAGGCCAAGGACTGGTTGGCTCAGTGTCAGATTAATGTGACTGAGTTGGGTATCGGGTCATGGTGCTGGTGGTTCCGGTGGGGCAGCACTATAAAGTTGCTATGAGTGCGCATTGTCACAAGTCGGTACCCGTCCTTATATGACCTTAGATGCTGCTAGGACGTACAGCAACAAACGAACATAATATTGGTGTGTGAGTGGAGTGATTCCAAATGGGTCTCAGCCTTAGGCTTCGACACATGTCTTTGAGGGTGTGTGAGATCATGTCTTCAATTAAATCTTTGTTAATTTTTTTTATTAATATCCGAATCAAGAGTCAAACCCCAAATAGGGCAAGCGGCCTAACCATTGTACTACCTGGGCTCTCTGCTGTAGCTAACCTACCCGGACCTGCCTCTTGCCCAAGGTGACTTCAGGAAGGCTTAACACATTATTAAATCTTTCCATTTATTTTATTTTCAGAAATCTAGGTCATCGGCCAACTTATGAGAACAACTACCTAATGGAGCAGTCACACTACTATGTGTTGGCCCGGCGTTGGACAACACGTGCCAACGTGTTGGTGTTTTTGGTCGGAACCCGTCGGCAACGCGTTGCCGGCGCGTCGGTACACTATGATTGACAGGTCGCTTTGATACAACGCGTCGGCGCGCGTCGCCCAGCACCGAAAGTTTTGCGCTTGCACAAAACTTTCGGCGCTGGCCAAAGTGTTGCATTACGCATTACGGGCGCATTAGCAGACCGTTGAAACGCGTTACCAGCGCGGTGGCGGCCTGCTCGTAGCGCGTTGAAAAAAGTCCTGGAAATTTCCCACAAATGCCACCGGTGCGTCAACGTGTCGGTAACGTGTTGCTGGCGCGTCCACGGCGGTGTGCCGGCATTCTGTGAACGTGTCGTCAGCGTGCTGGGTTTGAGTATATAATGATATAGATTTACTTCTATGGCCTTACCAAAGCACCCGATTCTGACACCCGTTTGTCAAACGCCTTTCCCACGCACACAACGCGCTGATAACGCGCCGACAACACGTCCTCAACACGTTGACAACACGCTGGCAACCCCCGTGGGAACCAGGCGAAATTGGGTCAAGCGGCATTGTTTTTTTTTTCCACCGGCGGAACACATTGGCGGAGCGCCAGCAACACGCTCCCAACGCGTTGAGTTTTCTCAAACACGCCGAAAAGTTTGACGTTTCTCGAGGCGTTGAATATATTTAAGCGCGTTGGCGGCACGCCGGAAAACACGTCGTAGTATGACTGCTCCATAAGGGGGAAATCTATCTGCTATGAATATTATACCGTAATAACTTCAATAGTATCTGCGAATGGATAATCCAGAGATGACCGTAATGTGGAAGTAGGACGTATATTTTAGATATTGCTACAACTCACGTTTATTCAGTGCCGTGTTGAATCGGTGTCTTATACACGATTTCCGCGACGCATGCGCAGAGCGTAATCCCGATTTGACTTGTGGGTCACAGCATCTGTGGGGAGGCAATTGCTGGCTTCATATTGAGCAACTGACACAATCTTACCATTTTGTAATCATTGTTTATAATTATGGCTATTGATTGATTGATTAGCTCAATCGGTGTAAAACAACAGTGAAACACTGTCGACCCACAACACGAGTGTTGTTGCCTATCACCAGGTGTCATACTAGTCACGGAAATCGTGTATTACATGTAGATAATTCTACTACATACTCAATTTTCTTACGGTAAAACCGTTAAATGTGATGAAAACCTTGACTATAGCTTCCAGTCCAATTAAACGTTAGTATGTAGGGGGAAGACGAATACAAATAAAAATGCTATGCTATGCTATACTCTATTTGGGAATTAATGGTAATTCCACATATTAGGAACTGGGTATGGCGCATTTTGTTGCATGTTGCGTCATTGATTTATAAATTGTGAAATGCATGTGCTATGCTATACTCTATTTGGGAATTAATGGTAATTCCACATATTAGGAACTGAGTATGGCGCATTTTGTTGCATGTTGCGTCAACGATTTATAAATTGTGAAATGCATGTGGCCCGAGCATTCATAATTCAATAAAATGTTTGAATTAAACACAATGTCATCGAATTCTTCTCTCTAAAATAAGACATTAAAAAAAATGTTGAGTGCCAGCAGATTCCTGCATTGTTGCCTGATATAATATATAATCATGAATACATACCAGACCCGGTCGGCAACTCGGTAGAGGGAAGACTTCCCGTGTGGAAGGTCGAGAGTTCGAATCCCGGTCGAGTCAAACCTTATAAAATGTATACTTGCATGAGCAGATGCTTCCTAGCCAGGTGATCAACATTATTAGGATATGGCAAGGACTGGTTGGCTCAGTGCCAGGAAAATGTGAGAGGGATCTCAGGTCATGGTGGTCTGTATAATGTGTGCAATGTCACAAGTCAGTATCCGTCCTGATATGAGTGGGACATGATGTCATGGTGCTGGTGGCCTGGACTAGTCGGTACCCATCCCGGTATAAACTCAGATGTGACCAGGATGTAAAACTCATACATACAAACATACATACTACACACACACTCTCTCAAGGCCCAGTCACACCTAACCGGACGAGAACCGGTACTGTACGGCGATGTCCGGTACCCATCCAGCGGTGTCCTGTACAAGTTTTGAACATGCACAAAACTTCTACCGGACTGAGGTGTCTGGTACATGTCTGGTACCTATCCGTACATGTCCGGTACCCATCCACTGGTGTCCGTTTTGTCCGGTACAAGTCTGGTACCCATCCGTTACGTGTCCGGTTCTCGTCCGGTACATGTCCGGTTGCAATTGACCCAATTACACTCCATTTCGATACGTTCTTTGTGTACCGCAGAGCACCGGACTAGACAATTCTTTGTCCGGTGGTGTCCGGTACTCAGTCCGGTAAGGTGTGACAGGTCCATTACGCATTCACTCTCTCACTCTCACACCAACATCACCACGACACACACACCATTCAGGTACCCTATTACCACTGCAGATAGCCTGAATTGAGACATCAAGCTATGTTGCTTCTGTAGTCTAGTTTTGGTCTTGTAATCCGTAGGTTAGGAGTTCAAACATCTTTTGCTGCCGTATGTAAATGAAAGAACGACTGGACATATTCAGTAGTTGATGGATACCGGTTTATTCTGGGCTTGAACCACCCACAATTGCTTCGTGACGTCATTAGGGTTACAGTGCCGCGTGGTGGACTAACCATCCGATGACTCAGTATACATACATTATATTACTTTACTTCCTCCGCCCCTCCAATCTGTGGTTCTGAATGATCACTTGGTTCTGAATGATCACTATAAATAATATGCACTGCATTTAGATTAACTACTATTTTAGATACCAAATGCACTTCCTGTGCAATCCCCAAAAGCTAACGAGGAAGGATTTCTGGATCGCGTTCAGGGGGCGTCTCGGAGAAATTCCTGGCATCACGCTAGTCTGAACTGCAAAAGCAATCGGGTGCCTCAAAAGTGGCCTCCATTGGAGGTAACCACTGGGCGGCCATTTTTGAGGCGCTTTTTGCCTCCTACCTGAAAAGCGAGACGTCTCCGAGGCGAACCCTGAACGCAAATAGGCCAAAAAGACATCTCCGAGGTTTACCCTGAACGCGGCCTGGTTGTTCAACTATATACTCTGGCAGGTTATATATGTAGTGTTGATATTCTAGTTCATTCACCACTCGCAGGTGGCGCCCCCCCTCCCCCCCCCCCCCCCCACGGGCGATCGGGTAATTAAACGTCATACGATGTCGTTTAGTCGGGCTCCAGCACCCACGTTTCCGCTAGGTGCCGCCTCAGTGCCTCCACATGGGTCTTGCACAGAGGTCGCTAGCGGCACATAGTGGCAAATTGCTGAACTAATACTTTTGTAAACGGAGTAGTGTTCAAACACAACGTTTTTAGTACTATCACCACTGCACACCGATGTTTAAAGTAGGGGCTATACTAGATGAACATTTATAATTATCATCTTATATAATTTATTTATCATATTAGATTGCAAAATGATGTGGATATATCAACCCAGCTTCCCAAGACTTTTTCTATTGGGTTCCCTTGAAGAGCCCCCCCCCCCCCCCCCCCTTCAGGTACTCAAACACTGCATTGGACCTCCAGTCGCACCATTCTTTTATTTCGAGCATCGATGTGCCACTGCCAGATATAGTCGCAGGAACCCAGATAGCACAGAGCCGTCGGGCCGAGGGTGGCTATTGGTCGCACGCTCGCCACACATTTGCCATAGTTGGGCTGATGGTGGTGGTGGTCCGCCGCTCTTTGCCATTCTTTTCCCCCATATTTGCCACCGTCAGTGGTGGCTCGCCGCTGGTTGCCATGCATTTTCTACATATTTACCACCGTTAGGCCACCACCTGTGATATATGCGTAATAGACGTCTAGACCTGTGGGTAATATATGTTAACAATATGCAGAGTTGGGGACAAAGAGATATGCAAATGAGATGACGTCATGGAAAGTTTAGCCGGCGGGTCAAGCGTGCCCTACGCCGTGAATAAACCATTCAGTATCCAGAACTCGAAGTGTTCAGACGTTGTACTTAAACATGGTGTCAGATGAGGAAGAATGCCGCCCGCAAATACTTTGCCGGGTTTGCGGCCGCCTGGTCAGCTTGTCCTCAGCAGCAACAACGCGAGATCGAACTGGCAAACATGGATCAGAGCATATGATATATACGCCACTGCGGCAGGTGTCATATTGAAAGGAGAATGAGTGCAATGCTGCATCTTCCTTCACGTTGCTGGCGAGGAAGCGCAAAAGGTATTTGCCAATATGACTTTTGCGTTCACCGATCAAGACAAGATCAAACCGTTAACTGAAGCATTTCAAGTTTATTGTGTCGGTAAGAGCAGTATAATTATCATGCGATACAAGTTCAATTCGCATAATCAAGCGTCAGAAAATATGGCGACGTACATCACAGCGTTAAGGGACAAAGTCAAGGACTGTGAATACGGAGTGGTGGAGGAGTCGCTTTTGCGCGATCGAATTGTGGCTGGCGTGAAAAATGTGAATTTGCGGAACAAATTGCTTCAAGCTACTGAGTTAACATTGACAAAGTGCATAAGTATGTGCGAAATGAGTGAGTTCAGTTCAGATCTGTTGGAGGACACCAAATCAGACGTGGAAAGTAGAGACATAGATTTCATTCGGAATTATGCTAATGTGCGTACCGGTGCACCGGCGGTCCGGTCAGCGGCGACGCCATCTTGGAAATCGCCATCTTGGATTGCCGGCGGTGCCGGTGCAGGAGATTTCAAGATCCGCTGCCAGAACTGTGGATATGAGTACCGCCGGGGAGTCTGCCCAGCGAAAGGAAAGGCGTGCATTGCCTGAAAGAAGATCGGGCACTTCGGGAAGGTCTGTAGGAGCAGGCTCGGGAGAGTCAACGAGCTTCACGTCGAAGCGCCCGACCCTCACAATGCTGAGCAAGACCCGGATCCGGCGGAAGTCAATGTACTGGCAACGGATCTGTTTGTGGGCGCCGTCGATCGCGGTGCTGGTCGAGATGCCGAGCTGTGGCATGCAATCGTTCGGGTGAACGGTTGTCCTGTCAAGTTTAAACTTGACACAGGGTCGGAGGCAAACGTGCTTCCGAGGTTTGTGTTCGACAGAGTCGCTCCGGGGAGGCTGGCGAACACCAGATGTTCGTTGGTGACGTTCTCCGGTCACCGGATCACGCCGGATGGAGAGGCACTGCTCGACGTCAACGACAGTGTGCTTCGCTTCCAGGTGGTGCCGGATTGCCAGCCCATCCTGGGCAAGCAGGCTTGTGTGACGTTGAACCTGCTGGCACGGGTGGATGAGGTGCACAGCTCTGTGCCGACGAACATAGCCAAACCGACGAACAGTGGCAAACCGGCGAACATTTCCAAACTGACGAACAGTTCCAGCGCAGGGGCAGAGAAGCTGGTAAGCGAATACAAAGACGTATTTCAGGGTTTGGGGTTGATCAAAGCAAAGGCTGTCATTCATGTCGATAAGTCTATTCAACCTGTCATAGATCCGCCTAGACGGATTCCGTTTGCCATTCAGGGTAAAGTACGCAGTGAGCTTGATCGCATGGTAGAGTTAGGTGTCATAGTGGAACAGGATGAGCCTACTGAGTGGGTTAACTCTATTACGATCGTAAAAAAAACAAATAAAATTAGATTTTGTCTGGATCCGACTAAGTTGAACAAAGCGATAAAGAGAGGGCCATTCCTGACCAAAACTATTGATGAAATTATTGCCAAAACGGCCGATGCAAAGTATTTTTCAGTTTTGGATGCAAAGACAGGGTATTGGCAGATAGAACTGGATCAGGAAAGTTAACGTTTGTGCACGTTCAATACTCCGTGGGGCCGGTACAGGCACACACGCTTGCCGTTTGGCATCAAAACAGGCAGTGACATTTTTATTCAGGAGATGCACCGTGTCATGGGCGACATACCCAGTATTGGGATAGTCACGGACGATATTTTGGTATATGGGTCAACGGTTGAAAAGCATAACGAGCGGCTCCGAGCTGTTTTGGACCGAGCTAGGTCGGTTAATCTGAAGTTAAATGATGCTAAATCGTTGCTATGTAAGACTACAGTAAAGTATGTAGGTCATCAACTTACCCAGCAGGGTGTAAAGCCTGATCCAGACAGAAGACAAGCAATAGTAGACATGCCAGAGCCGCGTGACAAACAAAGCGTCCAAAGGTTCCTGGGCATGGTAGGATATGTACACAAGTTCATACCCAACATGTCCGAGATAGCCAAACCACTACGCACGCTCCTAGCCAAGGACGTGGCATGGCACTGGCAAGCCGAACAGCAAGGTGCGTTCGATAAATTGAAACAGAAGTTAAGAACTGCTCCTGTATTGACATATTACAATGTTAAGAAGCCCATTGTGATTCAGGTAGGTGCTTGTCAGTCAGGTTTGGGAGCCGTGTTGATGCAAGATGGTAAACCAATCGCACTCGCATCTCGTGCGCTTAATGCAGCGCAGTGTGGATATGCCACTATTGAAAAAGAAATGCTCGCCATATGTTTCGGATGCCAACGGTTTCATGAGTATATATTTGGCAAGGAAGTTCAAATTCAGACCGACCACAAACCGTTGGTGGCCATATTGCAAAAACCAATACACAAGTTGTCGGCTAAAATGCAAAGAATGCGAATGCGATTGCAGAATTACAATATTCAGTTATGTCATGTGAAGGGCTCTTTGATGTTTTTTGCAGACACGTTGTCCAGGGCGCATACCGCCAAAGTAGGTCATGATAGCCTGTTCGATGACACGTTCTGTGTTGTACTGCAGTGGACGTGCAGTCGTCGAGTCTGTTGAGTAAGATTGTAGCTGAATATGAAAGAGGTGTATCTATGTCTATGTTGATCTCATACATTGAAGATGGGTGGGACACTACACGTATACAGACACCACTGTGTCTGAGACAGTACATTCCGTACCATGAGTTGACAGTTGAAAATAATCTTGTAATGAATGGCAATCGGGTGGTGGTTCCTCCAGCTCTTCGTGATGAAATGATAGAGGCGTTGCATGAGACGCATTTGGGGGTGACTAAGTCCAAGCAGTTGGCGTGGGACTGTATGTTTTGGCCAAATTTTAACAAGCAAATCGAGGACAAAGTCAGTCTGTGTGACACTTGTCAAAACAACCAGAAAAATTTGCATAACGAGCCATTGATAAATCACCCGATCACCTGTCAACCATATGATAAAGTGGGGGCCGATTTATTTGAGTTAAATCATAAGAATTACCTGATAACTGTAGATTACTACGCCAAGTTTCCAGAGGTAACGCTTTTGGGCGATACGTCGTCTGTCACTGTTATTGAAGCGTTAAAAGACAACTTTGCAAGGCACGGTATTCCTAGTCAGGTAATGTCAGATAATGGTCCACAGTTTAAGAGCCATGAGTACAGGGAGTTTGCACTGCATTACGGGTTCAAGGCCGTGTATTCCAGTCCACAATATCCGCGTAGCAACGGTCAGGTTGAGCGGTTCGTACAAACAGTTAAGGACATGTTAAAGAAGTGTGAGAAAACTGGAGCTGATTTTCAGTTAGCATTGCTGAATTATCGTAATAATCCGTTGCCTGTCCTGAACGTATCTCCAGCGCAGGTGCTCATGAGCAGAGGGTTGAGAGGCAGATTACCTATGGCAAAGGGTATTTTGGTGCCTGAAACGCAGGATCCTAAGAAAAGGCAAACAGCTCAGCGGCAGAGTAGTCAGAAAGTGTTTCATGACCGGAAGTGCGGTAAGGCGCACAAGCCCATGAAAGTTCGATATAAGATAAAGTACAAAAATAATGCTGGGGAATGGAAAAAAGGGGTTATTTTGGGAAGGACTGGGGTGTCCGGGAGAGAATATCAGATTTTAAACGAGTCGGGCAACATGTTGTATCGTAACCGAGTACAAATGATTGGAGCGCCTGTGGAGGGGCGGCCCGAGTTAGTCGTGCAGACACAATCTGGGTCAGCGTCAGCGCCGAATGTAAACAGTACGGTTAATCTAAGTAGGTCAGGTCGGCTGATAAGGCCGGCGAGCAGGTTAGATCTATAGTAGGTCAGTGTGCTTCCGACGGTTGCACGGTTAACATGTGCATGTACAGTTAAGTTTATTTCAGCTTTTGTGTTTACTGTTGGTACATATGGACAATATGAGATGTCAGGCATTACGGCCGGAGTGTTGAGGACTTAAGTGCATTGTGCACTCGGACATTTGCAGGTTAAGTGTGCATATATTTGATATTGTATATTTTATGTTTCTTCATTGTTATTTTGTAACATTTCATGTTTCAGAAATACTTTGAGGGGGGGATGTGATATATGCGTAATAGACGTCTAGACCTGTGGGTAATATATGTTAACGATATGCAGAGTTGGGGACAAAGAGATATGCAAATGAGATGACGTCATGGAAAGTTTAGCCGGCGGGTCAAGCGTGCCCTACGCCGTGAATATACCATTCAGTATCCAGAACTCGAAGTGTTCAGACATTGTACTTTCACACCACCCATGGCCTGACGTCGGGCCCGACGGTGTAAAATCTCATCTTTTTTTTGTCAATTATTTTTTAAATCTTATGGCCCTGTCACATTACAACGCATCTCACAATCGTGTGGCCAATGCCTAAAATCCAATTTTTTATGTCAAATTGCGTCAAACCTTTCGGCATGGGGGGCAAAGTTGGACGTATACATTCCGCATACATAGCGTATGGTTTCAAGGTTATTATTGCCGGAAGTGATAGTGAGGATAAGCTCTCACTACCTATAAAGTACTTTCTCATGGCATGCGTATCATATAGCCTCTGATAACCAAGTCCAACTCCCGGCCTTCACGAGGCGAAACTGTTTCTACTGATGGGAGAAGAGGCAAAGGCGGATCTCTGGCGCCTCAAAACCAGATGCTTCGGGCAGGTGGGGCTCGTCAATCTTGGCTGACTGCTCATCTAGGAGAAGGTAAACTCTGATTTAAAACCCCGCTGCCGTGCGGCTAGTCCCATTTATGGGAAGACCAGAAGTTGGTAGTGCACACCAGCAGCCATACCGACTCAATTGTCGGACTAAACTAAGTACGGTGCACATCAACTTTGTTGGTGTGGTCAGGGGATGTCACCCCTTCAAGTGCATGAAGACTGGAGCAGTAGATGAGTTAGAAGATCAATAGCTTTGAAGGTGTAACAGCAAGATGATGTGGCTCATCAGGGCACACTCTGACAAAGATGAGTAAGTGGCCAGTCACCTTGGAAAGGAAGGGGAACCTACCAAGTATTTACCCATAGTAAGCAATGGTAATTAATGGAAGCAAATTTAGAGATGGAGACAACTCTGGTCCCTCTGCGGGGAAGCCTTCTAATAGCTACAGTGGAGGCACCTTTCCTTCAACTATTAAGAAACCTAGTAATGACAATGTAAACCCAAAGCCTAAAATAGGAAGGTATGCATCTGATGTCAGGCAACTGAAAACTGGAGGAAAGGTGCTAGAGATTGGAACATGGAATGTACAAACATTGTACAAACCAGGCCGATATGACAACCTTAAAGTGGAAATGACAGCGCTAAACCTTGACATCCTAGGTATAGCTGAGATGAGATGGAGGGGTGATGGGAGGATAGGTGATGATGAGGTAGATATGATATATTCTGGAGATGAAAAACATCAGTATGGCGTTGGAATTATGATGAAGAAGTCCATTGCCGCCACAATGATTGGATTCTGGCCAGTATCTGACAGAATTATTATGATGAAGCTGAGGGGAAAACCGTTCAATATAAACATTCTGCAAGTTTATGCACCAACCTCAGATCACGATGATGAAGAAGTCAACGAGTTCTATGACAGCATCAAAAAGGTAATGGAATACACCAAGTCTGGAGAAATAACAATTGTTATGGGCGATTGGAATGCGAAAGTTGGAGAACAACATGAATATCCAGTAACAGGAAGATTTGGCTTAGGTGAGAGAAATGATCGTGGTGAATACTTGATAAATTTCTGTTTGACATCAAAACTAGTAATTGCTAACACCTTATTTGAACATCCAAAGAGAAGACTATATACATGGAAGAGCCCTGGTGATGTATGTCGGAACCAGATCGATTACATTCTTGTCAACCAACGATATCGAAATTGTATCAAACAGGCAAGGACATATCCAGGTGCTGACATATGTTCGGATCATAATCCAGTAGTAATCAGTATGGTAGTGAAATTGAAACAGCAGAACAAAATTAAAAACAACATTCAAATAGATATGAACATGTTAAAAGATGCAAAATACAGAACTAAGTATAATGTCTCTGTTCATAACAAATTCAGTGTACTGATGAATGAAGAAACTCCTCAGAGAGAGTATAACAACATTGAAATCGAATGGGAAGCTCTCAGAGAACGCATGGTCAAGTCAGCCCCAGATAGCACACAGCCGTCGGGCCGACGTCGGCTATTGGTCGGACCGTCGCGATCGACTTTCCACCGTCGGGCCACCGTCGGGCCATCGGTGGATTTCCGATCTTGGGAATCAATCCCTTTCCAGTTTTGAGCCACCGTCGGGCCATTGTCGGCTCGACGGTGGTGTTCCGACGTTAGGGTTCAATCCCTTTCCACTTTTGAGCACCGTCGGGCCATCGTCGGCTCGACGGTGGTGGGCCGCCGCAGGTTTGCATTCATTTTCCACACTTGGTATACCGTCGGGCCATCGTCGGCCCGACGGTGGTGTTCCGACGTTAGGGTTCAATCCTTTTCCACTTTTGATTCACTGTCGGGCCATCGTCGGCTCGACGGTGGTGTTCCGACGTTAGGGTCCAATCCCTTTCCACTTTTGATTCACCGTCGGGCCATCGTCGGCTCGACGGTGGTGGGCCGCCGCAGGTTTGCATTCATTTTCCACATCAGGTCCACCGTCGAGCCACCGTCGAGCCGACGTGGTGGGCCGCGCTTGCGCAGTTCTTTAAATTTGCTTTCCGGCTCGAGTTGCCCACGGACCACGTGCGATTGTTGATCAGTGTTCTTTTTCTACCAATAACTCCAGAAATACCAGGAATTTTAAGGAATTATTTAACAGGTATGTTTATTAATATGTTTAGATTGTTTTGTAAAAGTTTTGTAATTTATTACGAAGTATTAGTGGAATTATTCGTGTTAATACGATTTGAATCATCCGATACGGTTTGTTTACTTCGAATCGCCCCCTGACTCGAGCCGACGTGGTGGGCCGCGCTTGCGCAGTTCTTTAAATTTGCTTTCCGGCTCGAGTCGCCCGCGGCCACGTGCGATTGTTGATCAGTGTTCTTTTTCTACCAATAACTCCAGAAATACCAGGAATTTTATGGAATTATTTAGCAGGTATGTTTATTAATGTTTAGATTGTTTTGTAAAAGTTTAGTAATTTATTACGATGTATTAATGGAATTATTCGTATTAATAGGATTTGAACTACGCGGTACAGAATGTTGACGAAGGACCGCCATCTTGGTTTTTCCGAGAAGACACTGTCACTATAGTGTCAATACGTACAGGTGCAAAATATTAGTTTTATTCAAAATTAATAGATATCAAGAACCCTAACCGTATAAATTTAATATAATCTTTTTGGTAACTATGTTGTCTATATGTGTACCAAGCGATTTGATTCTACGTGGAGTGTTTGTAGAGATATTTCACTTTTTCTGTATTTAGGGATACCTATATTATTAGTATATAGACTATATTAAATTAATTTTTATAAGGTTAGGGTTCCGTCGAGTCGACGGTGGGAGGTTGGACAAAACAACGTCGGCCCGACGCCCCGACGGCGTTTGCCGCCGTCGCCCCGACGGCGTTTGCCGCCGTCGCCCCGACGGCGTTTGCCGCCGTCGCCCCGATGGCGTTTGCCGCCGTCGCCCCGACGGCGTTTGCCGCCGTCGCCCCGACGGCGGCAGCCGCCGTCGCCCCGACGGCGGCAGCCGCCGTCGCCCCGACGGCGGGAGGTTGGACAAAACAACGTCGGCCCGACGGCGTTTTCCACCGTCGGGCCGCCGGAGTGGCCGCCGTTGGGCCGCCGTCGGGCCGACGACTGTGTGCTGTCTGGGGCAGAGGAGGTGTTACCAAATAAAAAACGAGAGACAAAGCAATCATGGATGACACAAACCATACTAGAAAAGATGGCAGAAAGGAAGAAAGTGAAAACCACTGATCCACTTAAATACAAACACCTGAAGAATGAAATAGAAGATGAATGCAAAAAAGCTAAAGATGAATGGTGGAATAAGAAGTGTGAAGTAGTGGAACAACTTGAGTCTCAACATCGTTCAAGAGAGATGCACAAGAAAGTGAAAGAGATAACAGGTCAAGGATACAGACAGAGAAGCAGTAAATGTATCAAGAACAAAGACGGCAAAATGCTCTTTGAAGAAGATGAAATAAAGTCCAGATGGGAAGAATATGTAAACAAACTATACAATGATGACAGAGGGAACCCACCCACAATTGAGAAAGAAGATGGGAATATTATATTAGTATCAGAGGTTGAGAAGGCTATCAATGATCTAAAGTCAGGTAAGGCTCCTGGAAGTGACCAGATAACATCAGAAATGATAAAAGGACTAGATGAAGTGGGGATTCAAATCATTCATAAGCTAGTAAATGACATCTATGAGACTGGATTTATACCATTGAATATGAATGAATCCATATTTGTACGACTCCCAAAGAAGCTAAAACCAACATTGTGTACTGAGTACAGAACACTAAGCCTGATGAGTCATATGTTGAAGATGATCCTGAAAATAATTTTACTTAGAAACAGACAGAAAATTGAAGAACAAATCAGTAACGTACAAAGTGGGTTTATATCTGGAAGAGGTACACGTGAAGGGATTTTCAATATGAGAATGATTTGTGAACGTTATTGTGAAGTGAACCAGGATGTTTATGCCTGCTTTATTGACTATGAGAAGGCCTTCGACCGAGTCAATCATGAACTGTTAATCAAATGTTTACAAGATATTGGTGTCAATGGCAAAGACATTAAACTAATTGTGAACTTATACTGGACACAACGTGCATTTATAAAAATGGAGCAGGGCCTATCGGATGAAGTTATGATTAAACGAGGAGTTCGACAGGGGTGTGTATTGTCACCATGTCTATTTAACCTGTACACAGAGATGATTTTCAGACACATTGAAGATTGCAAGGGAGTGACAATAGGTGGCATGAACGTCAACAATCTTAGATATGCCGATGACAGTGTAATACTAGCAGACAGTGAGAAAAACCTACAAGATATAGTGAATAGAATCAATAAAGCTGGAATACTATTCAACATGAAGATGAATGCCAGGAAGACCAAAACAATGGTTATAAGTAAAAAGACAGATAAACCAAATGTCAATATAACCATAGATGGCACAAACATAGAACAAGTATCCGAATTCATATATCTCGGACAAAAGATTACAAATGATGGGAGATGTGAGGAAGAAATTAAAAGAAGGATAACAATAGCCCGAACAACATTCTCCAAAATGTATAGAGTGTTAACATCAAGTAAGATATTAATACAAACAAGGAAGCGTATTCTTCAGTGTTATGTGTGGTCTACTCTAATGTATGGGGCTGAGACATGGACAATCTCTAAGAAAATGTACAAACGTTTAGCAGCATTTGAGATGTGGACTTATCGAAGGATGATGAAAATATCATGGACAAAGAAGATCACCAACAAAGAAGTTCTCAGAAAAATTAAAAATAAGAAAAGCTTGTTTGCCACTATACAGACAAAGAAACTTATTTATTTTGGCCACATCATTCGTCAGAGTTCAATATACCGTACATTGTTGGAAGGGAAGGTGAATGGCAGCAGAGGGAGAGGGAGACCAAGAACATCATGGTTTACAAATATTTCACAGTGGACAGGCTTGAATTATTCACAGTCTATCAGAACAGCACACCATCGGGACAAGTGGAGAACCATTGCATCCAACCCTCGACTAGAGGATGGAACTATTGATTGATTGAGCGTATGGCCAATGTATGGCTAACGTGCTAACGTGCCTCCCGGCGGAAAACGCTCGAATTATGCTCATGGTACATTCGCAGAACGTTATATATGTAATTTGATCGCCATAACTATGCCTCATACATTACATATGTCAAGACATGGAGAACTGCAAAACGGGCGTTAGACATACATTAGACATACATTATCCATGTTGTCACTGTGCGGACTATACGTTTCCACTGCCTTTAACATAGGTCAACGTAGTGAACAACGTTTGTCTAATGTACATCTAACATACATAGACATACGCCTGACGTATATATAACATACCACCGACGTAACACCCATGGGTTGTCATACGTCAAAAGTTTTGTGCATGCACAAAACTTTCGCGACCCCCTAACGAGCAACGCCGTATATCGACATACACATAATGACCGCATAATGCATTACGACTTATCCCGACATATCGGCCAAAAATTACATACATCAGCATACATTTGAGCGATGCGTTGTAATGTAACAGCACCATTAACCAAAAGGCTTTTGCAATGAAAATGGTGTTTAATGAGCTGTTGGGCCAATCGTGGATCAGTGGACAAATACCGTTGGTCCAATGGCGATTGCCACCGTTCGCCCAGCTAACACACGTTTTTCTGCTCAAGGGGGACCCTCCCCCTGAATGTATTGGATGTCGGTCCCCACTGACATTAAACACACACTTTATTCAACTGCGTGGATTTCATGGCCCTGCACCAACAATTTTACACTGCAAACAACAGGCATGACCTTTTTACTAAAGTAAAACAAAAAAAACATTTTAGCCTTTTTGAGGGCAGCTGGTTTGTACCACCTCATATAGGTTTTTAAACAAATTTCATCAGTGAATAATACTATCATTTAGTATTTTATTTAGCTTGACCAGAAACTATATGATTGTGAGTTTACAAAATTCATGAGTGTCCATTGACACAACATTGATTGTATGCTTTTACATGTAAAAGCGATGGTTTGAACAAAAACAAACATTTCTTGCCGTGAATATGGCCTATGCTGGTGACAAGGCGTAAAGCAACCACCAATCAATCAATCAACCGTTGGCCCAATGACGTTTGCCACCATTAGCACAATGGTCTTATGACATGTCAACTATACAGAGCCTCCCCCAATCCATCAAGCGGTAAAAAGATATGGTTGAGAAGGATGTTAAAATGTGCCTACCTAACAACCATAGGTGAGGTGTAATACGGTTGCTTTCAGAACAGGTCAGTAGAGAGTTAGAAGTTACAAATTCCCGACAGTGCTCATGAAACACCATTTTCACTGCAAAAGTGTTTTAGTGAGAAGTGCTTGCTTTTGTTTACCAGTCATCACTTCTTAGCTTAGCTTTTTAGCCAAGATTAGTGTCTTATCATCTTAATATCTAATAGGAGGTGCATGCACCTCTATGGTATTAAACTGATTTTGTTTAAATTGGGGTTTACTCCTCCAGTGTCATCTGTGGTAACTGCTTTGTGACACAGGAAACATATATCTTCTCCATGTGGTATCCAGAGATTCCTGTTTGGAAGAACCATATGGGACCCACAATGTAACCCATATGGACACTATATGGGTCCTATATTTTTTGCTAGCTGGCTGGGTAGCTTTCCACCGTGCTGCTATGGGTGGCTTGCCACCGTTGGGCCAACGGTGGGTCAGTGGACAAAACGACATTGGCCCATATAACACATGCATCTCGCTAAAAAAAGATACGTAAATACACGTTTGAGATGGAGAACATGCATATGGTGATAATTGCTCCGCAAAGATTTCACGAAATTCAAGATATGCTTTAATTTGTATAGATTTAGTTACTTTTGTCGACTCAGCATAGTGGGCGTCCTCGTATCGACCGCACTCCAGCCATAGCCTTGCTCAATCTGGAATCAACAGAAGAGTTCATGGCAGCATATTGGCCATGAAACGTCCGCAACTTGTATGACATTATCTCGAGTGTTTATGTAAACCGTTTGACGTTGAAGTTATGTCTAATTGACAACCAAAATATTAGTCTCAGCCACATCATACTGGTCTTATTCCGACTTCTACCGGAGTTGAGGGCTGCCCTTAGCTGGGTGTTATCGGTCACGAATACCACTGTTCTATTTTCCCAAAGGTGGCCCCCACCTACAAACCCCCACCAGGATTGGCCATAACTCTAGCACGTTTATGTTCTCTGTCTTGCAACCCCCATCTTTTGCCTCCGTGAAATGGTGTCCCAACCACTTCTCCAACGGCCTCAATTTTTTCACATCGAAAGCGCCAGCCAGCCAATCCTTCCCGCGTGTAGCCCCGAATCACGACAGCAACGCGTCACTGTATACTGAGATACATGGTTCACATAATTCGATTATTTTAGCTTTCCCGTTGAATGAGCCACCAAACTCCACCCACCACTTCAAGTCCAACCTGAACTCATTATTGAGCCTCACCCTGTGCATGCTTTTCTTCACGGACGCCACCAGATCGTAGACGCACCGTGAGAATTAGATAAAAGATTCACCCGGTACTTGTAGTACACAGGTGAAGATCAGCCTTGTATAAATACGGGCGAAAATATCGTTAGTATGGAACATCACCTAGAAACTGTGGCTCCAGTATCAAATGGATACTTATATAGGAGCAGAGTTGGTGAAATGGGAGAGAATGCAAAAAGACAAGATGGGGGCCGCAGAACACCGTCGATTTCACTTTTAAATCTGATTAAGCTAGATATTATATTATATTTTTCAACTCAAAGGTAGCGGGCTCTCAATAATACATATGTAAAGAATAAATGTTGCTTCTTAGATTGTGAAATTAGGCTCTCAATTCTTTGACTCGCATTTTCGCCACCTTTTACATAGGGTTGGTTTGCACCCCTACTGCAGCAGTACGGGGTGAATCTTGTACCTACGTGAGAATGTTCTGCCACCGTGGATTACCTTACAGCAGTGTGCAAGCACTCCCGCCAGGCTTTCCAGTTCCTTCTTTAATGCCTTCTGGTTGTGTAGGAACCAGTGCAACAATGTCTGTAATTTCTCGAGTTTGTCGGCTGGCGTCTCAACTCCATCAATACTGTGTCTATACCAAGAAAGTGTATAATCTGCCCTGGACATACCCGCTTTTTAAAGCTAATGTAAAAACCAAGTCTACGCAATATTTTAACCAGCACCGACTGTGCCTCCCTGCATTCTTCCTCCGTGCATGCTACCACGCAGAAGTCATCTAGATAGTTAATGCAGTTCGGGTAGCCTTCCCTTACCATATAGCGAACTACCATATCGCTCACTTTGTAGAATACATAGGGCCTTATGTATGGCAGCCCCATACATAAGCGGTTATCACGCAGATAGACCGTGCCTTCACCAAAGTCCCATGCCAAGCCCTGCTTCTCCCTCGATGTAGATTGGATATTCACCGCCCTATATGCGTTACTTATATCGACCATAGCTAAGTAGTCCCCAGCCTGCAGTATTTCCGTGACCGATTCCAGAGAGTTATAACAAAAGTTGGCCCGGTGTGGCGGTTTCAGCTCGTTCCCGTGCTCAGCCGTGTCCCGTTGCTTCTGCGCATGCGCGGATTTCACATCAACTCGGGTCCCCCGAGCCACTTATTGGCGCATGCGCACATCCTACAAACTCGGGTCGAATAATCGAATACGCTCGGGTGGACAATCTTTTCTTTTTTTTTTAATAACCAATAAAAGTACAGCAAAATAGGATTTCAAGTATTTTATGATGGCCTAGTTTAGCTATATTTCCATTTCATTAATCTAAGTTATTCTTTTTTTGCACATGGCACGTGTATTTGTCGACTCCACTCGCCGTGTTCTATTTGAAATTCGGATGACCCGAGTCGCCCGGGTCGTGTTAATCGATTACGGCCATGTTTATTAGATTCTGACGCATGCGCAAAAGCGAGGGACACGGCTGAGCACGGGAACGAGCTGAAACCGCCACACCAGCAGCCAAATACCGTCCGGACTCAAACAGTCCACGATGGCCCTGAAATCATCATGGCCTTTTGGTACAGCCTCCCACTCTATGTATACATACACACAGTTTATCAATGACAGTGAACAGTTGTAACCTCCCGCACATTGCTACACCCACCATACCTTTTGTGATTGAACCATACTTGGCCTTATTATAGCTACTGTCACACGACTCATCAATATCCCTGAACCCGAAGCATACGCCTCGCAAGACATACTCCCAATTGGGATCAACATCACCCCTACAAAAGTGTTCTGAAAACACACAATATGGTTTTATTTGGGCTAATGCCCCATCAATAATGTAAACACAATCACAGTAACCCATAGTGCAAGAAGTAAAAATATCAATGTAGTGTTCAGACCAGCTGTAGCGACTCTCCCTGTCAACTACCCAGAGGGTGCTTAGTCGGTCACCACCCTGGGTGCGGGCTGGTTCTGGGCCGATTACCCTGAACCAATCATCATTGCGATTTACAAAGTCCCGATGTGAGACACCAAAGTCTACCGAGGTGCGACCACCCCCCTCCACCTTTGTTTGTGCCTGTGTCTTTGTTGTAGGCACCCCCGGCGGCAGTCTCAGACACGAGATCCCTGCCCGGGTATGTTTGCGCAGCACTCGCATTATTTTTGGTTGTTTCATCTACCGCAAACAATTCTCTTTGTATGCTGTTGTTGCTTCCTTCGCTAATCCCTGAGTTGGGATTAGCGGCCGAGTTGGTCCCATCTTCCAAGTGTATGCAGTGATTCGGCCACCTGGTGGCGGCACCTTCAACGGAATTACCAGCGTCCTCCCCCCCCCCCCCTCTGCCGACGCCATGATCTCACTGCTGCGGGCTTCCTCAGCACCCTCATCACACACGCCGACATCAATGTAACCATTTTTCGATAGTCAATATCTTTTCTGCAGGCAGGCCTCGACCACATGGCTTTTACTGCGACAGGTTAAACAATGATGATCCCATGTGCATTTCTCCCACGTACAACCGTCCTTATTGTAGTTGTGTGCGAAACACGAGCCTTTCACCTTCTGTGACGCACTCGCCCTGGTTTCACCTTCCACCTTACTGTATGTGCCCCTTGGCTTCCTCACCTCTTTGTATGATTTGGAATTGTCCATATTGAAATGCAGTAAAGAAAGGCTGTTGTCACCCATCTTGATTGGCCGCAGCCCTTTCTCCATGGCCTTCCCTCGGAACGCCCTGTTGTACCCCCTGTACGTCTCATCCGAATAGTTATTGGTTGTAGCGTGCATGCACATATAAGCTAGATGGCCTAGGTAACCCATCAGCGCCTCCACATCCATATCAGCCTTCTGGGCCCTCTTGGACCCCCACCCACAAGCAGCATGGATCAATTCATTAGAACTCAGATTGTTCACGCTCTTCCTCCCTTTGGTGTATCTATCCAAAGAAAACTTACTGCGTTTCTTCCGACGGCGCCTCCTCCGCCGGTCCCTGCTCCGCTCCCTGCTGCTCTCCGTATCCGACGATTCGGACGACAAACTCGACGAATCACTGCTTGGGCTGGAATCCGGGTCCATGCCACCCACCCCATCCTTTTTGCGTCTACCTCTCTTTACTCTTCTTTTTCTTCTTCTTCTTCTCCTCCTTTTTCTTTTTTCTTGATCGGGACTCCGCCTTGTCCTCCTCCTCCTCCGAACTGAGATCCTTCTGCAGCTCCGTCCTGAGCTTCGCCTTGCATCTCTCCAGCACTCTTTGCGCCAGTCTGCGACGCAACTCCAGCTCCTCCTCATCTGACACTTTTACTCAACACCAATTTCATCTCCTTTACCTCCCCGATCGATATGGCCAACATTTTCTCGACCATGTGCTCTAATCCACCAACCGCACCTTGAGCCTCCTCGTCCTCCAATGGTTCACCCTTCACGTTACGCCTTGATATTTTCGCCTTGACAACTTTGGACTTTACACCACGAGGTGCCTCGTGCTCGTCCCCACAGCCTTGACCACAGCCAGCCAAGAGTGTGTGTATATGTATGTTGGGTATATATATATATATATATATATATATATATATGTATATGTATATGTATATGTATATGTATATGTATATGTATAGGTGTATGTATATGTATATGTATAAGTATATATGTATATGTATGGCTTGGCCCATGCTCGAGGGCAGGTAATTATAGACAGAGGGATGATTGGCAGGTCTGGGTGTGAGTGCATTCAGGGTCTGGCTCTCTGCTGAGGTAGGGGACAATGCACACAGGGGTCAAGGTTGATGGTGGCCACAGGTCAACCAGCTGTGGTGGTGGGCAGCCCACTGGTGGTCATTGTAACCAGAAATGCTGAGTCCCTATTGGAGGAACTGGGAATGCTGTGTCCCCATTGGTGGAAGTGAATGTCATGATCCTATACCAGAAATCCATTTACTATATATAATAAACCAGAGGGGCTTGGACTCTTCCACTCTTACCTTTGCTTCACTTTCTCTCTTTCTCTCCATCTGTATTGTTTTTCACTTTAGCCTACCTACATAGCCACATACTCAAACACCCACTCTCCACTACGTTGATCGTTGTAATGTACATTACTTTAGTTTGAAGTAACTTAGATTTAAAATAGCTAACTTAGGAGGTATTTGAAGTGTAAACATGCCAAATTAATTTTGGCAAGCACGTAACAACTGTTGACACCGTTGACTTCTGCAGTAACATGGTCTCTTAAATTGACCATTTCCTTCTATGTAGAAACATGTACTTCATAAGTGCACCAGTATCTCAGTTGGTCGGTTGTTGGAGTTTACGTCCTGACTCCGTCTAAGGTCATATGAGGATGGGTACTGACTTGTAACAGTCTGCACTCATGGCGTCTTTATAGTGCTGCCCCACTGGGATACCATGACCTGATATCCCACTCACATTATTCTGACACTGAGCCAAACATTCCTTGCCCTATCCTAATAATGGTGAGCCCCTGGCTAGGAAGCGACAAGCATCAATTTTATAAGTCATCTTGGTTTGAATCGGCCAAGGTTCGAACCCGTGGGTTCGAGGTTCGAATCCCACGATCTATACCAAAACGGGAGACAGACGCTCAATTCATTCGGCCATCACGTCTGGTCGTGTATCTAAGTTGAATACGTGACGGCGAGAAGTGTTTATAACTTTTATTCTGTCTATTCTCATTCAGGCATTTTTATGTAGAACGTAAAAGCACAAACAAATGTGTCAAAAGACATTAGGAAGTTTAAAAATAAGCTGACTATTATAAAAATTGTGGCCAAAGAAAAGAAAATTCTAGATAAAAGTAATTCTTAGTAAATTGCTTTAAAAAAATCTTTTTTTAATTGGTTTAATAAACTATATGAGGGGCTCAAGAAGGCTAGCATTTCTTCTGGTGTTACATTAGGATGCAAATTACGCCTATACAAAGTATCTATATTAAATCGTATCTTTTTTTAAATGGCGGCTTAATGCTGTACTAGTAATTCAAACATAGCTAAATAAATAAATAACACAAATAGCATAATCACATCCCCACACTTGTTTTTTTAATACAAAAACTTGCATTCATTTGTGGGATTTTACTAATATTTTGAGTGCAACAGCCTTTCTCGCTAAAATGCAAGCACACATGTTTATACACTTAAGTAGGATTGTCCATGATCTTACAAACTGAAGAAAACTGAAATCTTTCCTTTTCAACAGAAAATCAAACTTGCCCAAATTCAGTCCCATTAGGGCCTATATCACACAAATAAAGTTCACCATTATTATAGATAAACCTATTTCTGTACACTATGTTACCGTAGAACAAGGGCACCAGACGGGATGATCATTTCGCTAACTTTTAACAGAGATGAAGTCCATATTATGTCGATTTCTCCTGAATGTTTTAACAGTAAGTGTCTAATTAAGGCAATACCTTCAACTAGCTCCAAATGCTTCGATAGCCAGACAAGTACGTTATTTGAATTCAATCAAATTGAATTTTACTTTGCCATGATATATGGTGCGATCGGTATCAGCATCGCTCTAGGGAAAGATCTTCCTCTCTATATACCCAAATTAATCCATAAAAACTAATAATAGCTTCCTAACAAAAGTATTTTAACAGTTTAACAAATAAGATCATGGTAAACCACAAGTTATGAAATTAAATGGATGCAATTATGTGTGTTGTTGTTTTAGGTGCTAGGAATATCTACGGTAGTATCATGACCGGTACCGACTTGTGACTTCGCACTCATGACGACTTTATAGTGCTGCCTCACTGGGAGACAGTAAAGCCGACATTGGTGAACCGTCACACATGTATACTCGTCGGCACCTTAGATGTTGCTAGGATGTAAAACCTCAATAAACAAAACGAACAATAATTCCACACGATATAATAACAGTTGTATATAATCACAGTTGTGTATACAGTCTCCAAAAATGATACATCATGTAACAATAGCACAAAAAAAGTACAATAATTTTTCCAAGCGATATAATCATAGCGATGTATATGGTTTCCAAAAATGTTATATCAAACAATAATACCCCAACAAACAAAACAAACATTAATTTTTCTATCACAGATTGCTTAGTTAAAGTTGCCTAGTCCGATGGTTGAAGTTCTCTTATTTTCTGAGATAAATATAGTAGGTTAATTACCCCCCCCCCCCCACCTCGACTCTATAGGTGTGTGTGTGTGGGGGGGGGGGGTCAGCCACCCGCAGTAGAGGTCAGCCCAGTTGGGGTCTGACCGGTGGCTACCCGTGCCGCCACCTGGCGCAGTGCGTAGGTACTGCGCTGGTGTACGGCGTAGTCTCCGCTGCTACCGCGTGGTAGTAGAGCTCATGTTCAGACTACTACAGAATCTACATTACTTTAGTTTGAAGTAACTTTGTTTTAAAATGATTAACTTCAGAGATATGTGAAGTGTAAACAAGCAAAAGTAATCTTGCTGTGCTTGTCAAAACTCTAATCCCATAGACTTCACCAGTAACAGGTTCTATTAAATTGATTTAGTATTCACTTCTATGTAGCAACACATGCATACCAAGGTACCAGTATTTAAGTTGGGTACCGGTATGCAGGAAATCGCAAACCCTGTAAATCGCAAACCCCCACTTGTGATTTCCTAGGAAACCAACCCCATCCATATATGGATGGGTTGATTCCTAGGAAATCGCATATCCCCCCTGGAGATCGCAAACCCCCCATCTGAGTGTTAGCCTTGATCTGGTAAGGCTAACACTGGCACTGACACTCAGAATATCCCAACTTTCACTATTATCTCTGTTTTAATACTTTCAGATAAAATTGCTCTTAGGTTAAATTAAATACCTCAGATCTTCCTCTCAATCGCGCATTGAGATATTTTTAATCGATTCGATGAAAGTTTTTTATTTATTTTACAAAAATAAATGCTCCCCATAGACATAGCATTGCCGCAGCACACATCAGGCTATTTTACCCTACTGCAATATCTCCGCCGTTACCGTACCTAATAACGCTCGAATTTGGTTAATTTAATGAAATTCACGATTTAGTATTAATTCTGTTAAATATGTCGCATTGAAAGATTTGGCCCGAATCAGTCCCAAACACATTTGCGATTTCCAGGGGGGGTTTGTGATTTCCTAGTAAATCGCAAACCCCGGGGTGTGCAATTTCCAGGGGTTTGCGATTTACTGCCACACCGGTATGTAGCTTTGCTTTCGAAAGTTTTTTTTTATTGGACTGTGCAAATTGAACGCTACAACTGATTCCTTTTCATTTTTTTTTCTAGAAGATATATACTGCCTATTATGGATAAGTCTGAATAGGCTTGTTTTCACCATTAGACAGTTTTTCGATAGAAAGCCTGAGCCTCCACTTTTACCGACCCAAGGGATTTTTAACCTCCCACACCACATAGACATGAGAGTAACCGGCCTTTGATGATGCTGTAAGTTATACACAGTGGTGGAAATCCAAATTGGCAGAGGTGGGGGTGGGGAGGGGGCATGGGGAATCGAACCACTGACCTTCAGATTAGGAGTCCAACCTAGAAAACACTCTAACCACTCTGCCACAGAGAATACCACGATCTTAAATGAGGTTACTTTCGTGCTGATAAATATGTTACACTGACACGGTTCAAACTAATCCTGGTACAGTGATAGTGGCACCATAGCCTACTGTACAATGTCAGTCAGTGTCAGTCAAACTTGGATGGCTTTTACCATTAGTAGGGGCCTATCTAACTACAAAAAAACATTTCCCATAGATGGACGAAGTGCTTTCAAGTGCTAAGTTTCAGGTCATACCCTCTGCATATATACTATATATATTTGTACCTTTTGACTACGTGTACATCTATATTTATATAAATACATATATATTATTAACTACTCCAATCAAATATTTCAAATTCTCTCTGGTTGGCTCATAACTAAATTCCGGTCACATAAGCCTGTACCAGACTGCCGGTTCTATTAATCATTAGTCGATATATTAGTTTTTTTTTTTTTATACGTCCTGGCAACATCTAAGGTCATATCAGGACGGGTTAGTCGATATCTGCGTATATATCTTACATATAAAGGGGCCTAGCTTCCATATATGTAGTATGCAAAATTAAAAGGTAAATAATTAATTAACATTGAAGTTTAAATATTTTTTGCTTACTATACTAGCGTTATTATCCAAATCAGAAGATAAGAACGAAAAGTTTAAAACTCCTTAATTTGGTCTACCCATGTAGGCCTATCAGTTCTATGATTCACAATTGCAACATAAAAGAGTCACACTTTAAACAGCGCCTTTCGACAAGTTCCTCCCCATCTTGGAACAGGGGTAAGTACAGTGGTACTGGTAGTCCAGTGTGTTGAATGGTATGTTTAAATGGCGCAAGTTGTGCAACTTGTTGTGGAACTTGTTGAGTGTAACGTTGACTCAACAAACCACTCAAATTACAATGTAAAAAGTTTGTTGAATGCAACAAGCAACAAAATAGGACTTGTTTATCTTATTGATCCACTGTTGATATGTTGAGCGCAATGACCAATGACAATGCGTCTTTTTGATCATGTGACACAACGTAGCACGCCAACATATTTCAATGTGTCTATAGCTTAGTAGTTGTGACCTGATTCACTGGATCTTTGCGTAGATGGCACCACTGTAGTAGAGGATGTAAACTATTCTGATATTCTTGAGTTGAAGCACACATTGTCGGCGAGTGTATGGCCGGCTTTAGCGCATTGTCGGCGGGGGTGTGGCGGGCGTTGACGGCCGTCACGGTGAGTGAGATCACCAGATTGCAAGGTCAACTCCTATTGGTCCTTGGGACCACGTGGTCCTGATGTAGCATGTGGTGTATTCATAAATATGTTTGTTTGTTGTTTTACGTCCTAGCAACATCTAAGGTCATATCAGGACGGGTACCGACTTGTGAGAGTACGCACTCATGGCAACTTTATAGTGCTGCCCCACTGGGAATTCAGGCTGCTGGCACCATTACCCCGATATTCCACTCAGTCACATTATCCTGACACTGAGGTAACCAGTTCTTGCCCTATCCTATTAATGCCTACTGTCAGGCTAGGAAGCGACAAGTATTAATTTTATTATAAGTCATTGGTTTGACTCAACCGGGAACTGAACTCCCGACCTTCCGCGCGCGAGGCCCGCACTCTACCGATTCGGCCGCGCCCGGTTTTTGTTTAGGCCTATATGTGTATGTCAGGCAAAGTCAAACCAGTGACTTAGAAAATGTATGACTGTCACTATCTTAGTTAGCCTACTGCTCGGCATTAATAGGAGCAGTGGAATGAGGAAGACAGAGTGTCCATGATTGATGAAATTTCTACAACTTGATTGCAACAAAATAAATAAATCCAAACAGAACCATCTTTTTGTGCAGTCCACTCTCTTAGTCACAATACCTGGCAATCTTAAAGTTGCATAGTCCGATGGTTTTGAATTTCTGTCATTGTTCTGAGATAAGCATATTAATTTGATTGTTATTATCTACCTTACTTTATTTTGAAGTAACTCTTATTTTAAATGGCTGACTTTTGGGATATGTTAAATGCAAACACATCAAATTAGTTTTGACATGCATGCCAAAAGTTTCACACGATAGGATTCTGCAGTAACATATTCTATTAAATTGACTCAATATTCTCTTCTTTGTGGCAACAAATGCGTAATAAGGGCACCAGTATCTAAGTTGGATACGCAGAACCAAATCTAGATAATTGCTTTGGTTTTTGAAATTCTGATGTTTCATCGGACTATGTAGCTTTAAGTTAATGCTTCAGGTTATTTGGGTGGGCAATATTGAAGCTTAAAATGGGATGTAACAGCCCTCTCAACTGACAGACACGTGTTCCTTGCGAAGTACTTATCAACGCGTCCATTAAAGTGATCTGCCAGAAGCAGGTTTAGAGCTGACTGGTCGTAGCGGTGACATCTTGCATACGTCACATTTCTGTCCTTCCCAAATCTGCAGCCATTTGTTGAACCTTTAGGAGAAATGCAGTCATTTGTTAAGCCGCAACGCACCCACCACTGGATTAAGTAATCGAACACAGACCTGGTATTCGACAAAGCAATGAAGGACGCGCCTATCATTGGTGTTGCCTGCATTAACTCCTCACTTACAGATATATACTCATACATTCTTGGGTCAGTTGCTGCAAATGACGAATGCCCGGTGTAATCGACCAAGGCGATTCCACTTTCTGTCATGGTCGGAACTAGTTGAGATAGAAACGTGGGGCACATGATTCGAACTGAAGCGTCAAACCAGATGACAATCTTGTGTTTTTGGAGTACTTCCTAGAGAAAATAAACACATTGTGGGCATTAATGACTACGCGATGTGATATATAATATTACAAACGTGGAAAATAATGCAAACCATACTATATTTTAAAGTAAATTTGATGGGTTTTTTTAATATGCTTTATGAGCCACCTATGCATGGCTTCACTTCCCTATGTGACGTCACAGAACTACTAATAACAACCAAGGGGTACTTAGTTTAAAGTTGCATAGTCCGATGGTTTTGAATTGCTGTATTTTTTTCTGAGATAGATATATTAAATTGATCACTAGTATCTACTTTACATTAGTTCAAAGTTACTTTTCTTTTAAATGGTAAAGTTTTGAGATATTTTGGGTGCAAACATGGAAATTTAGTTTTGGCAGGCTTGCCAAAACTCCATAGACACTATAGCCTTCTGCAGTAACAGGTTCTGTTAAATTGACTCAGTATTGCCTTCTACACAGAAACAATAGCTTAATAAGTGCACCAATATCTAAGTTAGATATCTAAAATCAAATCCAGATAATTGGTTTGGTTTTGAAAATTTAATATTTCATCGGACTATGCAGCTTTAATATAATGCTGAGCAGACTAATTCTGACCTAGATGGTTCGAGCTCAAATAGCAAATTCTAAGTGTGATCTTTCTTTAAATCATATTGAATTATTCATGTCAGAAATACATGTTAAAATGATGTGACCAGATGTTTTAATTTCAGTCTGAGCTTTGAGTAGTTTACGAAATTTCTATATGAGAGAATTCCTTCTATTTTTGTGTGTGTCCGTGTGTTAAAATCAATATTCCATTGCCACATCACAATACCCTGGAAAAATTCTCTTTTTCTCTATCTTTCTATGATCTTATATATACACATATATATATATATACACATACGTATATAATATATATAAATATGAAGAGTTCAGGCGCAAAACCATGTAAAGACCTATAGAACAGACTGGGCGCGGTGGCCGAATTGGTAGAGCACAAGGCGTCGCGTGCGGAAGAATGGGAGTTCGCGAGTTTGGTTCCCGGTTGAGTCAAACCAATGACTTAAAAATTTATACTTTTTGCTTCCTAGCCTGGTGCTCGGCATTATTAGGATAGAGCAAGGGCTGGTTAACTTGGTGTCAGGATAATGTGACTGAGTGGGATATCGGGTCATGGTGCCGGCAGCCTGATTTCCCAGTGGGGCAGCACATATAAAATCGCCATGAGTGCGTACTGTGACAAGTCGGTACCTGTCCTGATATGACCTTAGATGTTGCTAGGACGTAAAACAACAACAAACAAACAAACCTATAGAAAAATGGAAATAAACATTGGAATCAAACCTACAATAAAGCTTTTGTGTAAATTCCTACTTTTTTGTTCATTCTCCATAGCCATGTGATCAAATGAAAAGTGGAATTAGTTAGAATTAAAATGAATTTCAAGCAAAAATCTTGTATTTATGCTAATGTTTTGGATTGGCGTTTACGTGGTTTTGCGCCTGACCTCTTCATATATTAATATATAGTATAGCGCTCCATTGAAAAATTGCTAAATATGCATACTAAAATAAACATATAGTATCATTAGGGCTGATTGACACTCATAGCCAGCTTTGACCACGGAGACGCTCAGACAATGTGAATAGTCTGGTATTCATCCTTGGTGGTGGTTGGTTGTTGGAGTTTTACATCCTGGCAACATCTAAGGTCATATCAGGACGGGTACCGACTTGTGACAGCCCACACTCATGACGACTTTATAGTGTTGCCCCACTGGGAGACCAGGTCACCAGCACCATTACCTGATATCCCACTCAATCACATTATCCTGACACTGAGCCAACCAGTCCTTACCCTATCCTAATAATGCCGAGCGCCTGGCTAGGAAGCGACAAGTATAACTTTTTAAGTATTTGGTTTGACTGGACCAGGGTTCGAATCCCACGATCTACCAAAACGGGAGATGGACGCTTAACTCATTCGGCCATCCCGTCTGGTCCTTTGTCCATGTAGTCATCAGGGAAGAACAGGAACTCAACACAGATATGGTCTCAGCATGCAGGTGTAGGGGTACTACCATCCAGTACACCATCCAGTACACACCTTATATTTTTCCTCAGCTCCCCCATTCTCTCACAGGTAGCAACATGCTCCTTCCCACAGCACAAACACAAAGCTAATACCCCCCCCCTCCCCCCCAAACAGCTTTCATTGTCCCTCCACCTATTTATGCGGAGCATAGTTTAATCCCAGAGAATAAGTAGCCCCCCCCCCCGGTAGCTCCAACCCACTTGCAGCCTAGCTATGTTGTACTGTAACAGACTTTACAATTAACTGCTGTGCTATAACATATTTTATACATGGTTGTGCCTTAAAGTTTCATAGTCCGATGGTTTAGAGTTTCTGTCATTTTCTGAGATAAATGCATTAGATTAATCGCTATAGGCTACCTTACTTTAGTTTGAAGTAACTTTTATTTTAGATGGTTAACCTTGGAGATATTTGACGTACAATCATGCAAAATTATTTTTGGCAAGTATGCCAAAACTCTGACACCATAGGCGTCTGCAGTAACAGGTTATCTTAAATTGCATGGGTATTCACTTCAGTGTGATGACAAATGTTTAATAAGTGCACCAGTATCTAAGTTAGATATGTAGAATAAAATCTAGATAATTTGTTCGACCAGACGGGATGGCCGAATGAGTTAGTGTCCGTCTCCCGTGTTGGTAGATCGTGGGTTCGAACCCAGGTCGAGTCAAACCAATGACTTAAAAATTGATAGTTGTCGCTTCCTAGCATGGCGCTTGGCATTATTAGGATAGGACAAGGACTGGTTGGCTCAGTGTCAGGATAATGTGACTGAGTGGGTCATGGTGCTGGCGGCCTGGTCTTCCAGTGGGGCAGCACTATAAAGTCACCATGAGTGTGCACTGTCACAAGTCGGTGCCCGTCCTGATATGACCTTAGATGTTGCTAGGACATAAAACAACAACAAACAAACAGATAATTGTTTTGGTTTTGAAAATGTGATATTTTCATTGGACTATGCAACTTTAAATAACTTAAATAATTTCAAGATATACAAACGATGATTGTATCCTGATAATTGTAAATAACTGAAATTGTGTTGATAATGTTGCTGACCCTTTCAAAGCAAGGAGATGTAAGCAGTTTCAAACGAACTGTGCCTATATCAGCTGCCAATTAAACCATTCCAGCCTACTGAGTGTGGTGTGATAATGTGATAGTTACCTGAATAATCAAGGGCTTCCACGCATAAGTGCCAAGGCGATGAACATGAGGCGGGTACCGACTGAAGTTAAACTGTTGATATGACACCCTGCACCATTTCTTCACCTGCAAACAGAATTAAATTGAATCTTTATATATATATATATATATATATATAATATATATAAAGATATATATATATATATACGGATATATATATATATATGTATATATATATATATACACACATATATATGGCCCTCGGCATTACTAGGATATGGCAAGGAGAGGTGGAATGAGGAAGACCAATTGTCTGCGATTGAAATTTCCCCTGCTTAATCAACTAATGTATGTACCAAATATATATATATACAACTAATTTACCAAATATATATATATATAGTTGGTACATTAATTGATTAAGCAGGGGAAATTTCAATCGCAGACAGTTGGTCTTCCTCATTCCACTGCTCCTTGCCCTATCCTAGTAATGCTGAGTGCCAGACCAGGAAGCGACAAGTATCAATTTTTAAGTCATTGCTTTGACTCGAACAGGGTTCGAACCCGCGATCCCATTATCTACCAACACGGGAGACGGACGCTTTAACTCATTTGGCTGAATGAAAAACCTGCTGTGGCACGCCTCTTCCCCTCCCTCTCACCCCCCCCCAGTAACGTTCACTATGGTTTGTACAAACGGAAATGCAATGGAGAATGCAGGTATAATTCAGAACAGGTAACACAGGGGGGGTTCGGCCGGTGTTGCAGTTTCACGGCACACCAGTCTGCGAGGGACACATCGCTTCTGCGCAGGCATCAAGATCGAACAGCATCGTCACTAACCATATACATTTAATATAATGTTTTTGGTAAAGATATTTTCTATATGTGTACCAAGCGATTTGTTTCTAGGTGGTATGGTTTTAGAGATATTTCACTTTTACTGTATGCAGATTGCTCATGACCATTGACAATGCCTTGAGTTTGATGGTACGCGCAGTGCAAAACATTAGTTTTATTCAAAATAAATAGAGATCAAGAACCCTAACCGTATAAATTTAATATAATCTTTTTGGTAAAGATGTTTTCTATACGTGTACCAAGCGGTTTGTTTCTAGGTGGTGTAATTTGAGAGATATTTGACTTTTTCTGTATGAAGATCACTCACAGCCATTGACAATGCATTTGAATGGATGTGTCCCTCGCAAACTGGTGTGCCGCGGAAACTGCAACACCGGCATGATGACAATGACTATAGCCGTGTTTACACGGGTGAGTTAAAATGCCTCATATAAAACCACTTGTCTAGATCGATTTACATTTGCCGTGTAAACGCGACGCTGAGGCGTTTTAGGGCTGAATCGATTCATATAAATCGGTATATGTAAACCACCTTGCGAGGTAGTATAGATGAAGCGATACAGCTGGTTCCCGGTCGGCGATAGTGTAAAATAGCGGTGCTCGCCGGATACAGGCTCAGGTGTAACTATACACTGGTGCCCGGCAGTGTTAGGGACCGATTAGGCCGAAATCTATTGAATGCGATCATATTTAACAGAATTACATACTCAAATAATGAAATTTAATTAAATTAACCCTAAATTCCAAGCGATATTAACGTAGCAGCTACATCGGCGTCGTTATTCATATTGTCGAATCGACGAGTGTAAACTAAACAAATAGCAGTGCTCGCCGGCTACAGGCTCACCACTAAGGCTGCTGGTTAGTATGGACTTGCTCATGCACAGATATTGATTTCTGCCTTCAAACTCGTTCCGTGTAAACGCACCACTACAACGATTTATATAAATCGATTTGTCTTAAATCGTTTTAGACTCGCCCGTGTAAACACAGCTATTGATAATACCATTGCATTGATCATTGACAATGGACGGCAGACCAATGTGGGCTGGATTGAAATGACACAGGAATACATGTCAGGTTCAGTCGAGAACAGGTACTTCCAGTTTTGATACCCTTGAATCACCCCCCACCCACCCACCGCCTGTGAAATGTATTTTCTGTAGTGCTCCAAGAATTAATCTGAATGGTGGGAAACACTATTTACGTGAAAGCCTTTTCATGAAAAGGATAATGCATCTGTTCGCCAAGCCAATGGGTCTGGTTCACGTGACCCAACAATTTGTAATTTAGTATTTAGTCTAGAACCAAACCTATCTATTTCAGGTGTACTAAGTTCCTTACAGATATCATTGAATATTTTAATATTATCAAATGGTCTTTAAACTGACTTGACCTTAGATCTGCCCACATATTGTCAGTGCCTGGAATATGTGCTAATGATAACTAACAACGATTATTGTGAGCCTAGGTCCAAATATCTTTCGTTATTCTCAAAGTTGCATAGTCTGATGGCTTTTGATTGCTTTGCCTGGCCTTTTTTGATAAATATAACTTACTGTCCATTAGTGTGGAGTAAGTGATGAAAAATTGCTAATTTTGGAGCAATCTGAACTGAAAAAGAAAATCCTAACATATTTTCGACAAGCTTGCCAAAACTCCTGTAGCTATGGCCAATATTGCGATCTCGCGATAACCAAGTCCTGTGGGCTGACATACTCATGAAGGTAGCCTGGTCATCTAGCATAGGAACAGAGGTGAATTGAATATTATATTACCATTGAGAATCACAATTTAAAATTAAAATGTTTTTGTTCAGTGGCGTATCTTTAGGAATATGCCATAAAGTGTTATTTGTTTCTGCTAACCCTAGCCTATCAAAAAACAATTGAAAAATAATTAAACAGCATCAATGTGACTTTTGCAATGTAAATTCTAAAGACAGCTTCATCATAGTGTGTTAAGAACAGTTAGTGTATTGAAAACAAATTGGCTTTTTTATTGTTTTTACTACCTAACTATTTGTTGGCTTGTTGCTTGAAGGGCTTTGTATTCGGTCATACTAGCATTCATGTAGCTACTGGAGCATTGTACTCCCACTGCCACTAAATATTGAAAGAACCTTGTTAGAAACAAACTAGAAAAAGTTAGCATCTAAAGCAATTTAACATAGCCTACTGAAATCAACAATGTACTCACCCATTAATAATTGACAACAAATTTGAAATAAACCAGAAATACGGAAATATTAATGTAATATAATATAAACCTAAATCAAATGTTTGCTCACTGTGTGTCAATGTGTTCGCCCACATGCTCTGAAAAGGATTCACCTCATTAATGAACAATTTTGTAATTTCTCTACTTCTTAACTTAATGCTCATTTAAAGCAAATACAACCTGAAGGAATGTAATCTCAACACTGAAACCTGGGAAACAGTCCATGGCGTAGTTCTATTCATAAAGGCACAGCATTGTTTGAAACTGATCTTATATCTAAGCTAAACAAAAGCATCAGCAGAGGAAAGATCGTCTCCTTCATCCACCAGACCTTAACTACAGCTACACACAATGTCCAATGTGCCACTGCCCATTTAAAAAAAATTTGTTTGGTCCATTAGTTGTTTAAGCAGGGGAAATTTCAGTCATAGACGACTGGTCTTCCTCATTCCACTGCTGGTCGATAGAAAGCCCGAGCCTACACTTTTACCGACCCAAGGGATTTTTAACCTCCCACACCACATAGACATGGTATGAGAGAAACCGGCCTTTGATGACGCTGTAAGTTATACACAGCGGTGGAAATCCAAATTGGCAGAGCTGGGGGCACGAGGAATCGAACCGCTGACCCTCAGATTAGGAGTCTGACCTAGAAAAAAGTCAGACACTCTAACCACTCCGCCACAGAGAACGTCACAACGCCACATTCTGAGCACAAATTGGACTCATCAGCCATTGACGAGTTCACAACAAATGATGAGTTGCTGTCATCGTCGCCATCGATGGACAACCAAGAGGAATAGTCATTATTAATATGTTTGTTCATTTTGCTCCATGCTCAATGTGTTTCTTCATGCGGATAAAAGTCTAATCATTGCTTACCTCTTGAACTGATCCCGCGCGTAGACCCAGGTCATAAAAAAATATCGTCTGATTAGGTAGGTTTTTCTGGATTGAGGCAATGCTGTCTCGAGCTTCATTGAAGTGAGTGTAATCAGCAGCTGTTACAAAAGCCACTTTGTCACCAGCCAAAGATGGTTGTGTAGAAGAGCTGTGCTGACGCAGCGTTTCCAATTGACGGGTCATGTAAAGCGTGGTAGACATTGCTTTTGAGGCGCTTCTCGGAGGTACATTGCCGATATGCACTAATGAATTGTTGGCCTGTTGGAGGAAATGTGTAAAAAGCTTAATATGAACCCACCCAAAAATATATAATAATAAAAATAATATATCATGAATACAGACGTACCAGGCACATCTATTATTTTCACAAGGGACGACAATTAAGTAGATTTATGAACTACAATCTTTTCTTCTTTAAAAAAGTAAATAAAAAGGTTTGTTTATTTACACCCAGAACAGAAATTGCAATGATTCACAAAATGCTCCAATAAATGTTACCATTGAATGTGTACTACGACCTAAGCAAAAATGATTGGCTTGGTTTGGTTGTTGGAGTTTGACGTCATGGCAACATCTAAGGTCGTATGATGACGGAAGGAGAAAAGAAGTTAATTGTGTTTCCAGTTGTGCGACTGACCCTGCAAAAAGTTGCCGACTATTAATTTTCTGACAAATTACATAGGTTGCAACGTCTAATTATATCATGGTCAAGGAATTCGTGGTTAAAAAAGAACACCTATACCTACGCTACTTTATTTGCTTGCCTGTAACCGGAAACACAACTATTGGGGGTGGGGTGGTTTTAGGCCTAACCTACCCAGATCATCTCTGAGTGATTTAGGGTAGTAACTATTCCCCAGGTGATAAAAAGTAACAATGCACCTGACTGGTAGGGCAAAATGATATTCATCCAGCCAGATTGGTATGAAAGCATCGAAGTGCCTTGTAACAAACTGTATATGTATATATATATATATATATATATATATATATATATTATATATATATATACATATATAACATCTATTATATATATTATCATATATATACATATATATATATATATATATATATATATATACAGATATGGCGCACTGGCCAAACAGAGGGGCGCAGGGCACGAGAACAAAGTGGCGCTGCAGTAGCAGGCGGTCATGAGGCCCTATTAGGCCGAGCCAACTTACTTTTCGTTGGTGCACAAGGTTTAGGCCAAACCAACTCAATTTCCGCACACACGCGGTTGGCTACTGCACAGTAGATAATATAAACAATAATGGAGAATAGGCCGCTCCGCCCTTTATATATCGATAAGTACTTATCCTATCTATATATAGAGAGAGAGTTTTCACTTTTTGAGATCTGTAATCTTTTATACTTACATAATTCGTTATACATCACATATATCAATATCAGTGATAGAAATAAGACAACATTCACTTGTCCAACGGAAAAGCTCAAGCCATATTCTGCTTGTCCGTGTCTACTCTCACTTGGCTCGGGCAAGCGGAAAATGGCCCTATAAATTTGCAATAAAAACCATAAAAACGAACTGTACACACCGGACGGTATCGCAATAGCCCTTGTGGGTGGGTTGAGTGATTTAAAATGGGCCTCAGCCTTCAGCTTCAACCCATTCAAAAGCTTTCAACTCAGTCGGACTATCACATAGTCCTGTCTAATATGTATAGAGCCTGTCACACTACGACCTATTGCGTTAGCGTATGCCAGTGTATGCGGTTTTCGACCATATGCCATCATAGGTTGGGCATAGGTCGTATACACCTAGGTCGTCATAGTTTGAGTGGCAAAAAGAAATTGTGCATGTTCAAAATGTTAAACTTATGTCGGCGTGTGGCCCATACGATTCTCATATGGTGGACATACGCTGGGCATACGTTATGCACACGTTAGGGGTAAGTCGGCATAGGTTAGCTGTACGTTGAAGCGACACCCTCTGGTTGTCTCTGGTGTACTCACAACATTCTGTAAACAGGCTGTCACACTATGGTGTATAGCCTCAGCGTATACCAACGCATTTGATTTTCGACCGATATGCCATCGTACGCCAATGTATGTTACGCATAGGTCATATACGCTCGTCATAGGTTGTCACAGGTTGAGCCGCCGAAAGAGTTGTGTGCATGTTCAAAACTTTCAACCTGTGTGGCTCATACATTCCTCATACGCTACGTGTATGTTAGAGGTTATGTCGGAATACGTTAGGAGCACGTTCGGTATACACCGGCCTACGTTACTCATACGGTGGTCCTGTCGCCTCCAACCGTCAAAATACGTCCCAATACGTCCCAATACGCCGAGTATATGTCGTCATATGCTTTGCATACATCGCTATACGGTAGGGATACAGTAGCTACACGCCAGGTTACGCTATGCGTACGCTTCATACGCCGCTGGGACCTCCCGCAGTGCACAAAGGTCGGCTTATCTCGACCTATAACATTTTTCGCCACGTTACGTGTACGCCGCCGTCATACGCCGTAGTGTGACAGGCCCTTATGTTAAAATCAAAGCTTGAGAGAATAATCTACTAATCCTTTTCCTATTTTCTTTTCAATCTAACTTTGAAGCTGCATAGTCCGATGAAAGCATCACATTTTCAAAACCAAAACACTTATTTGAGATTTGATTCTACATATCTAACTTAGATACTAGCATACTTATTAAGCATTTGTCACTGCATAGAATGGAATATTAAAGTCAGCTTAAAACTGCATACTCAAAACGTGAATTGGGTGATAAGACTCAGGCATCTGTAGAGTTGAAAACAATTGTCCCACAGATTTTTTACAAACCCAAAAATATAAGTAATTGGACAACAACTTGGATTTCAGGAAACGACGCTTGCTAGCTCGGTATTTTCATTCTTACGATATAAACAATTTTTTTACAAAAAAATATTAAATCTTATACGGTCTAAAAGTCAACTCAAACTACCTGGAACGATGAACTTCCGTCAGAAAACATGAATACATAACCATAACACAATCCGACGGTGAGTAGAGCCAAAGAAATCAGTGCAATCTTCCTGGTGGAAATCGCCATCCTATTTTTTAAATCTGCAAAAGATAGACATAAAAGATATTGTAAGTGAACATACTTAAAATGTACCCATTTGTAAAGACTAGGACTCGAATATGTGGTTGTGTAGGCAGGCTATAGTGAAATCAATACAGACAAAGAGAAAGGAAGAGTAAAGTCAAGCCCTCTGGTTTATTATTTATATGGTTACATGGGTTCATTGTAGAGTATCACCCCACCCCTTTCCCTAAATGGGAAACAAGCATTCTTGGCCATACCAATAGGGATCCAGCATTCCTGGTCCCCATGGCTACCAGTGGTCTGCCCACCACCACCAAGCTGTGTGGCCCCCTGGCCACCACCAACCTTGACCCTGAGTGTGGTGATCCTACCCAGCAGAGGGGGAGGGGGTAGGCCCTGAGTGCGGTTACACCCAGCCCTGCCAGCACCACTATGTCTATTTACATCCCACTCAGGCACCACCAGCACCTACATATATATACATACATGCGCTTGGTCACATACACCTGTTTAGTAATAGAACATTTGCATTCCCCCGATGCCGTAAATCGGAATATTTTACACATTGTTACGAGCATCCAGTCCTGAACCTGCTAGTAATGCTCATTTCTACACCAAGCAGTTGGCGTACGGCATGTTCCAGGCGGTCCCAGTTCTTCCCCAGGTGGTGCATAGTACCAATTTTTGTTCACCACAGTGTCCCATGATTTGGATTTATGGAAGTGTAGTTAAGCTGTCACTCTGTCACTCACTCACTTCACTCCACTCCACGCACTTCACTTACTTTACTCACTCCACTAACTTCACTCCATTCACTCACTCCACTCCATTCACTCACTCCACTCACCCCCTCCGTCCACTCCCTCCGTCCACTCCCTCCGTCCACTCACTCCCTCGCTCCACTCACCCCCTCCCTCCACTCACTCCGTCCACTCACTCACTCCCTGCACTCACTCACTCACTCCCTGCACTCACTCACTTCATTCCACTAACTCCCTGCACTCACTCACTTGATCCAGTTTCCGTTACAGGTACTATGAATAGCTAACATGCCAAGGACACGGCGAATTAGATTAGTTATGTAAAGGGGCTGTCACATTACGACGGATCGCGCCAACGTATGCCAACGTATGTGATTTTTGGCTGCTATGTTGGGATACGTCGTTATGCATTACGCGTGCATTAGGCGCTCGTTGGTATACGTCAATGTACGTCGACGTTCGTTGAGATACGGTGTCGCATGTCGGCAAAGTTCGACAACGTGTGGATTTTACATCGGCCGTATGCTATGTATACGTTAGGTGTCCATCGATGTAAATTAGACATACATTAGACAAACGTTGTTCACTACGTTGCACTACATTGACCTACGTTAAAGGCAGTGGGAACATACAGTCTGCATACTGACAACATATGGATAACGTAAGTCTAACATACGTTTAGCATTTCTCCAGCATGTCTTGACATATGCAACATATGAGGCGTAGTTCGGGCGATTGAATAAGGTATATAATGTTCACCGGCATTCTGTGAACGTACCATGAGCGTAATTCAAGCATTTTTCGCCCGGAAGCATGTTAGCCATATGTTGGTCATATGCTATGTATACGGTATGTATACTTCCAACTTTGCCCCCCTTGCTGAAAAGTTAGACACCTCTCGACGTAAAAAAGTGATTTTAGACATTGGCCGCGCGCTTGCGAGATGCATCATAATGTGACAGGGCCTTAAGGCTTGGGCCTATCAGGGTATAGTTGACACATAATTGCCGTTTTAGCAATTACTCGGACTCGAATATTCGTAGTACAGAGAGAACCAGTCAATCACAACAATTCGAAATCATGCTCGTTAATACCAATTTCCTCATTTCATATGATTATCCCTGTTAAGCAAGATTCTATGATCAGTTCGGATGTTGCTAGGACGCAAAACAACAACAAACAAACAAACTGAGCCGATTAAGAAGTGTTTCGAAATGACCTCATTAGAGTTGCCTTCCTAAGTACCGTGCAGGGCCATAGATAGCTATCGGGGAGGGAGAAAAGGACGCGGACGTTGCAGCCCCCATGTTCGATATTTTTTTGTTTGTTTGTTGTTGTTTTAAGTCCTAGCAACATCTAAGGTAATATCAGGACGGGTACCGACTTGTGACAGTGTGCACTCGTGGCGACTTTATAATGCTGTCCCACTCGGAAACCAGGCCGCTGACACCATGACCTGGTATCCCACTCAGTCACATTATCCTGACACTGAGCACACCAGTCCTTGCCCTGTCCTATTAATGCCGAGCACCTGGCTAGGAAGCGACAAGTATCAATTTTTAAGTCATTGGTTTGACTCGACCAGGGTTCGAACCCACGATCTACCAGCATGGAAGACGGACGCTCTAACTCATTCGGCCATCCCGTCTGGTCCCATGTTCGATATCCAGTACTATTTGGTCAAATCTATAGATATAGTTAATTAAATTGGGTGTGCATATTGACCCCATATCCCAGCTCTGATGGCAAAAGCTTGAAAGATCCCCAAAATTAGTAATTTTTCATCAAACGTACTCGGGACTAATAAATATTAGGTTGAAATGGTCAAGTTAACCTTTTTATCTTTAACAATTTAAAAAAAAAAAAGGCAACAATTCAAAAACCATTCGGACTATGTAGCATTAGGCCTAATGTACTCGACGATAGGCCATTAGCTTTTGTTTCATCGTGCAATAATTCCACTATGCTTTATTCATTTGGACAACACTCTTGCGCCTCACTAGGGACACACCCTTGCTGCTCATCGGAAAGAGTAGCCTATGTAGTGGCAACGGGTTTCCTCCAAAGAAATATGTCAGAATCCAATAGCTGAAGATACGAAAATCAAAAAGCTTTAGAGGGATCATTAAATAATAGAAGCTTTACTGACTGAGGACACAGGATATTGCAAACGCTGAATCATCAGTGTCCAGAACATCTCAGTCCTCAGCCCGTGGGTACCACAGAACTGTTGTTTCAGTGAAAGCATGTTTCAAGGCCCAGGAAAGAGTCTTCCTGAGCCCGGCCCACTCAAATTTCTTAGCAGTGTGATTGATGACTAGCATCTGCCTAAGTTCTCCTAACCATGCAAAGTTAGCGATGAAATTGTGGTGGTAGGATACAAACCTTTCGCACCCTGGGGCTAGGCCATTCTGCGATCTTAAACGCTTTCTTAGCCACACGCCTGCACACAGAGGTTGCAAAATGTTCGCAAGTGGTCACAAAGTAGTTCTCAGTGGTCGCTGTCTTCCTTGCGACTAAAATGGTTGCAGCTACTGCACTAAGATACTCCTTGTGACCCAGGGGTCGGTGACCATTGCTTTGGTCGCAAGGTGGGTTCTTTGGTTAAAAGAGGTCGCAAAGTGGTCGCAAGCGATCGCTAGCAGCCGCAAGCCAAAGTGTGACTGGAGCTTTGTATGATAGCATAGACAGTAAAGCCATTAACGTTGTTAACCCACGCCACTGCAAATGCGTATATATATATATATATATATATATATATATATATATATATATATATATATATATACACACATACATATATATATATATATATATATATATTTAGGCTGTGTATATAAATGTATGTCTGCGTGTCTATGTGTGTAAGAGTCCAATGCTCGAATCTGTGGCTGTGTAGGCAGGCCATGGTGAAATCAATACAGACAAAGAGAAAGGAAGAGTATATAGTGTAAAGAAGAAGAGAGAGTCCAGCCCTCTGGTTTATTATTTATATGGTTACATTTAGAGTATCACCCCACCCCTTTCCCCAATGGGAAATAAGAATTCTTGGCCCTACCAATAGGGATACAGCATTCCTGGTCCCCATGGATACCAGTGTTCTTCCCACCACTACAAGCTGGATGGCCCCATGGCCACCACCAACCTTGACCTTTGAGTGTGGTGATCCCTATCCCAGCAGAGGGGCTATGCCCTGAATGCAATCACACCCAGACCTGCTAGCACCACTATGTCTATTTACATCCCACTCAGGCACCACCGACCCATATATATATATATATATATGTATATATATACATATACATACACATATACATGCGCCTGGTCACGTACACTGATCAGTAATAGAACATTTGCATTCGCCTCTATGCTGAATATCGGAATATTTTACATGTGTGTATGTGTATGTAGACCGAATCGGGTGGCTGTGTACATAGGTGTATATATCTTGCAAAATGTTCGCAAGTGGACTTCCTGATATTATATTACCATGGATGTTGCTATGACATGGTAGATCGTGGAATTCGAACCGATGGGTTCGAACCCTGGTGGAGTCAAACCAAAGATGAACAAATTTATATTTGTCGCTTCCTAGCCAGGCACTTTATTAGGATAGGGCAAGGATGGCCTGGTCTCCCAGTTGGGCAGCACCAACAAGTTGCAATGAGTGTGCACTGTTACAAGTTGTTATACATCCTTTTTTTTTTTCTTCTTGAAGATTTATACTGCCTATCATGGATAAGTCTGAATAGACTTGTTTTCACCATTAGACAGTTTGTCGACAGAAAGCCTGAGCCTACACTTTTACCGACCCAAGTGACTTTTTAACCTCCCACAGCACATAGACATGGTATGAGAGCAACTGGCCTTTGATGATGCTGTAAGTTATGCACAGCAGTGGAGATCCAAAGTGGCAGAGGTAGGGGCATGGGGAATCGAACCGCCGACCCTCAGATTAGGAGTCCGACCTAGAAAAAAGTCAGAGACTCTAACCACTCCGCCACAGAGAACACCACGTCCTCGCAACATCTAAGGTCATATCAGCACTCATGGCTACTTTATAGTGCTGCCCCACTGGGAAACCAGGCCGCCAGCACCATGATCTGATATCCCACCCAGTCACATTATTCTGACACTGAGCCAACCAGTCCTTGCCCTATCCTAATAATGCCGAGCGCCAGGCTAGGAACCAACAAGTATCAGTTTTTAAGTCATTGGTTTGACTCGGCCAGGATTTGAACCCACGTACTCATGGGTTCGGATCTCCCGATCTCACAAAAGAGGAGACGGACGCTCAATTCATTCGGCCACCCGGTCTGGTCTAAAGTCGGTATACTGATCCTGATATGACCTTAGATGTTACTAGGAGGTTAAGTCCTAATGAACAGAAACAAACTTATACCACGTTATTATAATAAACCTGTATAACGCTATTTTGTTAGTGTAGCGAAAGTGCGTGTTCTCGTATTGGTGATCTCCTTGTTGCTGGCCATCTGACCGTGTTGTTGGGCATTTGGCATTGTTACTACTGCCTCTGCTGAGCCAGCTTCCACATCTGACACCATATAGTGATTGGTTGGTTATTGGAGTTTTATTTCCTGGCAACATCTAAGGTCATATCAGGATGGATACCGACTTGTCACAGTGCGCACTCATGGTGAATTTATAGTGCTGCCCCACTGGGAGACCAGGCCACCAGCATCATGATCTGATATCGCACTCAGTCACATTATCCTAACACTGAGCCAACCAGTCCTTGCCTTATCCTAATAATGTTGAGCGTCTGGCTAGGAAGCGACAAGTATCAATTTTAAGTCATTGGTTTGACTCGACCAGGGTTCGTACCCGTGGGTTCAAATCCCACAATCTACCAGAACGGGAGACGAACGCTCAACTCATTCGGCCACCCCGTCTGGTCACACCATATAAGTGAAGTAAATATAGATCATCTAGTGAAGTAACGAAGTCGAACCAAGCAAGTCCAGTTAGCAAGCGCATACTTTATTATTGATTTATATATTTACACATGCACAGCCCTGCGCACGTGGACGCCTATGTCCGCCTATGTGCCCTTTCCATACTCAGTATATACAGGTTGGAGAGCTTACCTCGTATTAGCTATGGTGGTCGAATTGTATATAAGATTATGTAATGAAATGTAGCGCAATGAGTTTGGGCCAGTTTTACTATTGGAACATATCATAGGAAAGAACAAAAATATATTAATATACCTGATTAGTGTCAGGATATTTAGTTAGGGAACTAATTAGTAAAACAACATTAAAAACATACGCAACGTACCTTTTTCCTTTCCAGTGATATGTCCGAATAGTAAAATTAGCCTAAACTCACTGTGCCACAGCCGTATGTCATTTCACTACCTAATATTATATCTACCAGACGGGATGGCCGAATGAGTTAGAGCGTCCGTCTCCCGTGCTGGTAGATCGTGGGGTCGTGGGTTCGAGTCGCGGTCGAGTCAAACCAATGACTTTAAAATTGATACTTGTCGCTTCCTAGCCAGGCGCTCGGCATTATTAGGAAAGGGCAAGGACTGGTGTGCTCAGTGTCAGTATAATGTGACTGAGTGGGATACCAGGTCATGGTGCTGGCGGCCTGGTTTCCCAGTGGGACAGCACTATAAAGTCGCCATGAGTGCGCACTGTCACAAGTCGGTACCCGTCCTGATATGACCTTAGATGTTGCTAGGACGTAAAACAACAACAAAAAACAACCTAATATTATATCAAATTCGACCGTGGTAATTGAATCGGACATCCAATAATCCCCGTAGCCCAAACGAGGTAAGCTCTCCAATCCGGTATAGTATTAGTACCAGTTCGCCGGCTCGCGGGTATTGTTTGGGGTGGAAATGTTTGTCGGCATGCCAGTGTTCACCTCATCAACCCATGCCAACAGGTTCAACACCACACAAGCCTGCTTACCCAAAATAGGTTGGCAGTCCTGCACCGCTTGGAATACAAAGTCTATGCCGTCGATCTCGACCGAAGCCTCGCCATCGGGAGTGATCCAATGCCATGAGAATGTCACGAGGGAACATCTGGTGTTTGTCAGTCGCACCGATGTGATCCTGTCAAAGACATTCCTCGGAAGAATGTTCACCTCTGAGCCTGTGTCGAGCCGGAACTTGACTGGATGACCGTTCACTCGGATGGTCGCATACCAGAGCTTGGTGTCTTGTTTGGTGTTGCGCTCAATAACACTGACAAACAGATCCGTCGTCAACACATTGACTTCTGCCGGATCTGGGTCTTGTTCAATTTTGTGAGGGTCGCGTTCTTCCATTGTCAACTCATCGACCCTGCCAAGTTTGCTCTGGCAAAAACTTCCCGAAGTACCCGACCTTCTTGCAGTCAACACAAATCTTGCCCTTCACCGGACAAAATCCAGGTCGGTGTTCGTAACCACAGTTTTGACATTGAAACTTGAATTTGCTTGCATGGGTGGTGTTTCCGGCCTTCAAAGATGGCGGCCCAGTCAGACAAACCTCTAGTGCACCGGTACGCGCATTTGCATATCTGTTCATAAAATTGATCTCCACGTCCGATTTCTTTTCTTCCAACTGGTCAGCACTAAATTCACTGAGTTCACACATATTAATGCACTTTTTTAGTGTGAGATCGGCTGTTTGAAGCATCTTGCTTCTCAACATCATGTTCTTGACACCAACAACCAAAAGATCCCGAAAAGGTGATTCTTCAATCGGTCCATATTCACAATCTTTCACTCTGCCCCTGAGGGCCATGATATATGTGGACATATTTCCGCTGGCTTGATTATGTGAGTTGGAATGGTAACGTATTATTATTATGTTTGATTTAGCGGTACAGTATGCTTGAAATGCCTCTGTTAACATCTTGATCTTGTCCTGCTTGGCAAGCGTGATGGCCATGTTGGCAAAAACTTTCTGGGGTTCTTTGCCCGCGATGTGAAGGAAGATACAGCATTGCACTCAGTCTGTTTTCGAAACGACTCCTGAAGCCATGGCATATATGTTATATGCTCTGATCCATGTTTTCCAGTTTGATCATGCGTTAATGCAGAGGACGAACTGGCCCGGCGGCCTGAGGCCAGGCAGCGTGTTTGCAGGTGGCATTGTCCTTATCTGACACCATGTGAAAGTACGAAGTCTGAACACTTTGACTTCTGGATACTGAATGCTTTATTCACCGTCCAGGGACCTGAACTGCCGGCACCCTGTGCCTCTGATGTCATCTCATTTACATATTCCTTTGTTCCCCGCTCTTGCACGCATATATTACAGCATGTATCACACATCAAAATTGTGGGCAGTGCCAAACATGTGTGACCTTTTGATGTCCGATAACCTCAATAATGACCTAATTTCCATAATGATGATTTTTATTGTATAGGTGGTTCTAATACAATTCTTTTAAGGGGTGACTTCCTTATCCATTTCTTGATAACTGGCAATTTAAGCATCTAAATCATAGGTGAATTTGTTCGCAGGATCATGTCATAATATGACTTTACGAGCTGATATTACGGTAATACATTGTGTGATGTATTGCTCAGATGTCACACAAACGTTGGCATTTCAAACCGCTTTACCAGTATACCAAACTTGGTAGCACCATAACTGATAAAAGGTACATCTTAGCTATGACAAGTATACCAAACTTGGTAGCACCATAAATGATAAAAGGTACATCTTAGCTATGACACAGAGTACGAAAATTAAATCAGCTGGATGATTAGTATGGCGTTTCTGGCATGTTCTGTGACACGCATCAATATCTTAGGCAGTGCCAAAATATGGTGACATGTTGACCTCTGGTGACAGCATTAATGATCTACAACGGTGTGTTTGTTGGATAGGAAGTTCTGATACAATTCGTTTAAGGGGTGATATATTGCTCTGAGACCTCAGGGGCCATATGCAGGAGTCGGTGTTACCGAATCAAAACGCGTTTAGATGGGATTTCCGGTTTAGCGCTGAAAAGTCGGTATGCACGAGTCAGTGATAGGCCTAACACCACAAGGTTAAACTAGGTTAAGCTAAACCAGAAATATAACTGGTTTAAGGTTGGTGTTAGGTATCGATTAGGCCCGAATCTATTTAATGCGATCATATTTGACAGAAATACATACTCTAAACGTGATATTTTATCAAATTAACCCTAAAAGCGAACCGATATTAAAGCCGTTATTCATATTGTTGAATCGACGAATGTAAAGTAAACAAATCGCCGCCGCCGCTTCGACGTCGATATCCATACTGTCCAACGTGAAATAAAATGGCCACTGCAGCCGAATCGGCGGGAATATATTAAGCCCAAATCTATTCAATGCTGTCATATTTAACAGAATTACATACGCAATAAGTGAAATCTTATCAATTTAACCCTAAATTCGAACACATATTAACGCCAACACCGCATTGGCGGCGTTTTTCATATTGTCGAATGGAGGGATTTCCCAAATCTATAAATAACTTCACGTTTAGCTATAATGTAAGTGTTACGCGCTCCTGCATACCGATTGACACAGTTCACGACATCGGAGATAGCTAAACGGTATCAGGCTGCAACACCAAAAACCGCTATCACCGACTCCTGCATACGGCCCCTGGTCATTGAGTCATGTCAATGTTAGTTTCCCCTACCCTATAACAGTGGTTTTTACCATTTCTTTAGAATCTACTCATTTTCACTTGTCACAGAAACACCATTTCAGAATATGATGCGCGAAAAGGAAGAGAGGAAGGCGGGGGTGGAAAGAAAGGCGTTTATTGACGCCTCAACATGCAGAGTATACAGAGGAAGATAATAACAGGCTCGGGAGGAGCAAAGCAAAGATAAGAGCTCATGAGGAGCCAAGGGGAATGTAGGACAATAGGAATGTACAGGCAGAGTCAATATTGCATAGGAAGAGTGTCAATGTCTGTGGATGTTCAGTGAGGGGGTGCCGAGGAGCCCTCCACCAAAGAGTAGGAGAGGGCTCGAGGCGCGCCCGAGGGCAATTTAAGCATCTAAATCATAGGCAAGTAGACACTCCCGCCCGGCAGCATTCACACCTCACCTGCTGTTGCCCGCCCTCCCTTCCCTTATAAGGCCGCCCGCCGGCCTCCCTCAGGCATTCGCCATCCTGCCGCCTTCCAGCTCTCTTCCATTTTCCTGCTTTGGACCTCACCTCGCCGGACTCCACCTCGGACCGCTGCAACTCCTCAGGCCGCCCCAAGCATGCCAGGACAAGGCAAGGGCTCCCGGACGACCGCCCTGGCCACGCCGGGGCCCTCCTGCGCGGACGCAGGCCCCCGACACTCCCCGCCCACGCCTTGGTGCGGGTGGGGGGGGGGTCTCCGGGGAGGCTCGGTGCGCCTCATCTGCCGCTCCACCCCTACCTCCCCCGCCCGTGCTCGTCAGGAACCAGGTCTGCCTGCCTGCCATCACCTAGGTCTGCCTGCCTGCCTGCCATCACCTAGGTATGCCTGCCTGCCTGCCATCACCTAGGTCTGCCGGCCTGCCGTCACCTAGGTCTGCCTGCCTGCCTGCCATCACCTAGGTCTGCCTGCCTGCCATCACCTAGGTTGGCCTGCCTGCCATCACCTAAGTCGGCCTGCCTGCCTGCCATCACCTAGGTCTGCCTGCCTGCCATCACCTAGGTCTGCCTGCCTGCCTGCCATCACCTAGGTCTTAGGTCTGCCTGCCCTGCCATCACCTAGGTCTGCCTGCTCCTGCCATCACCTAGGTCTGCCTGCCTGCCTGCCATCACCTAGGTCTGCCTGCCTGCCTGCCATCACCTAGGTCTTCCTGCCTGCCTGCCATCACCTAGGTCTGCCTGCCTGCCTGCCTGCCTGCCTCACCGCAGTCACCATCGGATTGCTGGTCACCCACCTCCAGGAAAATGGAAGAGAGCTGGAAGGCGGCAGGATGGCGAATGCCTGAGGGAGGCCGGCGGGCGGCCTTATAAGGGAAGGGAGGGCGGGCGACAGCAGGTGAGGTGTGAATGCTGCCGGCCCGGGGGAGGGTGAGTGGCGGTGAGCAGCGGGCGTCGGGTGAGGCGCGAATGCTGCGCGACACGGGGGCGGGGGAGGGAGCTGCGGCGTCGGGTGAGGTGAGAAGCAGCGCGACAGCCCGGGGCGGGGGAGGGTCTCTTCCTCTCCTCGCATCAAACGTAATGCTTCGCATTACGACCAATTGAACATTGATCAGTTTAAAAACTTAGAGGTATATGTAGTAGACATAGATCAATCAGAAAACAGAGACCATGTTGGACCCTCTGCTTGTCAAAAGGAATTTTGTGATCGACAGATCACTTTTAAGCTGTGCTCAAAATCGACCTCTGGTGACCTAAATACTTAATGTATTTGCATATAACAACATTTGACATGTGGAGGACATGACAACAAACATTTTTAGTAGTCATGTGTTACATTCTGTCCATTAGATCCATAATTATTCAATTTTATATTTCCCCTACCCCAAGATTTGGTCACTGGAATCGAACTTTGAGTCCAGATGTTCAAGAGCCGATTACTACCACTAAGCTACCACTCCTGGCTTGCTGTTAAAGCAATTCTATATCCATGGAGACATATCTTTCAGAAAAACATGGTGAGAATTTGTTACCAGAAGTGGTACCAACTCATGAAATTCTAGGGTCTGGTTCATGGACTAGAAGCTGCGAACACACCGAACGCGGATGTCATGTGTCACGCAGACTGAAAAATTAGAAATATATGTAACAAAGCGAAGCTGAACACACTGGCATGGGCGGTTCTCACGCGGGCATTGTGCGGGCAGATAGAATCGCTTTTGACGCATGGTACCGCTTGACGCGTGGTACCACTTGGCTTTTAGTCGACTTTGCCTGACTTTACCCAACTTTACCAGAATTTGCCCCACTTTGCTAGACTTTACCCAATGTTGCGAGACTTTACCCAACTTTGCCCTACTTGACTTTACCTGACCTGACTTTACCTGACCTGACTTTACCCGACCTGACTTTACAGGGCCTGACTTTACAGGGCCTGACTTTACCCAACCTGACTTTACCCGACCTGACTTTACCCGACCTGACTTTACCCAGCCTGACTTTACACGTATTGACTCTACTCGACCTGACTTAACCCGACTTGACTTTACATGACTTGAATTTACACGACTTGACTTGACTTGAACTTGCCCGACCTGACTTTACCCGACCTGACATTACCCGACCTCACTTTACACGGCTTGGCTTTACCCGACCTGAATTTACCTGACCTGAATTTACCCGACCTGACTTTACCTGACCTGAATTTACCCGACCTGACTTTACCCAACCTGACTTTACACAGCTTGACTTTACACAGCTTGACTTCACTTGACCTGATGTAACCCGACTTGACTTTACATGACTTGACTTTACACGACTTGACTTTACATGACTTGACTTTACACAACTTGACTTTATCCGGCTCGACTTTACACGGCTCGACTTTACCCGGCCTGACTTTACCCGACCTGACTTTACACAGCTTTACTTTATTCGACCTGACTTAACCTGACTTGACTAAGTAAAGTTGTGTAAAGTCAAATCGGGTTAAGTCAGGTTGGGTAAAGTCAGATCGGGTATAGTCAGGTCGGATAGAGTCAGGTCGGGTATAGTCAGGTCGGGTAAAGTCGGGTCGGGTAGAGTCAGGTCAGGTAGAGTCAGGTCGGGTAGAGTCAGGTCCAGTAGAGTCAGGTCGGGTACAGTGAGGTCGGGTAAAGTGAGGTCGGGCAAAGTGAGGTCGGGCAAAGTCAGACCGGGTAAAGTCAGGCCGGATAAAGTCAAGTCGGGTAATACATATATAGAATTTTTGATGCGTGCCGTCCAGGTCCAGTGTGTTCGCTATTTCCGCGTGCAAACCTTAAGCCGTCCGCTTGTACTTTCGGCCCGCGCGACGCACGCGTCCTTGTTCTGTCCCTAGCTTTAAAGCAAAGTAAACCCGGGCGAAACACACGGTTCATGTTCAAACAGCGAGTGCTGCAATAGACGAGTTCGTAATTCCGACTGCGCATGCCCTGAAAACCGCATCGACAGCAAAACAAATGCGCTCAGCCATTGATTTTGCCGATACGCGCACTGCAAAACTTTGATTTGATTCAAAATTAATATAAATACAAAATAATTTGGCACAAACATGTTTGCATGCGTGCAATATAATAATATAATGAATATATTTTAGAACACAGCTATCCACAATTAAGCATTTTGAGCTAAGAAATATACAATTCCCCACAAAACAATCACTGAATCAGATTCATGTTCACATCACCATTTTTAATTCAGTCACTTTACTCAGGCTGATGTTCATATCGCCATTTTTAATTCTTGTTCTAAATTTTAAAATGTCAAATGTGTTAACAGAAACTTGTTTCAAAGAAATATATAACTAATATCTGATTAACCCTACACACTTCCTAGCCCTCTGGATATGATTAACCATAGGATATACATAAAAACATGAATTAAATAAGTAAAACTGCCTCTGCCTATATAGTTCGAACACTAGCCTGAGTGACCAGATTTATGTAGATCTAAATGCAGATATGTGCTGATTAGATTGCTGCAGGTGCATTGCTAGATAACAGATTAACATCTTAATTTATCATATTTAGTTGGTATCTTACGTTTCAAACAAGAGCTGAAATGAGCTGAAACTAGCAGATTTCATAGCAGCAGTGCTTTGCGCGGGTTTGTTTTGCTGCCAATATCCCGCAATGCACCACGCGGCTGGAATTACGAAACCGTCTATCAAACATTCGTAATTCCAGCCGCGCGGTGCATTGTTACATACAACGCGTAAAAGCAAAACAAGCCCGTGCGAAAAAGTGAAACAGTGAAAATGGTAACACATTATCGAATCGATGTCATGATTTATAAACGTGTTCACACGGACAAAATGTGAGGCGTATCACACAAATCGAATCAGGTGAGGCGAATTGGTTGCGTCCACACGGGCAAAATTATCCGCATCACAGGAATCGATTCACGTAGACTACCTCGCTTAGGTGGTTTACACGATCCGCATCACGTGAGTCGAATCAGCCCTAATCCGCATCAGACGTGCGTTCACACGAGAAATGTGAGGCGAACTATACAAGTCGCTTTCTACGAATCGATTTACATTGCCCGTGTGAACACGGCTATAATGTAACCTATTGTGTATATAATATTGTGTTTATAATATCGCTAAACCACTACGCGAACACTGCTAACCAAAAACGTCGCGTAGCATTGGCAAACTGAGCAAGAAAGAGCGTTCGAAAAGTTCAAACGGAAATTAAAAACCGCTCCCGTATTGACATATTATAATGTAAAGAAACCCAATTACCATACATGTAGACGCCTGTCACTGCCAGTCGGGACTAGGGGCTGTACTCAGTCAAGATGGAACACCCGTAGCAATGGTGTGGGCACTTAACCCAACACAAAACAGCTAGGCCACAATCGAGAAGGAACGTCCGCACAGCTTGGTCGCTAATTAACAAGTGACTTTCTTTGTAATTATATACCGGAGTGTTCGCTGATATGCCTCACCGCACACGCGGGTGGCGGCTCGTACATATCTGAGTTATGACAAGTGTTGCCATTCCCTTCCTTGTCCCCCCCCTGTTGCATATGTAAAGAACGACACGGATAAGGAATGTGACGGGTGTGGCAAAGTGGGACATTTTGTCAAAGTGTGTCGAGCTCGAAGACGCACGAATGCACCGGTGAATGCCATAGGACTAGGCCGGAGAGACAACACGGAAGAGTGGGAATTAGCAGACTCAGACGACGAAGACCCGGATTTATTTGTCGGGGCGATGGACGAAGACGAGGACGACAACTCAAGAGATTTGTGGTACAAGAACGTGCGTGTGGGAGACAAGAAAGTGCGCTTTAAATTAGACACAGGGTCTGAAGCAAACATTATACCGACGAAGACGTTTCGGGCACTAGGAATTGGAAAACTCGGACCAGCGCGGTGCAAGCTGATTACGTACAGCGGGCAGCATCTCAAACCGGAGGGAGAAGTGGAGTTGCCAGTAAAGGGACAGACAATGAGATTCCAAGTGATGGACACGGGAAGCGCCATCCTGGGGAAGAATGCCTGCGTTGCCTTAAAACTGGTCAACCGGGTTGACGCGATAGGGCGGCGCCTATCACGTCAGACAGCTGCAGCAGACATGGTAAATGAGTTTAAAGATGTTTTTGAGGATTTAGGTAAAATCAAAGTAAACGCTAAAATACATGTAAATCCTGATATAAGCCCTGTAATTGATCCGCCAAGACGGATACCGCACGCTGTTGTAAATGAAGTAAAAAATGAGCTAGATAGAATGGTTAGTATAGGAGTTATTGTACCTCAGGTAGAACCCACACCATGGGTTAACTCTATCACTGTTGTGCGCAAGCCAGGGAAAATTAGAATTTGTCTCGACCCGACCAAGTTAAACCGAGCTATCCTTCGTAGCCCATATCCAACTAAGACAGTGGAGCAGGTGGTAGCCAAAACAACAGGAGCACAATATTTCTCAGTACTGGACGCCAACAATGGGTATTGGCAGATACAATTGGACGAAGAAAGTTCGCTCCTGTGTACCTTCAATACTCCCTGGGGGCGGTACCGGTATACGAGGTTACCGTTCGGAATAAAAACGGCAGGAGACATATTCATTCAAGAGATGAATACGATATTCAGAAGTATGGAAGGGGTAGAAGTAGTTGCAGATGATATTTTAATATTCGGCGCAACTTTAGAACAACACAACAGCAGACTCCTTCAAGTACTAGAACGAGCAAGGTCGGTAGATTTGAGGTTGAATCCGAAAAAATCTAAAATATGTAAAACATCGGTATCGTATGTAGGACATGAGTTAACACAAAGTGGGCTAAAGCCTAATCCCGAAAGGATACGCGCAATTCTTGACATGCCAGCACCCTCAGACAAGGCAGCAGTACAAAGGTTTCTAGGAATGATGAACTATGTCAGTAAGTTTATACCCAAACTTTCGGAAATAGCTAAACCGCTGAGAATAATTCTAAAAAAAAACACTGCCTGGCATTGGGAGACAGCACAAGAAAGCGCATTCCTAGAACTTAAGGCTTTGCTAATGAAAGCTCCGGTACTAAGATACTATGATGTAGTTAAACCGTTGGTATTAGAAGTCGATGCGTCTCAGTCAGGATTAGGGGCGACGCTGTTTCAAGAGCAACGCCCGATTGCAATGGTGTCCAAAGCACTCGATGATACACAGGCTAATTATGCGGTGATCGAGAAGGAGTTGTTGCCGATCTGTTTCGGCTGTAGCAAATTTCACGAATATATCTTCGGGAAGGCCATTACAGTCGAGACAGATCACAAACCACTTGTTAATATCATGATGAAGCCCATTAACAGTCTATCCACACGAATGCAACGTATGCGCATGCGCTTGCAAAACTATGATCTGACAGTAATACATAAAAAAGGTACCAATATGTTTTTTTCAGATGCCCTGTCACGAGCCCATTCAACCTCAGTAGAACCTGATGACCTATTCGACGATACCATTACGGTAGCCGCAATTGGGTTTGTAAACGAAGGCACAGGTGACATCACGTATGAGACAGTAAACGATAAAACTTTACAAGAGCTGACCCGGCTCACGGTAGAGGGGTGGCCAGCTAGCTCCAAGTCACTACGAGCAGACATTAAACCATATTTCACATACCGAGATGACATAACCATTTACAATGGATTAGTTCTAAAAGATGATAGAATTGTTGTGCCAAAGTCGATGCAATCAAGTATGCTCAACAAATTACATGAGTCGCACATGGGGGTAGTCAAATGCAAACAGATGGCTAGAGATTACGTGTACTGGCCTGGAATAGCGAAACAAATCGAAGACAAAATAGCTAGATGTCAGATCTGCCAATCAGAGAGGAATATCCCACAAGCTGAACCGATGATCTCACACAATATTCCCACAATCCCATATGCAAAAATAGGAGTTGATTTGTTTCATTACCAAAATAGCGAATATTTGGTAATAATCGATTATTTTTCGAAATTCCCAGAGCTTGTTAAACTGAGGTTGACATCTAGCAGTAGTATAATTAGTGTACTAAAAGAAATGTTCGGACGGTATGGGATACCATCCGAAGTTGTATCAGACAACGGGCCCCAATTTAGGAGTGAAGAATACAAGCAGTTTGGGAAAGCATATGGGTTCACAACAATTTACTCAAGCCCACAATATCCACGGAGTAATGGCCAGACAGAACGGTATGTTCAAACGGTAAAGGGAATGCTTAAAAAAGCAATTAAAGATCAATCAGACATCAATGTGGCACTTTTGGCATATTGAAACACAACCATCATGGAGCTAGGTGCATCTCCATCACAATTATTCATGAGTAGGCGACTTAGGTCGAAAATCCCAGTAATAAATAAACAGTTGAAACCTAAAGTAGTGGCATCACGAAAAAAGTTAATTCAAGCAAGACAATTAAAACAAAGACAACAGCATGACAAAAACGCAAAAAGATGTCACAAACCACTAAATCAAGAAGATCCAGTTAGATATCTAACACATGAACGCAGGTGGGCACGGGGAGTCATTACACAAGCCAGTCGGGCGAAAGATAGGAAATATGTAGTGACAACACCAGAAGGTCACACACTTGTGAGAAACCGACGGCATGTAATATATGCGCCACATCAAACAGAAACAAGGGTCAATGACCATCAAAATGGCAACAGTACAAGGTCAAGTAGGCCAAACAACAACAAAGAACAGCACAAAGCAAATTACACCACAAGGTATGGCCGAACAGTCCGGCCAGTAAACAAAGCTGGGTGTTAATAGCATAAGAGTGGTCGCGCAACAGTAGTCAGGTAAGGCTAATATAGCGAGAAAGACAATCCAGTCAAAGTAGGTGACCTAGTAGTAGGTGAAAGTAATGAACATGAGAAGTATTGAGGTGAACAAGAATAAGAAACCAAAGATGTCGTTGTAATAATTGTGCATTGAAGATAGGATTATAAGAGTAAAATGAGCACATGTGGACATTATGATGAGTAATACGGATAATCACCGAGAGTAGAATTAAGAATCTTGCAAAAGAAGAAAGTATGCTACAATTAACAAGAATCCGACCAAGGATCGGAATATTTCTATATCAATGTTGTTTAAATAATAAGAATAATATTAATAAAAAAAGATTTAAAGAAAAAAAAAAAAATTAAAAAGAAAGAAAGAGAGATGTCGAAATCCACTGCATATCTAACTGTATGAAAATGTTTATTATTGAAAGGAAGATGTTGCATATGTAAAGAACGACACGCGTGACCAGGGCTGCGCCCCACAAGGGTCACGGGAGACGGACGCCACCTGGTGGATTCGAGAGGAAATAAAGTCAGTGGTTGAACAACACTCAAGGCGTTCGGGTGTGCTTTCAGGATACTACACCCCCCACACTCAAACATGCACTGCCAACTAGTTTTTTTTTTAAACTCACCTACTGAGTGAGCCTGGAATGTTTCTAGTTGGATCACATAATTAATCAATATTAACCTACTTACTCAAACAATAGGCCCCACCTGAGATTACCATAAGAGATCAGTACAACCAGAAAGGTCCACCATATATCTTACCATCAACCTTTTAATGAGCATGTCATCTGTAGAAAGATATTCAGTTATGTTGCCCCCTACTAACCCTCCCCACGCTAAACATAGTTACCTCCCCTATGCTTCTTTTTGTTCTTTTATCTCTTTTTTGGGGGTGTGTTTTACTCATCTGCCATGATCGTGTATTCTACCATAAGAACAGCATCGATCATGACAGCATATTATTATCTTGTAATTGTCTATCTATGTTGTTGTAGTTTTGTTTAACTATGTGTAATGGAAATTGTCATTATAGGCCATGAGCCAGTAGGATTGGTCGGTACCATATGAGGGGAATAATGCTCATGGTGATTTTTGACAACATACGCATTCCCAGATTTAAAAACCTCATGATAGCATTGGAACTGTGGAAGCTTTTTGTATGTTTTTATCATTTTTGTAACCACACCCAAAAATACATAGAAATCTTCATATTACACATTATTCAATGAGGAAGTCTAGTCTGGTGTTTGTTGTTTGTTTACTGTTGTTTTACATCCTGCCAACATCTAAGGTCATATCAGGACATCTACAAACTTGGGACAGTGTTAACTCATGGTGACGTTATAGTGCTGCCACACTAGGAAACGAGATCACTGGCACCATGACCCACTATCCCACACAGTCACATTATCCTGATACTGTGCTAACCAGTTCTTGTTCTATCCTATTGTAAAGTCCACGGCTGGAATTTGTGTTTGTGTAGGCAGGCTATAATGAAATCAATACAGGCAAGAAGAGAAAGGAAGAGTATAAAGAATGAAAGTAGATCGAGAGACAATGCCCTCAGGTTTATTATTTATAGTGGTACATGGATCTGGTATGGCATACCACCTGACCGTGTTCTCCAATGAGAATCAAGCATTTACAGTTCCACCAATGAACATCAAGCATTCCTGTGTCACCATGACTACAGTGATCTGCTTACCACCACCATGCTGTGTGGCCCCCTTGGCCACCACCTGCCTGAGCTGAGTGTGTGGTAATCCGTGACTAACAGAGGGGGGAGGGGGTAGTGGGTAGAGCTTCAAGTGCCCCTTACACACTATTTCTAGTGCCTCTTTCACACTATCTGACTAATACACAATGACTATTGACCATGAGTAAAGCATCACCAGCAACTACATAAATACATTCATGCACCTGGCACTATATACCATTTACCATTATAGACCATTTGCATTCCCCCACCAATGCGTTTTATCGGAATATTTTAGACTATGATGCCAAGTGCCAGGCAAGGTTGTGACAGATATCAATTTTGTAACTTATCGGTTTGACTCAGCTGGGATTTGAACTAGTGACCTTCCACATGAGAAGCCTGAATTCTACCAATTCGGTCACCGCATCCAGTATATAGTCTGGTAGTAAATCTGGTGTTTGGTCTAGAAGAACCATATTGTATGCATTGGTCATCTGGACCTTGCTGATTGACTTCAGAGGAGGTTAGGCCCCCATTTTGAATTTCAAAATGGCCACCATCAAATTCCATTTTTGTTAGCATATCAACTCCTTAGTAACATTAAAAACATGAATCTGAACTGGGTGAATCAGTAGAAATAGTTCCTGGCAACAATGGAAAGTTGCTCATGGCTCCTGCCAGTTTATCATTAAAGGACATTGTATTGTAAAACCAAATGCTACAGAGGGAACTCCAAATTTGGATGAACAAATCAACCAAATTTGACAAGGTCATAAATCAGACCTAATCACAGATCAAACTAGCCATCAGACACGACGCCAACTCCCTAGCCATCCCTCAGATATAAACATTACTGCAGTTCACTTCTTCATTCCAAGCCAACTAACAAGGTTCCTCGTTGAGATCCTGACTGGTCATCCTGACACACCGATTGTGTCACAGAGTCTCCATGCACTCTGGTCCAGTCGTTTAGCCAAGACACTATATATCAATTCTAGGAAAGCAGTTTTATGATGCTGGTCTAAAGGATATATGCGTAGAACCTGGCATAGTTGCTATGGATTCCATTAATGGTGTTCTTGAAGGTGAGCACTACAATTATGATGTCATAGTCCACGCTATCATTTTTGAAGCCCTGATTAAACTGGCATGGGAGAAATTCAATATGTGGGTGCATGACAACCTACATGAGAAGAGCGATTTTGTCAATCATTCTTGGATTAGATGAACACCATGACTGCAAATCTGACCCAACAAACCTTTGACAATGCAATGCAAAGTCAACATATAACAACTAATGCTCCTATGGAAACAATTCCTAGAACATCTCCGCCACAACAACGGAGAGCTCTCTCTTTCTGCATGCTAGATGTCATACATAGACATGGCAGAGGACTACTTGGCTTCCTTCATTCTTCTCATTAGGGTAACTGGGACTTGTATATCAATGTCATAAGAAGTATGATCCCACGGTGCTACACCTCTGAATAAGTTAATTATGTAAAATACTTGTCTCCATACTTTGCGTAGATGACAAATCTCCCTGAAAAAACTCCCACGATGTATTCAAGGCCAGCAAATTCTCAGTCCACAGGTCCAGCAACAACCCCTTTGGGCACATCCCTGTAGACCACAAAGTCCTGGACACACAACACACTTCAGCCTAAAAGCTGGAGCTTTCAAATCCTACTACATAACAGCAGAGTATCACAATGCATTCCTGCGAAAACTACAAGACATAACTCCATCATGAGGAGCTACAGCAGTCAAGAATAAAAAAAAAAGATGAGGAAGCAGTTACAGCAGGATACACCCATTTGCAGAGAGACAGGAGCTCATTAGCATCTCCACAGCAAAGGTTGCTCCAAGGGACATCATATTCAATTTGATGAATGCACATGGGATTGGTGAGCAATAACATTCCATCTTTAAGGAAAACAGACTGAGAAGGACCAACTGGCACAAATATGTTATGACCCGATGAAAGCCAACAAGCTGAAGATTCACCAATATGTGTAAGAAGAAAGAAGTTAAATTATATGAACATGCAGATATCTTGAAAGCAGACATGTCTCTGTTGCACAAATCATATGAACTTGGTCCAAAGAGTCAGAGGCTGGAAAGCTGGGCACGGAGTAGGACTTCTCATCTGAACTGACGGACAAACTAGAGAAATTCACATGCCTCCTCTATGTCCCTAAGGCCTCATCCAGAAAAGTCAATGCTCTGAGGTACCACCTTTTCTTTCCCAAGAAAGGTGAGATAGAGAGTCATCGGTTTCCAGCAGGCAGGGACTGATTAGTGAAGAATACACAAAGAGAAGGCTAGAATTCGGAAAAATCTCTAGCGCAGGACCCACAAGTATCAAGTCCTGTAGCCAGAGGGTGAAAGATTCAGAAGGAAGAAGGTGCTGAACATATATGGTAGTAGACTGGATGGATGGTCGGCCAGCACCTGGGGTTTCCATAGATGTACTGGCCTGCAACTGTCCATTATGTGCAGACTACCTGACTGTGAGAATCAAGGATCCATTTCAGACAATGAAGAAAATGCAGATAAGATAAGCTGGAAAGTAAATATGACTATTAGGTTCATTCTTGTTTAACTTTGATATATATAGCTGCTTATTTATAGGAAATGTTAATTTAGTATTATCATGCTTATCATACCATGTAATATGTGCATTGTGTCATTGGGGGTGATGAAAATGGAATATTGTGACTAGAACGTGAATCAAACCCACATCTCTTGGATTCCAGGTCAGTGTGCTAGCCAGTACCCCACCTAGGCTCCTTGATGTCACCATCCTCTCCATGCCCACCTGTTTATGTGGCTCCATGACTGAGAGGTCAGTCCAGACTACTATACTCGTCCCCCTGGAATTGTAAAGTATTGTAAATAGTCATTTAGGCCTAATGCTTGCAATTACATACATACATACAGGCAATGCACTTACACATACATATACAGGGTAAGTTCAACAACTATAGAGCACATAGCTTGTACAGCATCCTGGTCACAGCACCAGTGTCATGGGGGAGGGGATCATTGTCACAGCAACTAGTGTCATGGGGGGGGGGCTGATGAAAATGGGAAATATTGTGCCACAGAATGATGAAAACACACAAAAAGCTACCACCATCACACTGCTATCATGAGTTTTCCAACTCTAGGCATGCATACGTTGTCAAAAATCACCATGAGCATTATTCCACTCATATGGTACCGGTAGCACAAAATATGGAGGCTGGCTCGTGGACTATTAGAGTTGGAAGACCAGCGCATCAGCACTGACAACATGTTATTCAGAGGAATAAAACCACTTGAACTAAAAAAAAACACCAAACTTGTATCTATCATTGTATGTAGGCCTAAATAAAAGTCATTAGCACGTCTTACACCATCTATCTGCATTTAGATTTAGACAAACTATATATAACTAGAGTACCCGGTAGCCGATAGGCCTAGACCCCCCCCCCCCCTACTTATAACTATATTTTCATTAATTAAAAAAGAAAAGAATTTGATGGTGAATAACATGCCTAGGAAATGGGTAGAGTTCATCAGACATTATTAAGGTATATATTTCTTTGAAGCAAGTTTCTGTTGACATATTTGACATTTTCTTCATTTAGATCAAGAATTAAACTATATAGATTTAGATCCAGAGTGTGAAAGTACGACGTCTGAACACTTTGACTTCTGGATACTGATTGCTTTATTCGTCGTCCAGGGACCTGAACTGCTGGCACCCTGTGCCTCTGACATCATCACATTTACATATTCTTTCATTCTCTGCTCGTGCTGGATGTCTTTTATGCATATATTACATCCTCCTTCACAAGTACTTTTTAGATATAAACATATATACTTAAAAATGGTTACATGTACATTGGGTTTACAGGTTAAAGTACAATATTAAAATAACACATAGTGACATGATGGTGTAATGTCTTAGTCATTGACCATGCTTAGCCAATGTCCGCATGTACCCATTCACTCATGTCCTTTGGGTTATTGTCTGGCTTTGTAGCCATAATGTGAACTTTGAAAGAAACAATGAACGTATTTTCTGAAAATAAATCTTAATGCTAATCATGCACATAGTTTTAGTGTGTCATTACAGATGGCAGCTGTCTAACCTTTAGAGGTCTAGCCTGTCCGCCGGCCTAATCACTCGATATTATATGTTCTGATCCATGTTTTCCAGTTCGATCGTGCGTTGTTGCAGAGGATGAGCTGACCTGGCGGTCTGAGGCCCGGCAATGTGTTTGCAGGCAGCATTGTCCTTATCTGACACTATGTGACAGTATGAGGTCTGAACACTTTGACTTCTGGATACTGAATGCTTTGTTCGCCGTCCAGGGACCTGAATCGCCGGCACCATGTGCCTCTGACATCATCTCATTTACATATTCCTTTGTTCTCTGCTTGTGCCTGGATGTCTTTTACGCATATATTACAGAGAGGAAGTTGTTCTTTTTGTAATTTACTTATTATCGAGAATTTGTAGGGCTAGACCTACTTGTCATTGAATGTAAATCTTTATATATGCAGTTGTTTGTTGCTATATTTCTTTTTCTTTTCAAATTTATGAAAGTCTAAATTCTCTAGATCCAGATATTTATAGAATTTCTACTTTTGATCAAGAAGCCAAGACGTCTCTGCACAAATGGCTAGAATACAGGTTCAAACTGTCTGTTCAAACATATTATTAGACTTTCCATTGGTGTATACTTCTTATTTTCAATTTCTTCAATTTAAATTATTTATAATTGATAGGGAATGAAGCAGAATTGTTTGGTTTTATTGAAAAAGAAAATGTTGTTAAAATATTTATTCCAGTTGAATAACATCTTTTTTTTCAGCACCGAGGCGCTGGTCTTCCGGCCTTAACAATTATAGTGCATATGAACTATTTATGGATGAGATGATGAGATTATAATAGAAACACAGATGTTTTGTGTTGTGCATATTTGCACAGCTGTCCCTGGCAAACATGGTGCCAGTTTGCCAGGGACACTTCCATTCAAATGAATTGTTAACGGCCGTCACCATCGGCAAACAGGCATTTGTTTTGCTCTGGACTCCGTTTTCAGCACACGCACAGCTGGAATTACGAATTAGTCTAAAGAATAAGTAGGCCTATATGAACATTTTCATAACCAAATTATTCACCTTGAATAAAAGAGAAGGCAGTTGGGGCCATACTCTCAAACTAGTAAAACCCAGAGCCATTTCAAAGTTAAGGCAACACAGTTTCTCAAAAAGGATCATAATTATATGGAAGTCTCCCACAAAATGTTATTGATGCCGAGTCAATAAATCCATTCAAGAACAGATTAGAAAAAGCATGGGCTGATGATCCAGGGAAATTTGACCCCTGATAAACTAGATCACGGTTCCGACTGCGCATGCGCTGAAAACGGCCTTGGGAGCAAAGCAAAGGCGTACGGCCATTGACTTTGAAATATGTCAGTTTTATTCAAAATTAATAGAAATCCAAAACCCTAACCTTATTAATTTAATATAATCGTTTTGTTAAACATGTTTTCTATATGTGTTCCAAGCGGTTTGTGCATAGGTGGTGTCGTTTGATCAATATTTTACTTTTTCTGCATGGAGATTGCTCACTGCCATTGACAATGCATTGAGTACACTGTGAAAGTACAACGTCTGAACACTTTGACTTCTGGTTACTGAATGGTTTATTCACGGCGTAGGGCACGCTTGACCCGCCGGCTAAACTTTCCATGACGTCATCTCATTTGCATATCTCTTTGTCCCCAACTCTGCATATCGTTAACATATATTACCCACAGGTCTAGACGTCCTCACAATCTGGCCGTAATGCCTGATAACTCATATTTTCCATATGTAACCATAGTAAACACAAAATCTGAAATAAACTTAACCGTACATGCACATGTTAATCCTGCCACTGTCGGCAGCACACTGACCTACTATGGATCTAACCTGCTCGCCGGCCTTATCAGCCGACCTGACCTACTTAGATTAACCGTACTGTTTACATTCGGCGTTGACGCTGACCCAGATTGTGTCGTTGACGCTGACCCAAATTGCGCCTGCACGACTAACTCGGGTCGCCCCTCCACTGGCGCTCCAATGATTTGCACACGGTTACGATATAACATGTTGCCTGACTCATTTAAAATCTGATATTCTCTCCCGGACACCCCAGTCTGTCCCAAAATAACACCTTTTTTCCATTCCCCAGCATTATTTTTGTACTTAATCTTATCTCCAACTTTCATGGGCTTATGCGCCTTACCGCACTTCCGGTCATGAAACGCTTTCTGACTGCCCTGCCGCTGAGCTGTCTGCCTTTTCTTAGGATCCTGCGTTTCAGGCACCAAAATACCCTTTGCCATAGGTAATCTGCCTCTCAACCTTCTGCTCATGAGCAACTGCGCTGGAGATACGTTCAGGACAGGCAACGGAGTATTGCGATAATTCAGCAATGCTAACTGAAAATCAGCCCCAGTCTTCTCACACTTCTTTAACATATCCTTCACTGTTTGTGCGAACCGCTCAACCTGACCGTTGCTACGCGGATACTGTGGACTGGAATACACGGCCTTGAACCCGTAATGCAGTGCAAACAACCTGTACTCATGGCTCTTGAACTGTGGACCGTTATCCGATACTACCTGACTAGGAATACCGTGTCTTGCAAAGTTGTCTTTTAACGCTTCAATGACAGTGACAGACGACGTGTCGCCCAAAAGCGTTACCTCAGGATACTTGGTGTAGTAGTCTACAGTTATCAGGTAATTCTTATGATTTAACTAAAATAAATCGGCACCCACTTTATCATATGGTTGACAGGCGATCGGGTGATTTATCAATGGCTCGTTATGCAAATTTTTCTGGTTGTTTTGACAAGTGTCACACCGACTGACTTTATCCTCAATTTGCTTGTTAATATTCGGCCAAAACATACAATCCCGCGCCAACTGCTTGGACTTAGTCACCCCCAAATGCGTCTCATGTAACGCCTCTATCATTTCACCACGAAGAGCTGGAGGAACCACCACCCGATTGCTGTTCATTACAAAATTATTTTCAACTGTCAACTCATGCTTGTACGGAATGTACTGTCTCAGACACGGTGGTGTCTGTATATGAGTTTTGTCCCACCCATCTTCAATGTGTGAGATCAACATAGACATAGATACATCTTTTTCATACTCATTCACGATTTTACTCAACAAACTTGAAGACTGCACGTCCACTGCAGCAACGCAGAACATGTCATCGAACAGGCTATCCTGACCTACTTTGGCGGTATGCGCCCTGGACAACGTGTCTGCAAAAAACATCAAAGAGCCCTTCACATGACATACTGAATATTGTGATTCTGCAATCGCATTCGCATTCTTTGCATTTTAGCCGACAACTTGTGTATTGGTTTTTGCAATATGGCCACCAACGGTTTGTGGTCTGTCTGAATTTGAACTTCCTTGCCAAATATATACTCATGAAACCGTTGGCATCCGAAACATATGGCGAGCATTTCTTTTTCAATAGTGGCATATCCACACTGCACTGCATTAAGCGCACGAGATGCGAGTGCGATTGGTTTACCATCTTGCATCAACACGGCTCCTAAACCTGACTGACAAGCATCTACCTGAATTACAATAGGCTTCTTAACATTGTAATATGTCAATACAGGAGCAGTTCTTAACTTCTCTTTCAATTTATCGAACGCACCTTGCTGCTCGGCTTGCCAGTGCCACGCTACGTCCTTGGCTAGGAGCGTGCGTAGCGGTTTAGCTATCTCGGACATGTTGGGTATGAACTTGTGCACATATCCAACCATGCCCAGGAACCTTTGGACGCCTTGTTTGTCACGTGGCTCTGGCATGTCTACTATTGCTTGTATTCTGTCTGGATCAGGCTTTACACCCTGCTGGGTAAGTTGATGACCTACATACTTTACTGTAGTTTTACATAGCAACGATTTAGCATAATTTAATTTGAGATTAACCGATCTAGCTCGGTCCAAAACAGCTCGGAGCCGCTCGTTATGTTCCTGAGCCGTTGACCCATATACCAAAATATCGTCCGTGACTATCCCGATACCGGGTATGTCGCCCATGACACGGTGCATTTCCTGAATAAAAATGTCGCCCGCTGTTTTGATGCCAAAAGGCAAGCGTGTGTACCTGTACCGGCCCCACGGAATATTGAACGTGCACAAACGTGAACTTTCCTCATCCAATTCTATCTGCCAATAACCTGTCTTCGCATCCAATACTGAAAAATACTTAGCATCAGCTGTTTTGGCAATAATCTCATCAATAGTTTTGGTTGGGAACGGCCCCCTTTTTATTGCTTTGTTTAATTTAGTCGGATCCAGACAGATTCTAATTTTATTTGTTTTTTTTACGATCGTGATAGAATTAACCCACTCGGTAGGTTCATCCTGTTCCACTATAACACCTAACTCTACCATACGATCAAGCTCACTGCGTACCTTACTCTGAATTGCAAACGGAATCCGTCTAGGCGGATCTATGACAGGTTGAATAGACTTATCGATATGAATGATAGCCTTTGCTTTGATCAACCCCAACCCCTGAAATACGTCTTTGTATTCGCTTACCAGCTTCTCTTCCCCTGCGCTGGAACTGTTCGTCGGTGTGGCAATGTTCGTTGGTTTGCCAATGTTCGTCGGTTTGCCAATGTTCGTCGGTATGGCCCTGTGCACCTCATCCACACGTGCCAGCAGGTTCAAAGTCACACAAGCCTGCTTGCCCAGAATGGGCTGGCAATCCGGCACCACCTGGAACTGAAGCACACTGTCGTTGACATCAAGCAGTGCCTCTCCATCCGGCGTGATCCGGTGACCGGAGAACGTCACCAACGAACACCTGGTGTTCGCCAGCCTCCCTGGAGCGACCCTGTCGAAGACGAACCTCGGAAGCACGTTTGCCTCCGATCCAGTGTCAAGCTTGAACTTTACAGGACAACCGTTCACCCGAACGATTGCGTGCCACAACTCGGCATCCCGACCAGCACCGCGATCTACGGCGCCCACAAACAGATCCGTTGCCAGTACATTGACTTCCGCCGGATCCGGGTCTCGCTCAGCATTGTGAGGGTCGGGCGCTTCGACGTGAAGCTCGTTGACTCTCCCGAGTCTGCTCCTACAGACCTTCCCGAAGTGCCCGATCTTCTTGCAGGCAATGCACACCTTCCCTTTCGCTGGGCAGACTCCCCGGCGGTGCTCATAACCACAGTTCTGGCAGCGGATCTTGAAATCTCCTGCACCGGCGCTGCCGGCAATCCAAGATGGCGATTTCCAAGATGGCGTCGCCGCTGACCGGACCGCCGGTGCACCGGTACGCACATTAGCATAATTCCGAATGAAATCTATGTCTCTACTTTCCACGTCTGATTTGGTGTCCTCCAACAGATCTGAACTGAACTCACTCATTTCGCACATACTTATGCACTTTGTCAATGTTAACTCAGTAGTTTGAAGCAATTTGTTCTGCAAATTTACATTTTTAACGCCAGCCACAATTCGATCGCGCAAAAGCGACTCCTCCACCACTCCGTATTCACAGTCCTTGACTTTGTCCCTTAACGCTGTGATGTACGTCCCCATATTTTCTGACGCTTGATTATGCGAATTGAATTTGTATCGTGTGATAATTATACTGCTCTTACCGACACAATAAACCTGAAATGCTTCAGTTAACGGCTTGATCTTGTCTTGATCGACGAACGCAAAAGTCATATTGGCAAATACCTTTTGCGCTTCCTCGCCAGCAACGTGAAGGAAGATGCAGCATTGCACTCGTTCTCCTTTTAATATGACACCTGCTGCAGTGGCGTATATATCATATGCTCTGATCCATGTTTTCCAGTTCGATCTTGCGTTGTTGCTGAGGACAAGCTGACCAGGCGGCCGCAAACCCGGCAAAGTATTTGCGGCGGCATTCTTCCTCATCTGACACCATGTGAAAGTACAACGTCTGAACACTTTGACTTCTGGTTACTGAATGGTTTATTCACGGCGTAGGGCACGCTTGACCCGCCGGCTAAACTTTCCATGACGTCATCTCATTTGCATATCTCTTTGTCCCCAACTCTGCATATCGTTAACATATATTACCCACAGGTCTAGACGTCTACTACGCATATATCACACACTGGCTATGGCTCTAACACTAGTCTGGGTGCCTAGATCTTTCTAAATCTAAATGCACATGGCATAAGATGTGCTGATTATATTGATGTAAATGCAATGCTGGATAAAAGATTAATATCTTAATTTATTATATATATTTTTTTAGTTGGTATTCTATGTTTCAAACAAGAGCTGAGATGATCTGAAACTAGCACATTTCATAGCTGCACCCAGTGTATTAGCATGTGCCATGTGCTTTTGGGGGGCATGTTTTGCTCTGATGCATCCCACAATGCACTGCGCCGCTGGAACCGTGATGTAGTCTATTCACCACATGCTACTAATTATTCCTTGTGTTGCTTATTTACTTGCACTCAAGCAAAACTCAGAGACAAATAAGTGTTCACACTCCTTGCCTACCATTCGCTATTTCGCAAATCTCTTGTAGCTCTCTACATATTTATTGTGTGAACTGTGACCTTGATCACCTTCACATCACAAGCATTCAAGATGGCGAACTTTGTGCTGAAGATTCAATTTTAATGCTGTGTATGCATTGGATTTGGCAGGTAATATTAGTTTTGAGAATTCATACTTTTAGAGAATTGTTTATTAACATACGAAGAAGCTAGTGTGGGCGATTAAGATCATATGTGTGCCTGTTGACGGTGCTGATATGGGAAAAACCTGAACTGGTTGGCTGCTAGTCCAGAACGAGAAGTGCCATCACGCAGCCTTTTGCTCAGTTACGCCCACTACTGCATCAGATACTTGCAGAGTTTGACGATTATTAACAATATTGCAGTCTTGACAATACACCTGCTGGATTTGTTGGCGGTTTAGAGCGTTTTAAGGATATATATATCTGCGGTGTTTCGGCACGGCGTAAAAAGTTAAATTGAGCCTCCAAGCCCGAACATATTATAACTCTAAATCAGAGTTATTGATTAGCTTTAATTATTTTTCTAAAGATAAAAATGTTTTAAGGCAAAACTGCGAATATATTTCTTATTTATGCAAATTGGACACCACCGAGATATTTTGTTTGTTTTTAATAAGCAAACGCCTTATTATCACTCAAGAGCATATCTTTGTGAATTTAATGGTTTAATCATTACGGTACAATATACCTTACACCCCCATCACACCAAACTAGTTCTGAAACCATTTGACTCCATTCTAAAACGGTGGTCGGGGTAAAACGTGGCTGCAAGACAATTTTGGGCATGCTCAAAGTTCTGGAGCACCATTCCGTTCTAGCCCATCCATTCCGTTCGTAAACAGACTGTAAAAAGTTGCTACTATGTCCATTCCGTTCGCACACAGTTTGAGCCCCTTCATGAACATTTTCAAGAACATAGTGACAACTAGTTTGGTCCATAATTTCAGAATTGTGGTTGATCTGGCGGGGGCAGGCCCAAGACGCTCACATCACCGAGCGGCGCATGCGCGCCCTCCTCCCCCAACCCCTGCTTGACCCGCATTCGGGTTCCATCCTTCAAACTGCTTTATTCTAACTGACACGCCCGCTTCCACCAACGCACTCCCACATCTCAAAGCTGCGAAAGCGCATTTAAAAAAGTCACCCACATCTCAAAGGAAGATGCAGAGAACCCGCCGTGCCACAATTTCTAGAGGCCGATCGGCAAAGCGCGCCACACGGAGAGTTACTGCCATGCCACAAGTCGACCCGAGCGACTCCATCAGCTCGCAAGATGGCGGCGCCTCCCCGCAACCGCCCATGCCGCCGGCCAGGCAGTCAGCACGCGCGAAGAAACCATTCGAATGCAGGCATCCATCAACGCCATCGAGAAGCGATGGGGAGCCCTCGAGAAGCACGCCGCCCAACAACGGGCCGAAATGGCAGCCCACAGCAAGGCGCTTGCGGAAGCCACCGCCGCGCTGGCAGCCACCACCGCCAACGCATGCCACCAAGGAGCCAACCGCTCTCCGTCTGCGCCCCGCACTCCTCCGGCCCGGCGCGGGCGCGGATCAGCGGACCGACGCCGCTCCAGCAGGGCCAGGACATTGTCGCCGATGTCACCGAGCGCCGCTCCGGCTAGAAGACGCTACAGCTCGCACGCAAGTTGCGATGTGCAACACCTAAGCCCGCCAAGCGTCTGGTCGTCCCCCTCGCCACTCCCGCGCAGCCAACGCCACCGCGAGATGCACTGGGCCCCGGTGTGGTGGTTTCAGCGTGTTCCCATGCTCAGAGGTGTCCCTCGCTTCTGCGCTGCTTCTGCGCATGCGCGGATTTCGCATCAACTCGGGTCACCTGAGCCACTTATTGGCGCATGCGCACATCCTACAAACTCGGGTCGAATAATCGAATACGCTTCTCCGCGCTCGGGTGGACAATCTTTTTTTTTTTTTTAATAACCGATAAAAATACAGCAAAATAGGATTTAAAGTATTTTATGATGGCCCAGTTTACCTATATTTCCATTTAATTAATCTAAGTTATTCTTTTTTTGCACATGGCACGTGTATTTGTCGACTCCACTCGCCGTGTTCTATTTGAATTTCTGACGACTCGGATGACCCGAGTCGCCCGGGTAGTGTTAATCGATTACGGCCATCCTTATTAGATTCTGACGCATGCGCAGAAGCGAGGGACACCTCTGAGCACGGGAACACGCTGAAACCACCACACCGGCCCGCGCGCCACTTACAGCCGACAACACGACGAAGACGCGTATGGCAGGGGCGCCCGCTCTACGGCCGAGGAGGCGGTACGGCTGATCGTGGTGGTGGCGGACGGGAAATCCAACACCAGAAAGAAAGGGTACTTAGGGGTAGGGGGTCCTGATCCTACCCCTAAGTACCCTTACTTTTTCACCCTAATTTATCAATTTTTATACTCGAGTAACTCTCTGGGTATTCTTTCTATGTAAAGGCGTGGGTGGGTGGGCCCCTGATCCTTATCTTCGTATTCGTAGATTCGTAAGAATCTCAGTAATAGATACGTCAACTTACAGGTAAGTCTAGTATAACTATCATATTACTTTTCAAGCATGGAGAACCGTATTAGATTATTCAATCCGAGTCTGTAGGATGTGCGTATGCGCAAAAAAGTCGCTCGGGTGACCCGAGTTGATTAATCGAATACGCCCCAGGGAGTCGCCTAACCATATTGCGGACCCTGGCCCAGTTGCCGGCCTTATGCCACAATGCCCCTCGGTAAATAGCGACTGGCTATTGTGAAAGTACGTCTGAACACTTTGACTTCTGGATACTGAATGACTTTATTCCCCTCCAGGGCTCAAACCATAGCCGGCCAAACTTGTCCATGATGTCATATTTGCATATATTACAGACGTGTCTAGACGCCTAGACGTCGAGATGTCTAGACGTCTATTACTCATATATCACAGCTATCTATGGCCATGGTTGAGGGGGACCTGCATTTTACTGCTTTGGACACACTTAACCCCTTATGTGAACAGGCCAAATTTATTGTTACATTATCCTGCATGAACGCTGTCTGTACATGTATACACTATATAGGCCCCCAATAGGGCGCAATTCAGACCGTGTCGTATCGTTTGTGAATGTTTCTTTAGAGGCGGGATTGACTGTAACTGGGAATTTGTATTATACGGGGCGATTTTTGGGTTTAAGGTAATAAACCCCACCTGCCCGGCTAGTTACTCGGCCTCCTTCAACCTGTTCAAGACCCGATTGAAAAGAATGTTATTGATAAAACAACTTTCAGCTGAATTGAGCTGCGGGTATATAACCCAGGTGGACTCAGCCCCCATTTGTACGCATAATGTGTTCGCCGTCTCTAAGTCGAGCGGCGAGGGGTTACATACTATAATCGACTGTAGCAGGTTAGTTATGTTAATGAGGTATCACATACGTTCTCTTATCAAGAGGTTGGTGATCTAATGGTTCAACTTATACGTAACGATTATATTGCAACAATAGACATTAAAGACGCTTATACGGCCATTAGTATCCACCCCAGCGATCGTCCCCGCAGGTCGATTAAGTGGGACTTCGGCGCAGGGGTCGGTACTGAAACCTTATTTTTTTTGTTCTTTTCTTGAAGATTTATACTGCCTCTCATGGATAAGTCTCAATAGACTTGTTTTCACAATTAGACAGTTTCTCAATAGAAAGCCCGAGCCTACACTTTTACCGACCCAAGGGATTTTTAACCTCCCACACCACATAGACATGGTATGAGAGCAACTAGCCTTTGATGACGCTGTAAGTTATACACATCAGTGGAAATCCAAATTGGCATAGGTGGGGGCACGGGGAATCAAACCACCGACCTTCAGATTAGGAGTCCGACCTAGAAAAAAGTCAGACACTCTAACCACTCCACCACAGAGAACGCCATAACCGTTTATGTATGGGTTTGTCATCCAACCCTTATGTTTTTAATCGTATCTCTGATTTCGTTATGCGCTGCGGTGGGCGGGAAGGGGTCGACAGATCAGTAAATTACTTGGATCATTTATAGGTGCTTGGCTCCTCCTTTGATAACTGCTTAACTAACCAGCTGAAAATTGCTGCTATCCTACGAAGAATTGGGTTTTACCTGAATTACCCGAAACTTCTCACCCCCGCTCAGTGTACCAGGTTCCCGGGTATTGACATCGATAGTGTATGCCTACAGCTCCGCCTGCCAACCGATAAGATTCTTAAACTAAAATCGCAACTTTCTCTGTTTCTTTGTAAGTGCAAGGCATCTCGCAAGGACCGTGAGAGGCTGGGCGGCCGGCTTACGCACTGTGCTACAGTCGTCCATGGGGGTTGCTACTTCTTCACAAGAGTCTATGACACGATTTGGCAGCTGCGAAAACCCTACTACAAATTCCGCCTGAATGAAGAGTTCAGGTCTGAACTCAGGTGGTGTTGATGCGGATTCCGAGGGACACCAGTTTGCCAGGGACACTTCCATTCAAATGCATTGTTAACGGCCGTGAGCAAATCTTCATACAGAAGAAGTCAAATATCTCTCAAACTACACCATCTAGAAACAAATCGCTTGGTTCACCTATAGAAAACATCTTTACCATAAAGACTATATTAAAGTTTTAAGGTTAGGGTTCTTGAATTCTATTAATTTTGAATAAAACTAATGTTTTGCACTGCGCGTACCATCAAACTCAAGGCATTGTCAATGGTCGTGAGCAATGTTCATACAGATAATACAGAAGAAGTCAATTATCTCTCAAATTACACCATCTAGAAACAAATCGTTTGGTACACATATAGAAAACATCTTTACCAAAAACATTATATTAAATTTATAAGGTTAGTGATGATGCTGCTCGATTTTCATGCATGTGCAGAAGCGATGTGTCCCTCGCCACCTGGTGTCCCTGGGAAACCGCAAAGCGGCTCAACTTTGTGGACACTTTCAATGGTTACGCTAAAATTCCGGGTTCTCATGCGGCTGCCGTCTCGGTGTACAGTGACGTGTCGGATTGGGGCTTTGGAGCGACCCACTCGGACGACTGGCTGGTCAGCTTTTTCATCTCGGACGAGCCTGACCTGGTGTCGGTGGTCGGCCACCACCTTGCACACTCGGGGGGAGTCCACGACTAGGTCCATATAAACTTAAAAGAAATGTGGGCGGTGGTCGCCGCTGCCCGCCGCTGGGCTCACCTGTGGCAGGATAAGTGTGTTGTCTTTGTCACCGACAATAATACGACGCGGGCTGCGTTGACCATGGACCGTTGTGTTAACAAACAGATAATGCAGTGGGGTATGGCAATGTATGGTTTATATATGGTTGGCATCCGGCATGTCCGTTATCTGTTCGGTGGTGTCCGGCGGTGTCTGGTACAAGTTTTGAACATGCACAAAACTTGTACCGGACACCACCGGACTGAAGTGTATGGTTGGTGTCCGTTTTAAGTCTGTTTCATCCGTTTTATGTCCGTTACTCATCCGTTAGGTGTCCGTTTTGTATCCTGAAGAGTCTGTTGACGGTGCTGCGGGAATTTGGTCCGTCGGTTTTTGGTGCATCTGTGAACAGTCCGGTAGGTGTCCGGTAGGTGTCCGGTTGGTGTCCGTTTTGTGGCCGGTCCTTCCGTTTGACATTCGGTTGCCATCCGGTTCTCGTCTGGTTCTCGTCCGTTGACTATTCGTTAATGTCCATTTAGCGTCCGTTTCGTCTGGCGGCCGTTGCAACAGTTCGACACTGAACACCACCGGACTGGATAATTCTTTGCCCAGTGGTGTCCGGTACTCAGTCCGGTAAGGTCTGACTGGGCCTTTAAGGAGCTTTTCTGGGTCTCTGTTAATTTAAATTTTGAGGTCAAATCCGTGTACATAAAGAGCGCCGAGAACACACTTGTGATGCTTTAAGTAGGTGGTGTGATGTGTCTAGTAGAAACAGCATTAGCTGCGCCGACTCTACAGGTCAGATGTGTTGTACTAATGCATTTAGATGATTGTTTTTCTCATTACAGGTTCAGCAGAGCTGGAGGGATAGGTTAGAGTCATGTTGACCAGTTTTACTCGTCTAACTCGAGATGCACTAGGTCTATGCAGGTTCGGAAATACCTCTCCTTCATTGAGGAGTTCCGCTGGCTATTATCAGTTCCCTCCTCCCAGGTCGCTATGTATGTAGTTTGGCTTGCGCGCACACTTGAATTTTCTTCTATCACCAATTACATTAGCGCCCTCAATTTCTTTTTGAAGGTGGAGGGCTGTCCTTCGATTGACTTCTCTGCTCATCAGGTCAGAACGGGTGCGGGGGGGGGGGGGGAGGGGGGGGGGGCTAAGCGGGTCCTGGAGTGGCTATCCTCACAGGTTTTAGAGTGCTACTCCATAAGTGCTAACTTACTGACTCAGAGTCGGTACTCAGACGCTCCGATTTTCAGTTTTTTTAAATGGGGGATGGTGCTCTCAGTTCGGAGGTCTAGGACTATCCAGTTCGCTGAGAGGGAGTTGCTAATACCCGTGGCCAGGGTGCCGAACTCGGCGCTATGCGCCGTGTTCTGGGTGGAGAAACACTTCGAGCAGGTTAAGATCGGCCCGGACTGCCTTCCAGGGCCCGTATTCATGAGCTTGGGTTAGGGCTCTAACCGCAGCTAGTGGTACCCCACCCGGCTAACGGTGGAAAATCCACATTCATGAGCCGGTGCCAGTGCTAGCCGCGGAGCGTAACCTAGGCTACGCTACCCCGTTTTCGAATCAGGGTTAACTGCGAGCCGCACCGGTTAGTGTGCGTGTCTGGGTCTCAATCTATTAAATGCTATCATATTTAACAGAATTACATACGCAATAAGTGAAATTTGATCAATTTAACCCTAAATCTGAAGCGAAACTCACGCCGCCGCTACATCGGCGGAGATATTAATATTTTCGAATCGACGAATGTAAAGTAAACAAATCGCCACCGCCGCAGTCACATCGATATCCATGCTGTCCAATCTCAACTAAAAATGGCGGCCGCTACCGCCGTCGAATCGTCGGGAATATATTAGGCCCAAACCTATTCAATGCTGTCATATTTAACAGAATTACATACGCAATAAGTGAAATCTTATCAATTTAACCCTAAATTCGAACCAATATTAACGCCGCCGCCACGTTGGTGGCGTTATTCATATGGTGAACTGGAGGGAATTCCCAAATCTATAAATAAACTCTCGGTTAGCTATCCGCGGCGGCTTGGACATTGGTGAATACGACTTGACCTAATTAACCGGCCCCGTCAAACCCCGAGATAGCTACCCCACGACTAGCACGTAGCACCGGCTAAGCCTGGCACCAGCCCATGAATACGGGCCCAGATTCCTTCTGCGGGTGGGGGGTATAGGGCCCCTAAATTACGGGACGTTGCAAGCCACAATTAAGATTTTTTTTCTCCTATGCCTCTGCATGAGCAAATAAATGCCAGGGGACCAGGCTAGGCCTCCACAGAGCTAGCAGTGTAGTTAAATTTCATTATTTGAGTCTGTAATTCTGTTAAATATGATCGCATTCACTAGATGTCAGCCTAATCGGGCCCTAACACTGCCGGGAACCAGCTGAATCGCTTCATCTATACTACCTCGCGAGGTGGTATTGATGAACCGTTTCATATGAAGCGATTCAGCCCTAAAACACCTCAGAGTCACGTTTACACGCCAAATGTGAGTCGATCTAGGCAAGTGGTTTCATATGAAGCGTTTTAAATCGCCCGTGTAAACAGGGCTTTAGGGCCTAGTTCTATCACAGGCATATTTGCCCCACAAAACCCCTGACAAACTAGTAACTTCAAAAAGAATGATTGCCTCTTTTATATGTACACATTTTTATTAATGAAAGTATGAGTAAGCCACATTTATCTTACAGAGGTGGGATCAATAAATGATAGATTAAGTGATCGTGATAATTTTATCCCTGTCACAGCGAAGGTCATATTTACTGCGTCACTCACAAGAAGGACAGGGAACCAGATAATTCTTTCTCAAAGATGTCACTACAATGCTAAGAAAGGTCACCACAACAGGCAGCATTACAGCCATTTATTTACAATATTATATATATATCCAGAATATTTGGTCTGTATTTTTTCTAACATCAAAAGTATATAACTGCATTGGAGTTAGGATTATGTTCTGTGGGTATTTGTTTGCAAAGTTTTGGAAGCATGTTAAAGGTACACAGATTCAGAAAGATATAGAGAGCTTAAATACAGTTACTGTGCCACTGACTGACAGTTTTCGTTTTTGCCAGTTTTACTGTTTTGTAAAACCTGTTTTCACTTTCTAGGCAAAACACTTTCATGGTGCTGATATTAGAGATTTCATTTTTAATTCAGCAGCACCTTTATTTATAATAGCATGGACTTTAACATAATTTTGGTTTAAGTGAAAACAACATAGATGGTTCATGAAAAAGACCTATTAAGGTTCTATTGCTCAACATGTACATGACATTGTGGCAATGTGTGCATGTAGGCCCCGACTACAATCAACTGGCATTAATTATATTAGCTATGGCTATGCTTAAATCCCAGGCTATGTTTATCACGATCGCCAAATTCTGGTTGAAATATCCTTTGAACAATTTGAATGTGCAGAAACCTAATCCTAAATCTAAATCTAAATAAAACCCTAATCGTATGTAGAACTCGAAGCCTTAGGATACAGTGAGTAGCCTAAGCCTAAGCCTAACAAACACTACCTCGCCTATGAATGTCACAAATGTGCATTACTCAAATTTACAGTACGAAAGACCAGACAGGATGGCCGAATGAGTTAGAGCGTTCGTCTCCCGTGTTGGAAGATCATGGGGTCGTGGGTTCAAACCCTGGTTGAGTCAAACCAATGACTTAAAAATTGATACTGGTTGCTTCCTAGCCTGGCACTCAGCATTATTAGGATATGGCAAGGACTGGTTTGCTCAGTGTCAGGATAATGTGACTGAGTGGGATATCAGGTCATGGTGCTGGTGGCCTGGTCTCCCAGTGGGGCAGCACTATAAAGTTTCCATGAGTGCGCACTGTCACAAGTTGGTACCCGTCCTGATATGACCTTAGATGTTGCTAGGACGACAAACAACATACAGTACGAAACGTCCTAAGCATAGCCACTTTGAATTTTACCGTCTTGAAAAAAACATGTCCCAGTTATACTTAGGCCTATAGCACTGATTCTTAATCTAGACTACTTCTAGATCTAAATCGATAGTGTACCAGATGTGAAGAAGACCTTGGTAAAAAATATTTATGTTTTTATTATTGATATGCTGATTCGAAAGAGACATTGGGGGAGGGGCCTATAGCCCATAGATAATGGACTGGACTTAGTGACCATTGAAAACAGTTCTTGACAATATCTTGAGATGTTATTAATTGATTATGTTTTGCACTGGATGCTCGGTAGAACTCCAGCTGAATGTGATCGCAGCATTTTCTATAGGATCATGTTGTTGTCTTGTAAACGAACAAGGCTGTATTTTCATTAGCATATATATATAGTCCCTCATGTTCCTATGAGTTATTAGCTTTAGAGTACCCCCGTAAGGTTTGACTTAGCTTACTTAGTTGATGTCCAACATAACAGTGTTGAATCAAGTGTTGTTGCCAGATATGTGTATGAGTCAACCGCTTTGAGTTTGTTGTTGTTTTATGTCATAGCAACATCTAAGGTCATATCAGGACGGGTACCGACTTCTGACAGTGTGCACTCATGGTGACTTTATAGTGCTACCCCACTGGAAGATCAGGCTGCCAGAACCATGACCTGATATCCCACTCAGTCACATTATCCTGACACTGAGCCAACCAGTCCTTGCCCTATCCTACTAATCAGGTCTATTGTCAGTGCTTTCGCCTTCCTGCCCTTATATCCATAGATTACATATGTTCTAGTTTTTTGTCATATAATCCAGCTTTATTGAGTTTTTACTAGTAGCCTATATGCTGGTCTGTAGTGTCAAATGCTTTCTTGAAATCAAGAAACACTGAAATAGTGACTTCACGGTTATCTATATCTTTGTTAATAGTTCATCTAGTAGGGATGCAAGAGCCATGGTGGTGCATATGTCTTTACTGAACCAACTTTGTAGGGCCTACATATTATCTGTTCAATTATCCTTTCTGGTAGCAGGAGTATTGACATCATTGCATATTTAAATAGTTGTCACTGAAGTCTCCTTTCAGCAATATCTCACTTGTCTTGTAGGCCTATAGGATTCATACTGAGTCCAATGTTACTATTAGTCTCTAAGTGAATTTGCAATGGGGCATGATGGTTGCAGTCTTAGTGGTAGCAAAATTATCATAGTTATCATAGTCTTAGAGCGTATGTAGGTGTTTAGTGATGAGTGAGCCTAGAAAGTGAAGTAGAGTATTTAGCATTTGTTTACTTATCTGGACATTGGAGCATGTGGAAACAGATCATGCTAGCAAGGACTAAGAGCATTTGAAATGCACACAGAGTGGATATTTAGTTTCTTTTATGGAGACATTAAGGGGTGATGGGGGGAGGTAGAGAGCTTCAAATCAGTGCAAAAAAATAATAACATTGTTCTAGTAATACAGTTTGTGTTCCATTTGAGTAGGTGGTAGTCTAAGTCTAGCTTTAAATCCACATCACTCTAGAAAGATCCTATCCTGGCATATTTGGCACGAGCAACCTTGAGCAGTATTATGCTAAAACAATTATTTCCTCTATCTATCATTTCAAACATATATTTTGTAGATTGAGGAGGCACATAGTCAGAAGTGGCAATAAAGGTAAGGCTACATTTGGGTTAGAACTACCAGAGATAAATGATTCTGATATGTAACTGGTAAAGGTGCATTTACTGACTTGAAACTGTTATATAGCTTGAAAGAGCAGAGTTTTTGTAATAGGTAGAGGGAGATCGAATACAAATCATGATGGATAATTTAGGTTCCAATTTAAAGTAAAACAGAAAACATGGTAGGCCTATGTCATCATCATCATCATCATGCTGTCAGTCGCGATGCGATAAAGACTGCTTTCATTACTTGACTGCCGCTCTCCATTTAGCTCTCTGCTGCGGGAGTTGCGTCCATGAGTCGGTATTAATGTCTCTCAGCTTCAGACATTTCATGAAAGCTGTCTGCAAAAGTGTTGAAGTGCTGCTGGCTTTTGCAAGTTACCAGCAGCACTCTCTCGGGGAGCAAATAGAGGTTTCACACCGGCAAGAACATGTCAAGACAGGCGCAAAACTATTTGTCTCTGCAGTGGCTGGTCGGGAGTTCCATACATCAACCGCCCTTAATGCTGCCACAGTGACATGGTTTTCTGTTTAGGGTTTGCTCCCTTAGCCTTCGGTTCTGTCAAGAACCTGTACCACAAGGCAGTGCTTTACAACTCTGGAGGGCAGGGGCGTCAAACTCCCTGAGGTATTGCTATACCTGCAATACCTGCATACCACCTATGTAGTATGTTACTATACAATGGTTGTATTCGTAATAATATGACACTAAAAGGAAGATCTATCTAAGATATATATAACCATGTGTTTTCTCATGAAAATAACTCATTATGATTGCCCCCCCCCCTTTCCCCAGCATGGTATTGACTCTTCAACTAGGCAGTATAGTGGTGAAGCATGTGCAGTTGCTGTAGCGTCCTTATTAGTATAAGCCAGTGCTGCAGATGGCTACCTCAAAACTAAGAGGACCCTTTATCAATGGAAGCTGTGTTGGAAGGGGCCGGGCTCTCATATATCATAACATTTCAGCTCAACCAGAAAAAGGAACTGTTTAAGAAAGTCTTGACCTGTAAATAATGAGTCTATGTGGCATGTATATTGTACTGTCATAGTTCTTTTGTTAATAAAGAATATTTACTTATGGTATTATGCACCACTCAATGCAATTTAAACAAAATCAGCTACATGATATGTAATATTTGTTGGTCTCCAGCATATTTGTATTTTTTTTCTATTTGACTCTCATGATGACTGTTAGGGCATGAATAATGATGGTGATAATTTGGTAATAAGAGCTTTAGGCTGCCAGAAATAACATGCTTTGTGCAACATGATGACAGTGCATGTGTGTGTGTGTGCAACCTGATAACCTGGGTAAAGCCTAGCATATCAAGCTTATCCTACACCCCCACACTGTGGTATAATTATGCAGCACAGTTCATTCCATATTTCATTTTAAATGGAGGATCTAACAAGATGTATTAGTAGAGCGAACATGAGCAGTTCTAGAGGACCCCCAAAGGCTCCACCACAAAAACCTTGCAATATAATGAATTGAAATTGCATTAAACTAAAAAGAAAATTGTATTATCGAAGAGTAGTAAGCCTGTATAGTTATATATATATATATGCTTCTATGAAACCCATACAGTATGCCAATAACAGCAGCTTTCACTTCTTTTTCCCTGTTACAAAATTGCATACAGCTATGTAATAATTGTCCTGTACATAGAACCATGACATGCGACCCTGTTGACGTTCCAATTGCCACTGCTGTGGGAGTAGAACTGCCACTGGCAACTTAGTTGAGGCCCAGGGCACACTCACAGTGCTGGCAGCAGGTTGCCGGTGAGAAGGTGCAGGAGGAGGCATGGTGTGCACAGCCATACCATGTGGCCGAAGTTGAGGCTGACCATATGGCTGAGATAGAGGCCCCACAGAGGGACGATGAGGAAGTGGCGGCACTGGCTGATGGCGCATCGGGAGAGGTTGGACAGGCAGAGGTTGAGGCTACGGCTGCACAGGCGGATGCTGCGCCACAGACTACAGCGGCTGCAGCATATACTACTGGACATAGTCCATGGTGTTGCCGGTGGTGGCTGGTGGGCCCACTGCTGGGGCTGGGGCTGATACAGCTCACTTTGTGAAGGTACCGCAGGAACCGCGCAAACTACAGGAGCTGCTGTAGCCACAGGAACCGCTAGAGCCACAGGAACCACGGGTGCCTCAGGTCCACAGTCATCCTCCAACCCCTGTGACAGAATGCGGTTGATCGCTGCCCGCGCATTCCTGAATCGTGGCCAGGGCATCGTCATTAGAGAGTCCCGCACGTAGTTGGAGAATGTTGGGCACTCGGTAAGGGCTGGTGTTGGAGGCGGCTGCAGGCCCTTAAGCAGCACCCCAGACTCGTCGAACTGCTTCTGGATGGCTGCCAGCAGGTTTAAATTGCCTGGGGCTGTCCGTTTCCCCTTTCCCCATTCTCGGACTGCAGTGGGAGGTGTTGCCGGAACCTCTTCCTCCAGCCCAATGTGCAGATCAGTACACACATTCTTGGCAGCATCGAGATCCCCCTGCGCAACGTCTATGGCAGCCATCACCTGCAATACAAAATCATAAAATAACATAAGTAAAATGAATGCAAATCGATGTTTCCACAAATGAGGTCCACAACAAATAACAATAAAGTACAACAACAAATATATGAAGTAAAATGAATAAATTGATTTCTCCAGATTAATAATGTAAATAAAATATATCGCTTTGCCGACTTCTCCAGAATAATATCGGTTTTACCAGAATGCTAATGCCCAGAATGATAAAAGATATTGTACTTACAGTTCTACAGGGCTCAGGCCAGTGCCTGATGAATGACGGCAGGAAACCAAAACTTCTGCATGATCCAGGGCTCCCCCTCCCCTTTCGGGGACTCTATCGCCGCTCTTCTTTTTGTGAAGCCTCGTGTTTGTGTCCCTCAGCGACTTGGACCACCCCTGCAGATGCACAGAAGACCTCCCCATCCGGTTTGCCTGGTCCTCCCACATCTTCCCCTTCTTCCCCTTCTTGTCGGCTGGGATTCGAACTCCCGACCTTCCACACGAGAAGCCCGCGCTATACCGATTAGGCCACTGTGTCCGGTCCAACCTCAATTTCTGCCCGCTCTCCCCACTCGCTCTCCAACCTGCCCACTCTGCGGCCTTCCCGCTCTCCCATCATCCGCTCTACTGCCCTTCCGCTCACTCTCTCACCCTCCCGCTTGCCTTCCAGCTCACTCTCCTTCGCTCGTGCTCATTCTCAAACTCGCTCTTCCACCCTCCTCCTCGCTCTCCTGCCATCCTCCTCACTCTCCTGCATTCCCGCTCGCTCTCCAGGATAATGTGGCTGAGGGGGATATCAGGTCATGATGCCAGCAGCCTGATCTCCCAGTGGGGCAGCATTATACGGTTGCAATTAGCGCACACTGTCATAATGTAAAATGGCTAAAGCTCGAATCTGTGGTTGTGTAGGCAGGCTATAGTGAAATCAATACAGACAAAGAGAAAGGAAGAGTATAAAGTGTAAAGGAAGAGAGAGAGTCAAGCCCTCTGGTTTATTATTTATATGGTTGGCCGTACCAATAGGGATCCAGCATTCCTAGTCCCCATGGCTACCAGTGGTCTGCCCACCACCACCAAGCTGTGTGGTCCCATGGCCACCACCAACCTTGACCCTGAGTGTGGTGATCCTACCCAGCAGAGGGGGAGGGGGAGGGAGTAGGCCCTGAGTGCCCTCACACCCAGCCCTGCCAGCACCACTATGTCTATTTACATCCCACTCAGGCACCACCTGGGCCGCGTTCAGGGTCCGTCTCGGAGGCGCCTCGGCGACGTCTCGGCGATGCTTTTTGCTCTATTTGCGTTCAGGGTCCGTCTCGGCGACGTCTCGGCGACGCCTCCCTTTTCATAGTAGAGACAAAAAGCGTCTCGAAAATGGCCGCCGTATCCAGTTGTTTCAGCCAATCACAGCACAGCTTGTCCATTGCAAATGGCCGCCGCCTGTGGGGGCGGCCATTTTCGAGGCGACCAACTGCTATTGTTGTTCAGACTAGCCTGACGTCACGGGCGCCTCCGAGGCGCCTCCGAGACGGACCCTGAAACGGCCCAGCACTTACATATATATTATATATATATATATATATAATAATATAGATATATATATATATATATATATATATATATATATACATACATGCGCTTGGTCACGTGCACCTGATCAGCAATGGAACATTGGCATTCCCCCCGATGCTGTAAATCGGAATATTTTACAACAAGTTAGTAACCGGTCTAATATAAACATAGATGTTGCTAGGTTGCTAGGACGTAAATCCCCAACAAAAACAAACTCATCTCATGTAAATCTCCATGGCCTCCATGCGATATCTGTTTGTTTGTTGTTGTTTTACATCATAGCAACATCTAAGGTCATATCAGGATGGGTACCGACTTGTGACAGTGCACACTCATGGCAACTTTATAGAGCTGCCCCACTGGGAGACCAAGCCACCAGCACCATGACCTTATATCCCACTCAGTCAAATTATCCTGACACTGAGCCAAACAGTCCTTGAACTATCATAATAATGTTGAGCACCTGGCGAGGAAGCAACAAGTATCAATTGGGCTTATTTTGCTATATTTTAGGGATGTTTCTTGACAAATCAGGAGATTTGGTGCCTCTGTTTCCGATACATGCCTTGTTTGTCTGTTTGGGTCTTACGTCCTGGAAACATCTAAGGTCATCAGGACGTGTACCGACTTGTAGCAGTGTACACTCATATGGACTTTATAGTGCTAGGTAGTGTAGGTGTAGTAGTCCGTAATGAGCCCCACTACCATATATATTAGATTAGGTATCATTTCCTGTATGTACATGTACTTTCACAAATCGAAATGCTCCCCATCTCTCTTTTGCTCTCCTTTCTAAGCACGCTGTCTACAACCAGGAGCTGATGCTGTAGTCACTGGTTCCGCGTGGGGGGTTCGAATCCCGGTGCATCCTTTATTTTCAATTTAATTTAATATAAATAATTGGTTGGTTGTTGGAGTTTTACGTCCTGGCAACATCTAAGGTCACATCAGGATGGGTACCGACATGTGACAATGTGCACTCAAGGCATCTTTATAGTGCTGCCACACTGGGAAATCAGGCCATAAGCAACATGACCCAATATCCCACACAGTTACAGTATCCTGCCACTGAGCTAACCAGTGCTTACCCTATGCTATTAATGTGGAGTACTAGGCTAGGAAGCGACATGCATAAATTTAGTAAGTCATTGGTTTGACTCCACCGGGATTCGTCCTCGCGACCTTCCGCATGGGAAGCCTGTGCTCTCCCGATCTGGCCACCGCGTCCGGTATACAAATAATGAATTTGTTATATTATTAGATTTTCAGGAACTCAATTTTGACTGTGTTTCTGATTTTGAGTGCAGAGAAATTATATATTGTATTTGTGTTAGAGAATAGTTTTCATTAGATCTAAGATCACTTTTAGTATGTCAGTATTCCAGGCCCTCACTCTATCATAGCTTTACTCATACCGAAGCAACTGACCCTGATCTTTGCAGTAACCATAGTAACCCCCTCCCCTCACTCCTCCCACAGCCGCTAAGCAGGCGTAACCATTTATGAGCTGAACACTTCCATGCACCGGTGTTGCGGGTTTGGGCCTCCGTCGGTTTACGCTTTAAGCTGTAGCTTCTGCGCATCCATGGATGTCCTGCACATGCGCCAAAATCGACCGGCGCTTTCAAACTGCAGAATGTTGCAGGTTTGGGCCTCCGTCGGTTTACGCTCTATGCTGTCACCAAAATTGACCGGGGTTGGGGGTTATTTCCTACCTCTATTCAAACAACGGCTGGCTTGTTTTTTGGGGGGCCAGGGGGCTTTTACATTCTTTTAATTATTTTTTCATATATCTCAGGGGGGTTCTTTCTTTTTTTTACTATCTCGGGAGGGTGGAGATTATTTTAATCATTCTTTTTGTATCTGAGATGGGGGGGGGGGTAATTCTTGTTTATTTTTTTTCCTATCTCGGGAGGGGGAGGGGATTATTTTAATAATTCTTTTTGTATCTCTGAGGGGGGGGGGGGGTACTTTTATTTATCTTTTCATGGCTTGGTTTTGGGGGGGGGGGGTTATTTCCTACCTCTATTCACACAGCGGCTGGCAAGGTTTTTTTTTGGAGGGGGGGCTATTACATTCTTTTAATTATTGTTTCATATATCTTGGGGATGGGGGTACTTCCTTCTTTCTTTTTACTATCTCGGGAGGGGGAGGAGATTATTTTAATAATTCTTTTTGTATCTGAGAGAGGGGGGGGGGGTGATTCTTTTTGTATCGCGGAGGGGGGGGGGGGGAGGTACTTTTATTTATCTATTCATGGCTTCGCCGTTAAACCAAGCTCCGTTACACCAAACGATCGGTTAATCCAAACTTTTTTCGGCGGCCTGGCAAAATACTACTATTTATCATATATAAAAAAGTCAGTGGGGTCTCAGATGACCTTATAGGCACATGAATTTGATTTAACCATACCATACGCGCGCACGCGCACGCACGCACGGTGAGGTTATTTGGTAACCGACGGCAAATTTTTGTGGAAGCGTGGATATTCTCTCATAGGCTTAACACTGTCAGGGAATTACAGAAAATTCCAGGAAGTCAGGTTTCATACACATTGGTATACACTGATAGTGCTACAGAATTTGGACAATGTATTAGCATACACTGATAATTAGGAAAAACGCGAACACAGCAAGTTATAGTTATGCCTTTTAATTAACTGTTGAAATCTTAAATGTCTGAATATACACAATGTCAGCTCACAAATGCTTTAAACGAGGCAAGAGACGCTATAACCCTATCACCCTCTCCTTATACATTGTGGAGTGGGTGGGACAGCAATTTAAGTCAGTCAGTGTCTCCAGGCTCCTTAGTTCGTAATGAGCAAAGCCGACTTGACTTTGGGGGTGGTTTGTAACCTTACGACAGTTACTGGTTGCAGAACTGCAACATTTATAGAGAGGCTCCGATAAATTGGCCCAATCTTTGGTTGAAGACTTAACTTCAGTAGGGAGTGTTGGAGAAGCTGGGGACATCTTTACAACGTTGTAACGGTGAAGTGTTGAGGCGGCCCTGAATCTCTTCGGTCCGGCAGTAGTTGAGCGGTAGTTGGCACTTGTATCCAGTCGACAGCAGCAAGGGTTCGAGGAAGGACGGGTTTGAGCAACGAGAACAAAGCGAGAGAAAATGTAAAGGTACAGGGCCCCACCCAAGCACACAACTTCTCTGGTCAGGGGGAGGAGTATGCCTGGGAGAAAGAAAAAAGGGTAGAGTATAGGAAAGAAATGAGGAGAGTTGAGTCAAAGGACAGTGTCTATCTGCTCTATGGCGACCAACCAGCGAGCCATAGACATGGACAGAGTAAGAGTAGAAAGTGAAATGGCGGCGGGCCCCCCTTCCTGGAACTCCTTTCAGACATATCAAGGAGGAGCAAGGCCGGCGGAGAGGAGATAGAGAGAGGTGTGGACAGAGTGCGGTCCGGTGTGGCGGTTTCAGCCGTGTCCCGTGCTCAGCCGTGTACCTATACTCAAACTCAAGGCATTGTCAATGGTCGTGAGTAATTTTCATACAGAAAATACAGAACAAGTGAAATATCTCTAAAAGCACACAACCTATTAACAAATCGCTTGGTACACATATAGAAAACATCTTCACCAAAAAGATTATATTAAATTCATAAGGTTAGGGTTCTTGATTTCTATTAATTTTGATTAAAACTAATGTTTTGCACTGCACGTACCGTCAAACTCAAGGCATTGTCAATGGTGGTGAGCAATCTTCATACAGAAAATCCAGGAAAAGTGAAATATCTCTAAAACCACACCACCTAGAAACAAATCGCTTGGTACACATATAGAAAACATCTTTACCAAAAACATTATATTAAATTTATAAGGTTAGTGACTTAAGACCATTGACAATGCCTTAAGTTTGAGTATAGGTACACGGCTGAGTACGGGACACGGCTGAAACCGCCACACCGGATAGCAAGTGGACCAAAGCCGGCGGCGACATCGCCTTATATAGCCAATATCTTCTCCCCGAGAGGGGGTGCATAGGCTAGTTCCAAATTCTGTGATACATGCCGTGGCGTTCTCTGTGGCGGAGTGGTTAGAGTGTCTGACTTTATTCTAGGTCAGACTCCTAATCTGAGGGTCGGCGGTTCGATTCCCCATGCCTCCATCTCTGCCAATTTGGATTTCCACCGCTGTGTATAACTTACAATGTCATCAAAGGCCGGTTGCTCTCATACCATAGCCCTGTTCACACGGGCAAAATGTGAGGCGAATCAGGCAAATCGAATCAGGTGAGGCGAATTAGGCGCCCGTTCACACGGACACTGCGTGAGGCGGAAGTGGATATCTGCGCATGAGCAAGTACAGACTAACCAGCGCCATTTTGGGTTCGACGATGCTGGCACCAGAGAGTGTGGGTTCGACCTAGATATGTAATGACTGAATCGTATTGGTTTGGAACGGTCAAAACTTCTGCTGGGCAGTGAAACCCTAAAAATAAATAATGAAAAAAATATCTGTGCATAGATAGCGGTTTCATTAATTAAATTATATAATATGCGCTTTTGATCGACCGGAAAGTCAACAAACTGAGTTGTCGACTGCGCATGCGTGTGAGGTGCTTAATCCGCCTCAGTGCGTCCACACGGGCAAAATAAATCGAATCAGAGAAATCGCCTCACGTAAACTACCTCGCTTAGGTGGTTTACAGGATCCGCATCACGTGAGTCGAATCAGCCCTAATCCGCCTCAGACGTCCGTTCACACGAGAAATGTGAGGCGAACTAGGCAAGTCGCTTTCTACGAATCGATTTACATTGCCCGTGTGAACAGGGCTCATGTCTATGTGGTGTGGGAGGTTAAAAATCCCTTGGGTTGGTAAAAGTGTAGGCTCAGGCTTTCTATCGACCAGCAGTGGAGTGGGGGAAGACCAATCATCTGTGACTGGGATTTCCCCTGCTTGGGACAACTAATGTACCCAAAAAAAGAGAGACAAATAAGTGTTCACACTTCCTGTCTACCATTCGCTATATGGCTATATGATACGTGATCGGGTTTTGTTTACCCGACTGCCGGCGAGGTTCAGAAATACCCACTAGTCGGCGTTACAGGTAATATGAGTAGTACTACAGAATTCCGCGAGTCGGCGACAAGATCAATGCGTCCTTACTACTGGCACGCCGCAGCATTATGAACAATGCTGCGGAGTTTGAACACATTACCATATGCTGATAGTGCTGTGGGATTGCACTAGAGTAAAAATCGTGGAAATACACGAAATCGCGGAGATTTTTCACACATCAGTTGGTCATTATTTCTTTATCCAAGCTGCCTACCTTTACTCTTTTGGGGCTAATTATGGTAGTTGTTGTCTGGGATACTGATAGTTCTCTGCAATAATAAAATTTTTTAATTAAGTAATATGATAGTGTCAATATTCCAGAATGTTCAAGCACACAGTAAAAAGTCTAGCCCTTTTAAGGCCCTGAATGGAAGGATGTTCCAGCACGTTCAAGAATTTCAAGGCCTCGCACGCACCCGGTATAATAGTAGATCATCTTTTAGTTTTGTTGAGTAATCATGGATAATCAAACATGTTCATTAGGAGGCAGGTGGTATGTGATACTGTATGTGCTGATAGCTTCTCTAAATGACATTTGGGACAGACAGGAATAATGAAATTGTTAAGAACAGCAATGTATGTACTGATGAAGTGGTGAAGCTGTTTATTCTCCAAGGCTGCATGAGCTGGGTTGAAATAGTACAAAAGTATTGGCTTAAAGCTAGTATATGTTATGTTCTTGGTGGATGTTAACGTACTCGAACACTCCTACTTTCAGACAGAATGTCGCACATATATGAATCAAGAATTAGCGCCTGTGTTTGAAGACAAACTATGCAAATTTATTATAAATATGTCCGATATTTCCTTTAGGCACACTGAATTAAAACAAGATATTTGAAAGTAATTTTCGCTATTTAAAAAAACACCTTTATCGTCTGCTCTTCTAAATGAAAGACAAATATGCTATGGAAATAAGATTCCCCGCCACCTCTCTACAGAAAAAAGCCTATAGAGAATAATAGCTACGATATCAGTGGTGGAATTCTATTTTGATCCCATAGAGTGAATGATCTTTCTAAACTTTAAAAAGAAATATATAAAAACTAAAAAATTAAAAAAAAGTAATGGATGAGTCTTGCATGCATGTACATTGTTTATCACGTTCCAACATTTATTCGAACCCATCCTGTGGCGATCATCTGGTGAGAGCGGAATATAGAATGCACGCAGGAGTAATGAACATATACACGAATGCTTAGACACACAGCTGTCACATTGTTTCGAATGGAAACTTGACGGCTTTTTCATTGAGGGATATATACCCTACATAAGTATAGTCTCAGAAAGCAGGTATCATGAGCCTCATTTATATCTTAGCCGAATTAATCTCAAGGCATGCGCAGTCACAGCTCACTGGACTGCCTCGTGAGAGCCAGTGCCATCGGGCATGCGCACCATGCGCCATCAGCTTCTTTCCACGCCGCCACATCAAACAGGAATAAAAGTGGTCTCCGGTAAAAAAAATATAAAAGAATAAAGAAAAGAAAAAGGGAAATCTATAGTGAGGTTATCTGTAAATAATGTTGCTCCAATAATAGCATCGTTATCCTAGTCATCATTATTATTATTAAAAGATAGCAAACTGACGGTAAAGTTCCGGAAAAACGCGGATATTCTCGCACAAGAATTGTGGAAAAATCCGGGAAGTTGGGTTTCATCTCCTAACACTACCCTAGCTCCATTCCACTGATCAGTCAATAGAGATGATCCTTGAAGAGCATTTCAATGTACTTGTGACTGTATTATCGCTCATGCAACCAATTCCCCCGTTTTCTCTCCACGATCACTCAGTGCTTTTCTGTTTGTTTGGGTTATATGTCCTAGCAATATTTTAAGTTGTATAAGAACGGGATTTGGACTGACCAATTGCTGTCAAGTGTTATATATATATATATACACAATGCCATTTTACGAACGTTAATCGGAGATTATAAAAAGAAATTGCGGAAATCCGCGAAATAGCGAAGATCGTTCATCCTTGATGATTCACACAGTGGCGTCTCGGCGGTCTTGGCTGGTGGGATGATGTTGGTTACAGATTCTCCCGCCAGGGCTTTTTTTTACACCCCGGGACCCCGTCCCAGGACGGGCCACACTGCCTCCACGACGCCGTCACGTACGCCGACTATCCAGTCGTGCATGTTGCACGTCGGGTCGCAGTGGCCGGGCACCAGTCGCAGCTGGTCTCCAACCTGAGGTGAAGAAACCAGCACGTCATGAGCTCTACGATCAGGGGCCACTACAATGTTACGTAACGTTTAGGAGGAAGGGGAGTAGGTCCAAGCGTTGTGTGGTGTATGGTTTACCGCTGTACGAGTGTTACAAGGGGAGAGTCGGTGGGTGCCTAATAGACGAGATCACCGTTCCGACTGCGCATGCGCTGAAAACGGCGTTGGCGGCAAAGCAAATGCTTCTGGCCATTGAGTTTGCCGATATGCATAGGGCAAAACTTCGATTTGGCATAAACATGTATGCACACATGCAATATAATGATCTGATGAATATAGCTAAGAAAAAACTAGCCATAGTTAAACATTTTGATCTAATCAACATACAAGTGCACACAAAACAATCTCATCAGTGATATCCACATCACCATTATTAATTCTTGTTCTAAATATTAAAATGCCAAGTGTGTCAACATACACTTGTTTCAGATAAATATATAACCAATATCTGATTAACCCTCCTCATTTTCTAGTTCTACATATGTCATTAACTATAGGATATAAATAAAAACATGAATAAAACTAAGTAAAACTGACTGGCTATGGCTCTAACACTAGTCTGAGTGTCCAGATTTGTCTAAATCTAAATGCACATGGCATAAGATGTACTGATTATATTGATGTAAATGCAATGCTGGATAAAATATTAATATCTTATTTTATTATATATATTTTTTTAGTTGGTATTCTATGTTTTTTTCCTTCTAGGCATCCCACAATGCACAGCACGGCTGGAATGGTGATGTAGTCTATTTTGGCCAAAAAATATATAGCGTTACATAATTGAACGGCCCCTTAGACATTACATAGATTATCTGGACCCATTAGATATCTAGACCCAAAACTGAAGTGGATCATTCCCGCAGAATAAATGAGAATATGCACACTAACTAACATGCGCACACATGCACATCTACACACTAATGCACACTCTGGCACACGACGACATAATCTGCTGGCATGCAAGTCCCGTCTGGCATTATGACAATTACTCCCCATGGTTCCATATGAAACCGTATATATGGGTTTCCATCCAACAATAAAAAAAAACCCTAAAAGAACAATATTGTAATAATATTAAATGCTTAGTAGGTCAAGATGTGGTTAAATCCCATCTGATCGACTCCCGTGATGCTAGAGTTGACAATTTCACAATCCCACCAAAAAATGGCTTCACTCACTTTGAGATCTCCACCCTGAATTAGAATGCCATGCTCGTCTCCTCCAATGATATACGTCATTTCAGGCCGTCCATCCACCTGGATGGAATAATGAGAACCAGAGTTAAAACATATTTTCCTATCACTTAATAAAATAGACGGACCATATTGTAAATGTATCATAATATGGTTCTATTTGACAGAATCTTAGAATAAATGTCCATTCATGGCTTTATATTAAATTTATAATATTATTATTATTATTATTATTTGAGAGCACTCCACTATCATTGTTGTGATTATTATCACCCATGCCACGAATTCACATTTTCTCTCTCCACAATCACTCTTTGCTTTTGTTTGTTTGGTTTTATACCCTGGCAACATCTAAAATCATAAAAATCGGATTTGGACTGACCAATTTCTCTCATATATATCCTTGGCATTTTGTGATAATTCACAACACGACAAGACACGCACAGTGGACCAAAGTTTATTGAGGTCTAAACGAACGATAGTTTTTACACAGCCATAAGATAGATCAATATATTTAAAATATACAACAATAATACTGTTTTTCCTTAAGGCGACCGTGATTCTGTTTAGTTACTGACTACTATCACATAAGGGGAGGGCCAATTAATTTATCACTTTAAGGCTTATATTGCTTATTTGTTCATATTAGACCTTTAGGAAAGTTGTTTAACTGTCACTTGGACATATATTAAATTAGATCTACCAGGGTCTCATACTCAGAAATCGACTCAAGGGCTTAATTGATTTAATTACATCCGACATATAACATGCATGGAGAAGGGTCCTCAGGCCGCACCTTTGACACTTGACCCCTATCCTGTCAAATGAGTGTGTGGGTTGGACATTTTTTCAAAGTAATGCTGTGCGTAAGGTCGTGACTAAAGCCCCGTTTACACGGGCGATTTAAAACGCTTCATATAAAACGACTTGCCTAGATCGATTTACATTTGCCGTGTAAACACGACTCTGAGGCATTTTAGGGCTGAATCGATTCATATAAATCGGTAGATGTAAACCACCTTGCGAGATAGTATAGATGAAGTGATATAGCCGGTTCCCGGGCGGCGATAGTGTAAAATAGCAGTGCTCGCCGGCTACAGGCTCAGCTGTAACTATCGCTGGTGCCCAGCAGTGTTAGGGACCGATTAGGCCGAAATCTATTGAATGCGATCATATTTAACAGAATTACATACTCAAATAATGAAATTTAATTAAATTAACCCTAAATTCCAAGCGATATTAACGTAGCCGCTACATTGGTGTCGTTATTCATATTGTGAATCAACGTATGTAAACTAAACAAATAGCAGTACTCGCCGGCTACAGGCTCCCCACTGAGGCTGCTGGTTCCCGGTGCCGACACACTTTCAAACTCGGTCCGTGTAAACGCGCCACTAAAACGCTTCATATAAATCACTTTGTCTAGATCGTTTTACATTTGCCCGTGTAAACGGGGCTTATGAATGTTAAGTCATAACTGACCGTTTAAGCCTCATGGATTCAAGACGTTAACTACTACACAAACGGTTACGCTATGTGTGTTGCCAGCATAACTGTTTATGGTTACGGTCGCGCCTAGTTACTTTGGGCCACCGTCACACTCATTGTCGTATTGTGAATTATTTATGTTACGGCACAACACACACAATTAATTGGGGATTATCAAAATTCGTGGAAATCCGGGAAATCACAGAAATCTTTCATCCCTGATCCATAGCCTACGCGCCAAAAGTAGGAAACTTTATTTAGAAACCGAGCGAAGCGCCATTTAGAGCGTTCCAAGTGTTAACATTGAAACAAAGGATGTGCGTAGGGGTAACAGTTCAGGATTTGTTACCGTCAAATAACGCCCCTTCTTAGCGGCCATCCAAGGTTTTCAACATTTTCACTGTCATACAAAGCATATGACACAAACGGGGGGTGGGGGGGGGGGGACGTGTCGAGGGGAGGAGGGATGTCAGTCAAATACGACCTATAACTGAATAAAATGTTATTTAAAACGTCCATATTATTGTCTATGTTCTGTAGTAAAATGTTTATGTATACTACTGGGCCACAATCCCTTATCCAAAATACTCGGGGCCAGTTCTATTTCGGAATTCAGAAATTTTAGGATTTCAAAATTTTGTATAAGGGAATGTGGACCTGTACTACTTTGGAGGCAGGGGTGGGGGGGGGGGGGTGTCAGTCAAGTACCACTTTTACCATTCAATCAATTGTTGATATTTAATACGGTCATGTTTTTGTCTGTGTTCTGTAGTAAAATATTAATGCTTACTATTTTGAGGGGAGGGGGATGGGTGTCTGGAAAAGTAGTACACTTTGTATTACTGTGATAATATTGAAAACTGTGGATGCCTCCTTAGTCCACCCATTCAAATGTATCATTCTACTTCAGGTAGATACCACTAGGTGGCGAGGCTGACCCTAGAGGGGGAGGGAGATGGGAGACTTACAGTGGGGACTCCAGAGTCAACGCTGAGGGCTTTCAGTCCTGCATCACAAACTACCCACTCACCAGGCTGAAAGCAAACAGTTCAGTAATCAGGGTTTGTACGCGAGTGGAAAACACTTAAAAATAAAGTAATGTATTCAAATACTTGAAAATTATCTTGTGGTCTGGAAAATACTAGAAAATGATAATCATGTCAAATAAAATATAAACACCTAAAGCGTTGTTTTTTGTGGGTTAAAAAAAAGAAAAGAAATCTCGTAATGTGACAATGACGCAGCCACGAGATCCAAGATAACATTGCCATATTGGAAAAGAAAGTCTCACTTTGAGCTCGGTAAGGTCCTGAAATTTTGGTAAAGATAACCAGGCACACCAAAATTAATTCAGCAAGCTTTTACTTAAAATATCTCCGATGTTAACCATGAATCTGGTCTTTGCTGATGACATAGCTTAAAATCATCACCAATCAATCAAACCAAAGTTAACCATATAAAATCAGTTATTTTAAAACAAATCTTCAGTAAATTTATCAACCTAATACATTCCTAAAAAAGGAATTTAGCTGTTAAGGCTTGATACAAGAGATATCATTCTCATGTGATGTGTAATCACATTCGAGCATGACATGAATAAGCTATCATCTTGAATCATGTTGGTCCATCTTTAAATATTTTTCCAAAAGATAGGGAAAAAAAGAGGAGTGGGAAACTATTTAGTGTTTCCCACGTGTGTACCGTGACACTCTGGATGGTGGTGAGAACGAAGAGGCTATGTTCGAAGTCGTGGAATGGCTTGCCATCTTCGCCCAAGTTTTTGGCGTAGTCCACGTCCATGAGCGCATAGGATCCCTAATATTGGTCAAGGCAGTTTTCCATTTGTTTGTTTGTTAGGGCTTCACATCCTAGCAACAGCTAAGGTAATATCAGGTCTCATGACAGTGCACACTCATGGCGACCTTATAGTGCTGCCCCACTGGGAGACCACGCCGCCAGCACCATGACCTGATATCCCACTCTGCCACATTGTCATGATACCGAGCAAACCAGTCCATGCCCTATCCTAATAATGCTGAGTGCCAGACTAGGTAGTGACAAGTATCAATTTGGTAAGTCATTGGTTTCACTCGGTTGGGGTTAGAATCCATGATATTCTTCACGAAAGTCAGTTTTTCAACATTTGTGACCTTCACCTTCAGATGCATTTACCTGTGTTCTGAATGGTTTGTGTTCCTTTATAAAATTACATTTGAGTAACACTCCACATTTTACTGGCATTTATTTCAGGAGTGCCTTCTGTGCGGCTGAATGAGACTAGTACCGTATGTATACACTAGAATATAATTCCATAGAGAATATGCAAATAGTTTTATGCGCTCCATGAAAAATGAAATACATAATTGCACTTGAAAACATAATAGTTCTCGCAGGTGGGAAAAATGATTTCAACGTTCAATTTGGTCCCATTTGAAATCACTACTCACCCACACTAACTATTATGCTTGCCTACACATATGTACAAATCATGTCTTTCAATGGTAACATGAGCGTTGTTATACAATTATCAGCATTAAATGAATTACCTACTTTTGTGTAATTTCACTAGTTAAACTTGATTTGATTGAACAATCTATATAACTAATCCAGAGCTGCCAACCATTACGAGTTCTGCGGAATCATAACGATTTTCTGCCTTTCATTACGCCATTACGCGCGTATTCTGAAACATCATGGAAAATCCGTCCTTTTCCACACTTATATATGCACGTGTATATATATATAGTAAAACCTCCCTAAATCGACCGACCATGTGACCGACTTTAAGTGGTCCATTTAGGGAGGTGGTCAGTTTAGAGTTAGAATATCCTTACAATGGTATTGTTGGGACCCAAATAAAGCGATCAATATGTGCGTGTATAATATATACACATATATATATATATATGCAAGTGCCTAAATGCTTATTGAAATATATATATGGGCCATAGTCCGCGATTCACGTGAAAATCATTACTCTTTCCCATTTTCAAATGTTGGCAGCTATGCTAATCGATCGATTGATTGGTGATTGCTTTACGCAGTGTCGGCAGCACAGGCCATATTCACGGCGAGTATGCTAATCGATGTGGAAAGGATACTGGTTGGACTTCTGTAAAGACGCCACTGTCCGCCTCAAACCGGAAGGACCCCGTTCCACCACCGGTGACGTAGTTACATGGGATGCCATGCTCTTCCAATGCCTACAACATACGCCACACGTCATTTCATTATACACAGTTGACAACATCTGCTACACATCATTATGTTCAGCTGGTAACATGCCACACATTTTACACAGCTGGCAACATACACCACATGTCACATTACAGTTGGCAACATATACTAGATGTCATTATACAGTTGGCAACATACGCCACACATCATTATACCTGGTTGGCAACATACACCACATGTCATTATACACAGTTGGCAACATATACCACATGTCATTATACACAGTTTGCCAAGTTACTTAACAGCTAAAGAAGGACTGAATGGCCCTAACAGTCACAACTTGAAAACAGTGGGCCTTGGGTCTTGAAAAGGCCCTACCCTACACAACTCCCAGAGAATTTGATCATGTTCTGATAAATTTATTTACCATGCCCGTAACGGATAAGCGTGTTAACACTAACTTTCATCGTTGGGCAGCACTAGTCCAATGTGATTCAAATCTTTTGAATTTTCTTTTAGTAATATTTTAGGTTTTGTTGTTTCTTGTTTATGGGTTGTAACTGTGTTAGTCATTTACATATATTTCTTTGTGTACCTCTATCGTAATTTGTTAATTTCATTAGTTACTAGTAAGAATAAGTTTTTTTAATATATATATATAAACCAGAAATAGTCATAATCGATCATGATAACTGAAAATAAAGTAAAGTAAAGTTGTATTGTTCATGTCACTCACCCTTTAAAGGGTATTCGTGGAAAGTGCAGTATAGAAATAATATGTGAACTTACTGTTAGTGTGCACTTAACCTTGTCGACTACCGACTCGACCTCCTTCCGACGACCTTCTGTCGTCCGTGTATGTTGGTTTTCTCTGCAAAACACACAAGTGTTACAGTAGTACCTGTCGTCAGCTACCTGGCTTGTTTGTTGTGGTTTTACTTCCTGGCAACATCTGTTATCTCAGGACAGGTACCGACTTGTAACAGTGCACACTCATGGCTACTTTATAGAGCTGCCCCACTTGGAGATCAGGCATATTTCAAAGAAAACCATTATTGGAGTGTCAATATTTAGATTTCATCATTTAACCCAATAATGTGGGAGATATTTTAGATCAAAAGTAAATGTTAATATTGTGTATTATGTACCTTATTGGGATGGATGTAGCTAAATACATTGAAAATTACATCACCAATTTGTGACATTGTCAACAGCATTGAAAATAAAGTGTCACAAACTTAATGAAAACCTCTGAACAACAGCTCATTTCACATCAAATGATCATATACAATGTCTTCATTAAGGTGAAGACATTTATTTCTAAATAAATTATAAAATTTATGAAATAGTTAACCTTTTCTGGAGTCATTAACATCGTAACATTTCGTTTCCACTTGCAAGTCCTATGAAACTCTGCATCAAACACTGAGTACAGATACAGTACAGGAACTATTTTCACCATTTGACACTCTATGCATGGACCCAGTTATGGTATAGTAAAAGATAAATACTGAAATTGCCCCTAAACATTGAAATTTGAGCCGAACATTTGTGTAAAATTGTTGTTTCCACTTTGACTGTTACCGTGCTAATATTTTTTTGCTTTTCTCTTTAATATTCACAAATAAGACAAAACCATAGCAATGAGGTTTCAAATTATTATTACTACTGTTTATAAAGCAAGTGGCATGTGAAATGTCCTAAAAATGTCAAGTTTTGTGTGGGAAATATTTGATTTTGGAGTCAGATTGGTTTCCATGCTATACTGCTATTTATTGGGTGCGAGCATCATTTGACCTACTTAAAAATGCCAGAATATGTTTATTTTCAATTATTCAGATGCAAAAGGACATACACATTGAAGAAACTTGTTTAGAGGACTTTGGCAGCGTTTTGATTTTGTGGTACTCATGTCACACTATTGGTACACAACTTCTGAGAACGACCCATATGTATATATGTATATATATATATATATATATATATATATGTATTGGTTGGGCTATAGCTGAGTTCCATGTGGAGGACACAGTGAGTGCTGGCAGGTTGAGTGCAGTGGCACTCAGGACCTGGCCCTTCTGCTTGAGTAGTCACCACAATCCAGTAGGGGTCAACACAATCAGGCTGTGAGGAGCAGCCAGATCAGGGTTGCTAGTGGCCAGACAGCCAGTGGTGGTGGCCAGACTACCAGTTGCCATGGGAACTGGAAATGCTGTTCTCCTATTGGGTGACCGGGGTGGTGTGACACCCTACCAGGGAACCTATGCACTATAAAAATAAAGATAGAAGGCTTGCCTTCCCCTATGCTCTTCACTCTTACTTTCTCTTTCTTCTTCCCTACAGCCTACTTGCACAGCCACATATCCGGGTACCAACTCTACACCTGGTTGAGGCAAACCATTGACTTAAAAATAGATACTTGTCGCCACCTAGCCTGGCACTTGCAATTACTGGGATAGGGTAAGGAACAGTAGAACGAGGAAGACCAATTGCCTGCGATTGAAATTTTCTCTGCATAATCAACTAACTTAGCTACAACAAAACTAACAAAAACTGTCTTTATTACTAAAGTTGGTTGTTGGAGCTTTATGTCCTGGCAACATCTAAAGTCATATCAGGATGGGTATCCGCTTATGACAGTGCACACTCATGGCAATTTTATAGTGCTGCCTCACTGGGAAATCAGGCCGCCAGTACTATAACCCAATATCCCACCCAGTAACATTATCCTGACACTGAGTTAACCAGTCCTTGCCCTATCCTATAATGCTGAGCACCAAGCTAGGAAGTGACAAGTATCCAATTTTCTAAGTTATTGGTTTGACTCAACCGAGAATTGAACTCCCCAATCTCCTGCATGGGAGACCGGCGCTCTACCGATTCGGCCACCGCACCCGGTCTTTATTACTATAAGATGAAGTGAAAAGCTTATGTTGGCTTACCCTTGATAGCAGAGCAGCCCTTTGAAGAAGACGTTGCTGATTTTGTTGATATGCTCAGCTAGAAGGGCAGCTGGTTCGCCTGGCTGCACTCCGCACCTGACATCGAAAAGAGCACAAATTACCAGCAGAAAAAAAAGGCGTAAAAAAAGAGAGCCTATTTCGTACACATTAAAAACCTGTTGTGGTGTCTATTTACCATCTTTAATTATTTTCATGAAGTTGTATAGTCCAATGGTTTTTAGTTTCGGCCATTTTTCTGAGATAAATATATTAAATTGATTGTTATAGTCTACCTTACTTCAGATTTTAAATGGCTAACTTTGGAGATATTTGAAGCATAAACATGCAAAGTTAATTTTGGCAAGCATCCCAAAACTCTGACGCCATAGGCTTATGCAGAAACATGTTTATTAAAGTGACTCAGGGTGCCCTTCTATGTGTATCTAAGTTACATATGTAGCATCAAATCTAGGTCAATGCCGTGGTTTTGAAATATGATGCTTTCATCAGACTATGCAGCTTTAAGTGCAGTTGCTTCTTTATCTGGAATATTTTATATTTTCATATATCTATATATTTTTGTTCAACGAAACAACGTTAATGAGGGGGGGGGGGGGAGTTGGTGTATAATGATGAAACTGTTTTGCGCAGAGACTCCAAGCTATCGAAATCTGTAACTTTAATCAACAAAATATATAAAAATTGTGAAAAATAATAAAAGCCTAATTATTTACTCACCTATTCTGCCCCACGTTCACTTCTACGAGGACCCCAAGGATATCTCCCGTTTCCATGGCAACTTCACTAATGTCTTCAAGGTTGTCGATGTCATCGACGCACAGGGCGGAAGTGGCAAGACGCGCCAGGGCAGCAAAACGTCGCAACTTCTTCTTTCCTATGAGCTAATTAGGCCAAATCGCCACAAAGGTTAGTACATCTGGCCAGATTAATAAGTTATAAGATTATTTTACAATCTTCGCAGAATCACCCCAAAAAGATGTCTGCCCATGGAGAAGGCGATCTGCGATTGTCTCGTGTCACAACACTCTAACACATCGCCAACGCACCAGACGCCTCCCACCTTAAAGACACCATATAGGCCTCTCCAAGATACCCACAGGTCAGTTCAGTTTGATTTAATGAACAAAACACACACTAAGATGCAGGCATGAAAGTGGTCTCTGGGAGAAAAAGCGGAACTGTGGATATTCTCCCATAGGTTTAACATTGTCAGGGAATCGCGGAAAATTTCTGGAAATCGGGCTTCATATATATTGGTATACGCTGATCGTGCTGCGCCGTTTGAAGGATGTATTAGCAGACTACAGTGTGGTGCTGCCACCTGGTGTGAGAAACCAATAAAGGGTGACATAGCATCCAGACAATTCAATACAACATAGTATACACTGATGGTGCTGTGGCGTTTTGAGCATTTATTAATGGTATATGCTGATAGTGCTGCGGTGTCTGCACCACGTATTAGTACAGATCTATGCGGAGGGTGCTGCGGGAATGAAAAATCCCGGAAATTCCGCCGGAATCGCGGAGATCTTTCATCCCTGAAGATGGAAATGTTTTGGTTACAGGGTCCCACTATTTATTACGAGTTTTGAGATATTATCGCTGGGGCCCAGCCGGCCAACTAATGACGTGCATATCCAGGTTTGGGTGGGGAGATGATGCACGCTGAGTCAGTCAAGGAAATCAATGCCATGTATATGGGTCGTTTCATGGTAAATTGGGCCAATGTATTTTCCAGTATGTAATGGTCAAAATCAATTATGGAAAGAGGAGAGGAGTTATTTTCTTTATAGGATTGGTATTCTTACATTTTGGGGGGATAGATTAAAAAAATAACTATGGCCTAATGTGACATAGTAAAAAAAACAACAAAAAAACATGTTCATTCCAAAAATATGGTGTTTTAAATGTATTTGTTACATGGAGAATGTGGACTTTTCTACAGCCTACTACACCTTTATTTTGCATAGAATATTACCTGTTAGTCAATGAAATAATTTAAAAAAAGACTCTTACTTGAAATAAATATTCATTTTGCATGCATATATGGGTCGTTCTTAGAAGTTGTGTACCAATACTGTGACATCAGTACCATAAAATCAAAATGCTGTCAAAGTCCTATATACAAGCTTTCTCAATGCGTATGTCCTTTTGCATCTGAATAATTGAAAATAAACATATTCTGGCATTTTTAAGTAGGTCAAATGATGCTCACACCCAATAAATAGCAGTATAACATGGATACCAATCTGACTCCAAAATCAAATATTTCCCACACAAAGCTTGACATTTTTAGGATTTCACATGCCACTTGCTTTCTAAACAGTAGTAATAATAATTTGAAACCTCATTGCTATGGTTTTGTCTTATTTGGGATGATTAAAGAGAAAAGCAGAAAAATATTAGCAAGGTAACAACAGTCCAAGTGGAATCAACAATTTTACACAAATGTTCGGCTCAAATTTCAATGTTATGGGGCAATTTCAGAATTTATCTTTTACTATACCATAACTGGATCCATGCATAGAGTGTCAAATATGAAAATAGTTCCTGTACTGTATCTGTACTCAGTGTTTGATACAGAGTTCTATAGTACTTGCAAGTGGAAACGAAATGTTACGATGTTAATGACTAAAGAAAAGGTTAACAATTTCATAATTTTTATATTTCTGTTTAGAAATAAATGTCTTCAACTTAATGAAGACATTGTATATGACCATTTGAAGTGAAATGTGCTGTTGTTCAGATTTTCATTAAGTTTATGACACTTTATTTTCAATGCTGTTGACAATGTCACAAATTAGTGATGTAATTTTCTATTTATTTAGCTACATCCATCCTAATAAGATACACAATACACAATATTAACATTTACATTTGATCTAAAATATCTCCCACATTATTGGGCTAAATGATGAAATCTAAATATTGACACTCCAATAATCTTTTTTTTTTAAATATGCATTTCAAGTAGACTACCTCAAGTGGTACAGTTTCTGAGAACGACCCATATATATTTTTTATATCTAATATTCCATGGTGACTAAACTGGTTCTGGACGTAACTGTCGTGTCCCCTGCTTGTTAAATTATGAAATATGTTATCATGGGAATACCAGAGCTTCAGTTTAAAAAAAAAACAGGTGGTATTGTTGCATGTGTGAGGCTATTTTCTAGTACCATTGCTAGTAATATAATCTTTCTACAAAGCTTCATGAAAAAATATTGAAGTTGAAGTTCCATATTATTGTTTGTGTCCCCCTTCTATTGTGTTACATCCACAACTCAAAATTGGGAAGAATATAATCATCCTATGCAGATTTCTTTACAGTGCATCTCTATACTTAGGGGATCACAATATAAAAATTAATTGCTTCATGCAATAAATTTGATTAAATAATTGATTTGATTAATAAATCCACACTTGGGTGATTAATAAGTCCACACTTGGTGCAGGCTACTCAATTAGTTCTTGTTTTTCTGACAAAATGGTAACCTCAACTATCTTTTCCTTCACGTTACCAGTATATATATATATGGACAAGAGTTGGCTACTCAGTGAAAAAAATAAGGAAAGTACACAATACTCATTTTTGACCCTCATGTAACACTTTGGCCCCATTTACCATGAAACGACCCATATACGCTGCTGTGTGGGGTTGGGGGTACACAGTAGTGTGTTTTGGTTGTTTGTTGTTTTACGCCCTAGCAACATCTAAGGTCATATCAGGATGGGTACCGACTTGTGTGCACTCATGGCGACTTCACAGTGCTGCCACACTGGGAAATTAGGCCGCCGACACCATCCCACACAGACACATTATCCTGACTCTGAGCTAACCAGTCCTTGTCCTATCCTATTAATGCTGAGCGCCAGGCTAGGTAGCGACCAGTACCAATTTTAGAAGTGATTGGTTTGACTCAGCTGGGATTTGAACTCCGAACGTTCCGCACAGGAAGCCTGTGCTCTACATGGGGTTACCATGTTTACTAATTAGGTCAGGGTGTGGCTGACCAGGGTCATCACTTGGTATTTGGGGTCAGAGTGTGGGGCACATGCTGAAAACATACAGGAAGTAGTAGTCTATCTAATTTAAAATATTTCCTCGAACAATTTCACTGCAATGGATATTAGAAACAAATGTATTGGTCATCATGTACTTTGAGGTTCACAATGAGTACCAAATGTATCTCGACGTGAGGGTGTGCATCTATGTGTGTGGAAGGGGGTATTTTCTTTTTAGATTTGTCAAAAATGCATATAAAATGTAATTCTAGTCATGTTGTTTGTTGTTTTACATCCTAGCAACATCTAAGGTCATATCATGACGGGGACCGACTTGTGACAGTGCGCACTCATGGCCACTTTATAGTGCTGTCTCACTGGGAAACCAGGCTGCTGGCACCATGACCTGGTATCCCACTCAGTCACATTATCCTGACACTGAGCATACCAGTTCTTGCCCTGTCCTAATAATGCTGAGTGCCTGGCTAGGAAGCGACAAGTATAAACTTTTAAGTCATTGGTTTGACTCGACCAGGGTTAGAACCCATGACCCCACGATCTACCAGCACGGGAGACGGACGCTCTAACTCATTCGGCCATCCCGACTGGTCAATTCCATTAATTAATGTTGAAGAAGTCTATAATGCCTATATATTTCCACATCACTTTGGACAAATTCACATTTCAGATGTTAACAATAGTGAACCTTCCAATGAAGGTATGAATCTTTCAATTATTTGGTGATGGAATCTTTGTAATTGAGGTCAATACATCTCTCGATTTTAATTAAAATATAAGGATGAAATGCATGGATCAAAGGGTCGGGAGAATGTTCGAAAACAAATTAAATAACATCCTTCAAAGGCCAATTCTTTAGACAAAATGTTTCAATGGTAAATTACAATTAATATTTAACCATTCAAGATTTTTGGGGGATTCTTTTATGTTTCAATTGAGGGTTATGATCTACCAAATCAATGGTGGATAATCAATACTTACTAGAAAATATGACATGTATATTCTAAGGTAAATTAATGAAAACACAATACTTACTGTAGTCTTGCAGGTTAACACCATGTGCATTTAAATTGGCAAATCACTGAAGTGGGTGGTGAGCCTTTACCCACACATGGGCATTTAAGGGGTGGGCATTTACGGAATATTGGCCAAGTGGTGGATGGACATGAACCCACACATGGGTGTTAACCCGCGAGAATATGGTACTTGCACATAGAACACTAAGGTAAATGAAGGAAAACAGCTGTACCTGGTTGGTGAGAAGGATATCAGTGACGCCAGCCCCGTAAACCATGGCCTCAGCCTCCACCAAGGTCTGGCAGCACACTCCAACAGAGCCGTGTTTCACCTGGTGGCAGGTAACAAAACCACATTCATTGCAAGTCACCATTTTCCCCCCAACATCTTTGTTCCAAAAACTAACAATTGACAATTGTTACTTAATTTGGAAATTGATTAGCAACTGCTAATTTAGTTCAACAATTCTTTGATACTTCAATTAAATTACTTTTATTCCAGAATATTACGCATAATGTATTATATATATAAGAAAACTATATAAGAAAATAGAAGGTAATGGCTTGAAAACGATAGACTAACTTAAGTTACCCCCCCCCCCCAAAAAAAGAAATTGGCTAAATTATTAACAATGTAACATGGAAACCAAAAATGTGTTACACAGTTTCTGAGAATGACCCATATATGACTAACTTAGGTCCGGCCTTTAAATGAAGCCTTGTCTCACCTGCAGCCTTGCAATTTCCGGCGTCTTGTGCGCCTTGACGTGAGCCCTGACGGCGACCTTTGGCCAGGCCTCCATGATTTGTGGAAGACGAGTGAGGTTAGCCTCCAGAGCAGTCATGTCTACGACAAGGGCCGGCGTGTCGATTACCGACACGTCATCACCCACCCTACACGGTGGGGGAGGGCGCCATGACAGGTCCATCCTAACTGCAGGCTGAAAAGTGAGAAAAAACCCCAATAATAAGCCATTATTTGATTGATGAGCTATTGACACGGAGGGAGAGGACGCCGCAACAGGTCCATCCGAACTGCAGGCTGAAAATCGAGGGGGGGGGGGGACCCCAAAACATAGGCAGGTGGCAATTATAAGGTTCATCCTAACTGCAGGCTGAAAAATGAAAGAAACCATGGGCAACCATTATTTGATTGATGAGCTATTTACACGGTGGGGGAGGCAGCCATGACAGGTGCATCCTAACTTCAGGCTGAAAGTGAAAAAAAAACATGGGTAGGTGGAAATATAGATATAAGATTCACTCCGTACTTAGTACAGGGGTGAACCATAACGTAGTCTAAATACTGGCGAAAATTGCTTTAGTATGGAATCGGAAGTGGAAGCCCTGGTTCCAGAATCAAATGGCTACCTATACCGGCACAGAGTTGGTGAACTCAGCGAGAATGCAAAAAGACAAGATGGCGGCGATAAAACGCCATCGGTTTTATTTTTAAAGTTCCTTAAACTACATGTTTTATTATATTTTTCAAATCAGAAGTAGCGGGTAAATATGAAGATTTATGTGAAGAATATATTTTGCTTCTTAAATTAAGAATTTACCAGCTCAGTTTATTTCCCCAGCATGTCAAACTTGTTCGCCAGTTTTTCTAATGGGTTGGTATGGGGTGAATCTTTTATCTAGTGGCAATAATATTAATAAGCCATTATTTGATTGATGATCTATTGATTTGAGGCCCGAAGGCCTCGGTTATGTGTGTTAATCGAGCGAACGCGAGGACAAATATGCATTCCCGAGGGGCTCAATTTTAATATATTTACGCGAAAAATTGGCTATTAAATTACTTTAGCTGACGTAACCTATTTTAAATATATACAGGAGGTAATCAGTTGGTGACTTACTTTAATGGGGGGATGCAATTGGAGCATTCCAAACTATTGCCACATAAAATAAGTTTAGAAACCATGAAAACTTGCATGTATACAAACATAATGCAAACTATGAGCCATAATCATGATGAGGCCATAAAAAGAGAACCACCGAAATAAATATATTTATAGAAATTATTGAATTTTCAAAATATTGCTGCACTCATTAAATATTTAGTGTTACTTTGAAGGAATATTAAATTAATTGAATAGAAACTGTTATTACTGTATCCTATGATGTGCATTCTAAAATTAAGTTATCATGTTTTCACTTTTTTTCTGAGATAAATATATTAAATTGATTGTTATGTTCTATTTTACTTTCATTTGGAGTAGGCCTACCAAATGCGGTCGCGGGTTCTATTAAATTGACTCAGTATCCTCTTCTAGAATCTAAATGTCAACAACTGCTCAATAAGTGCATCAGTACCTAAATTGGATATGTAGGCCTAGAATCAAATCTAGATAATTACATTTCATTGGTTTTGAAATATTGATGCTTCATCAGACTACGCATTTTTAACATGTTTAAGTGTTTGGCAGGTTACAACCGGCTCACATGTAAAGCCTGTCGGTTTCAAGTGAAAGTTGCGGCACTGTTAATAGTTAATTGGGTTCAAATAGGGTATAACTAGGTATGCGAATAACATGGCGCTTTCACGGTACTCGCTTGTCGCACGGTGCTTGCGCGGAGCACTGCGCGGTGCACATTTGACCTCTCTCTTGCAACCTTTATTTTAGGACTACCAGGAATCCAACCATATGGATGATGTAGTTCACATTTTGTTCCACTGCTACATCCAAAAATATTTGCTGTCTGATTTATAGAAGTGAAAAAAAATCTTTATTCCAATTTATGTCTGTTTAAGTCACTGGAATAGTACCTGAAGGTAAGTTTTGATATTTTTGAAATTAGTTTATTTTGTTTCTTTATATACTTCTCTATATTAGGGTGTAATTTTGTGTCGATCTGAGGACCGGAACAGTGGTTTTGAGGGCGGATAAAAAATGTGTCTGGCAGTAAACACGCGAAAAACACGGCACTTTAACTGTACTTGCTTGTCCCACGGTGCATGCGCCGAGCACTGCGCGGTGCACATTTGACTTATCTTTTTAATTCTCTTGCAATCTTTATTTTAGGACTACCAGAAATCCAACCATATGGATGATGTAGTTCACATTTTGCTCCAATGCTACATCCAAAAATATTTGCTGTCCGATTTATAGAAGTGAAAGACAATCTTTATTCAAATTTATGTCTGTTTAGGTCACAGGAATACTACCTGAAGTCAAGTTTTGATATTTTTTAAATTAGTTTATTTTGTTTCTTTATATACTTCTCTATATTAGGGTGTGATTTGGTGTCAATCTGAGGACCGGAACAGTGATTTTGAGGGCAGATAAAAAGGTGTGTGGTAAAAATACTGGACTGACAGGTCACAGAATTCAACTGGTTTTCCATTGAAACAATGGGCCAAAATTACCCATAAAAAACGCTTTATAAAGTGTCACAACTTCCTTGATAATTGTCACAGGATGATGATTTTTTTTTGGTATCATTAGAAAGGACTTTCCAATACCTTTGCAATGATGTATTTTATGTTGGAATCTGTTAAGTTTGAAATTTGTTGTCACATACCTAGTGTAACTACAAGCACACCTTTACACGATATGGTTACAATGTTATCGTTGATACTAGATCTACCAGTCTTGTAATAATACGTTTCCCATTAGACTAGTAGTAGAAATAAACATCCCACATAAGTCCTAACCGCACAGCGAGACGGGTACAACAATGCTTGTAGTTGTAACAATGCATTGTCACAATTCTAGTGCATCTGTACCCGATATCTGGACACCTCCCAATTTACCATTGTCACATCGATACTAGATTTACTTGCGAATAATAACTTAAATAAGTTCCCTACTCGCTACTGCTGAAATACTAAATAGGCCAACTCCTGGACAAAACGGACACAATTTATTGACACAATTGCATACAATTGTCTTGTTCCTGTCGGTGTAAGCCAGGACGATTCCCAGTCCCAGAGACTCGACTAGACCTACCCGTCCCCACAGCTCTATAGACCCACCTGTCCGTTGGCACCTGGTGCCAAGTTGAACCTCCTACCTGTGTACTGACCGACTGAGTCTGTGCCCACCTGCTGGGTGAGACCGAGCCGGTACCGTGTAGGATTCGAGTGTGTGACAGTGTGCACTGTCCGCGTGTCGCCGACAACTGCCCGGCCCCGGTCACGCCACTATTGTTATAACCTCTCTGCGTTTGCAGATCACTCTTGTGGTCTTTAGCCGCCCACCTGAAACTTCTGTTTAAACTGAAAGTTGTCTCAGCAAATAATTTAACCTGTCGCCGAACACAAATTTGCAACATACCTATTAGTATTACCAAGGGCAAACTCAGTTCTGTGGGCGTCGCTTTACGCTAACGAGGACGGGGGAACCCCGGTTGGTGCCGGAAATTCCCTTTCCGGCCTACGTGGTGCAATCTAGTGCTAACTAATGAAATCAATCTAAACTTATTGCCGCTTTTCTCATTAGGTGGCGCCACCACCGTTGAATACCTTCGACCCTTCTCTGATATTCTGCACAATCAATAGACTACATCACGGTTCCGACTGCGCATGCGCTGAAAACGGCCGTGGGAGCAAAGCAAAGGCGTACGGCCATTGACTTGGCCTATACGAGCATTGAAAAATGTCAGTTTTATTAAAAACTAATAGAAATCCAAAACCCTAACCTTATAAATCTAATATAATCTTTTTGTTAAACATGTTTTCTATATGTGTTCCAAGCGGTTTGTCTCTAGGTGGTGTGGTTTTATCAATATTTAACTTTTTCTGTATGGATATTGCTCACTGCCACTGACAATGCATTGAGTACTCTGGCTATGGCTCTAACACTAGTCTGAGTGCCTAGATCTTTCTAAATCTAAATGCACATGGCATAAGATGTGCTGATTATATTGATGTAAATGCAATGCTGGATAAAAGATTAAAGTCGCCAGCTATCCGCCGCATGGAAAACAAACGAACTCGATTTGAAATTCTGTTGCGACTGAAAACTCCCCAAAACACCAGCGGCGATCACTGCTATTTGTTTTGTTTACACTCGGCGATTCGACGCTGATCGAGCTGCTACGTTAATATCGCTTGGAATTTAAGGTTAATTTAATTAAATTTCATTATTTTAGTATGTAATTCTGTTAAATATGATCGCATTCAATAGATTTCGGCGTAAAACATTGCCGCTGGCGTTATGCTTCTGCGCATGCGCGGATTTTCGCACGTTGCGGCGATCACTGCTATTTGTTTTGTTTACACTCGGCGATTCGACGCTGATCGAGCTGCTACGTTAATATCGCTTGGAATTTAAGGTTAATTTAATTAAATTTCATTATTTTAGTATGTAATTCTGTTAAATATGATCGCATTCAATAGATTTCGGCGTAATCGGTCCCTAACACTGCCGGGCACAAGCTGAGAACCAGCGAATCTTGTTACTGTGTGAGCCTGTTGCCGGCACAATTTCAGCCAATCACAGCGCAGCTTTTGCATTGCAAATGGCCGCCGCCTATGGGGGCGGCCATTTTGAAGACAACAAACTGCCATTGCAGTTCAGACTAGCAGTGCCCTGGTCCCATACTCTCCCCACACATACTTGGTTCATTTAAACATAAAAACTAAACAAGATTGTGCTTGGAGAGCATTTGTAGGAGTACGCGCAGTGTCCCAGCGAGCTATAGCTGGTCCCTTTAATATCTTAATTTATTATATATATTTTTTTAGTTGGTATTGTCGTGGGGGTGATGAAAATGGGAAATACTGCGCCTAGAGCGGGACTCGAACCCCACATCTCTTTGCTCGGGCCAGTGTGCTAACATTCACCACTAGGTCCCTGTATCCAATACACTCCAACGCCTACCTGTCTATGTGGTTACTTGCCTGAGAGTTCAGTGCAGACTACTAGTACTACACTCGTCCCCCTGGAATTGAAAGTCTTTTAATGCTTTCAATTACATACATACAGGCAATGCACTAACACATACACACACAGGGTAGGTTCACCAACCATACAGCGCATAGCTTGTACAGGATCATGGTCATGGCAAACAGTGTCATGGGGGTGAATATATTGTGCCTAGAGCGGGACTCGAACCCACATGTCTTTGCATTCCAGGCCTGTGTGCTAACCATTACACCACCTAGGCTCCCTGATATCCATACACTCCCACGCCTACCTGTTTATGTGGTTATTGCCTGAGAGCGTCAGTGAGCCCCATACAGTTTCTATGTTCCAACACAATATTAAGATGATTGAAACTAGCACATTTCATAGCTGCACAACACCATGTGCTTTTGGGGGGTATGTTTTGCTCTGATGCATCCCACAATGCACCGCGCCGCTGGAACCGTGATGTAGTCTATATACGAGTTCGTAATTCCAACTCCGCATACGCTGAAAACGGTGTCCAAAGCAAAACAAATACATGAATAAAAAATGAACCCTGACTAAAAAATGTTTGAATCTCTAAAAATGTCTAAATGCACCCGTTCATTGAGTTTGTCTATAGGTCTACTTCGGTACCGTAGGCCCCCTACTTCTATTAACTTTGAATAAAATCGAACAATTTGGCATAGACATGAGCCGTGTTCACACCTGGGCGTTAGCCTCATCTAGTGCACCTCATCTAAGTCGGCTCACATTGGCAGTGTGAACCCGACACTGAGGCGGATTAGGGCTGAGTCGCCTCATCTAGTTCGCCTCAAGTAGGCTGCATCGCGAGGTGGTTTAAAAGAAGCGAACTAGCTTAAGTCGGCCCATATTGTCTGTGTGGACGGTAGCGGTTTAGATGCGGTGGATTAAGGACGTCACAGTCGAGACCTGAGTTTGTTGACTTTTTGGTAAATTTGGTCTATGAACCTGCTAGAGGTGCACAGATATTTTTTTCATGATATATTTTAAGGTTTTCACTGCCCAGCAGAAGTTTTGACCGTTCCAAACCAATACGATTCAGTCCATACATATCTAGGTCGAACCCACACTCTCTCGTGCCGACGTCGACTAACCGAAACTGGCGCTGGTTAGTTTGGACTTGCTCATGGGCAGATATCGATTTCCGCCTTAATCCGCTCCGTGTGTGGACACGACACTAGTTCGCCTCATCTAGTGCTCCTTATCTAGTTCGGCCTAAAGTTGTGGGTGTGAACACGGCTGGATACACTCATGCAACATAATAATATAATGAATATATATTTAAGACAGAACAACTATCCATAATTAAGCATTTTGAGCTAAGAAACATCCAATTCACCACAAAATAATTCGATTCGGTCAGTCACTTAGCTGAGGCTGATGTTCATTTAACCATATTTAATACTTGTTCTAAATAATATGAATAAGCAATGCTTAAGACCGACCCACCGATATAACTACAGCAAAGTATTTCATGATTTTTGTTTTACTCCACTTGCGGTGTTCGATTTGAAATTCTATCAACTCGGGTGACCCGAATACGGCCGTCGTTTCCGTGGAGTAAACTATTAATATTTCATTTGTGCATCCATGTTTATGCCAAATTGTTATTTATTTCTTTTAATTTTGAATAAACTAAGTTTTGAACTGCACGTATCGGCAAAGTCTATGGCAGTGGACATTTGTTTTGATATATTATTAACCAATTCTCGATGTCGGCATGACGTCACAACCCCGGAAACTAGCCCGCGAAGGGTAAAATACCGCCGTGATGTGTGCTGCAACAATGCATGTCTATAGGGAGCATTTATTTTTGTAAAATAAATTTAAAAGCTTTCATTGGATCGATTAAAAATATCTAAATGCGTGATTGAAGAGGAAGATCTGAAGTATTTAATGTAACCTAAGAGCAATTTACTCTGAAAGTATTAAAAGCAGAGATAATAGTGAAAGTTGGGATATTCTGAGTGTCAGTGCCAGTGTTAGCCTTACCAGATCATGGCCTCAAAAACTATTTTCGCAAAGTAAATTCAAGAACTTCCAATTGGCTGATAAAAAAAAGCTGAATGTGAAATTGTAGACAAAGATCTGAACTATTAAATAGAAGTAAGAGAAATTTGCTTTTAAAGCACCAAAAATCACAAATTACTGTGATAGTTAGGGTGGTTTTAATGTTGTCTCTAATACTATGACAGTGGCATTTGTTTTACCCTTCGTGCGGTGTGAATGCAAAAAGTACCCGGATGTCCGACATCGAGAATAGCTGTTGTCCACCCTGATTGCTGCGGACCGAAGTTCGACTAGCGATTTCCGTTTCCGTTTGCTGGATTTGGATGTTATTCAACACGATTTTACAAATGGCGGCGCCCATAGAGGGTTATTTCCGTTTCCGTTTGCTTGATTTTGGTGATTTCATGTCCCACCTCTATGAGTACAGGTATTGTTTATGCATATATGTACACATGTTAGTCTTTAGCCTCCCCGTGGGTGGGTCGGTATTATAATAATAATTAATATGAATAAGCAATGCTTAGGACCGAACCCCCAATATAACTGCAGCAAAGTATTTTATGATGGCACGTGTATTTTTTTACTCCACTCGCAGTGTTCGATTTGAAATTCTAGCAACTCGGGTGATCCGAGTCGCGGTCATGATAATCGAATACGGCTGTCGTTGTTGTTTATGTTGTTGCTTTCTCCTTTTTCATGTGCAAAAATTACTGATATAAATATCAAATTGTGTGTACATTGATCATGTGGAAATAAATATTGTATTATTATTATTATTATATATTATTAACCAATCGCTGACCCCGAAGACCGTAAATTGGGCCTGTAGCGAGGGACCATTGTAGTTGTTCCTCGATTCTGCTGCGGACAGAATGGCGGCGCCCATATAGGGATATTTCCGTTTCCGGTTGCTGGATTTTGGTCAATTCATTGTCCACCTCTATGAGTACGAGTATTGTTTATGTATATATATAATACACGTGTTAGTCATTAGCCTCCCCTTGGGGGGTCGGTATTAAAATGTCAATCGTGTCAATAGAAACTTGTCTCAAAGAAATTTATAGCCGATGTCTGATTAACCCTGCATATTTCGTAGCCTGATGGATGTTATTAACCATAGGATATGAATAAGAACATGAATAAAATAAGTAAAGCTGACTCTGGCTATATAGTTCTAACACTAGTCTGAGTGACCAGATTTGACTAGATTTAAATGCAGATGGTATAAGACATGCCGATTAGTTTGATCTAAATGCAATACTAGATAAAAGATTCACATCTTAATTTATTATATATATTTTTTTTAATTGGTATTCCACATTTCAAACATTAGGTGAAATGTGCGGAAACTAACAGATTCCATAGCTACACTCACTACTTCAACATGAAGCATGTGCTTCGCGCTGGTTTGTTTTGCTTTTATGCAACCCACAATGCAATCCCAGCTGCAAGAGGCAAGTTGGGTGTTTATTTACATAAGAAATTTCCCACACATGGACATCAGCTAGTTGGCAGCTGGGGACTGTGTAGATAAGGGATCCACCCTTTACTACGGTACCCTGGACAGGGGTGAAGAACAACCCTCTATAAAAGCTGGCGAAAATGTGTGGAAATGAAATGAGATCATAAATTCTCAATGAAAGAAGTAAAATATATTCTTCACACACCTGGATATATTTACCCTAAACTTTTGAACTGTTTAGTAGATTAGTCCAGTAGATCAATGAACTGATTTTGTGTCACTATGCCTTGATATTATGTGATTTTAACACTCTGAAGAGTATATGTTGAGGGAAAACATATACAACCGGATTGTAGCTTTTGGATTTTAATCAACATAAGGTATTAATGGAAAACTAAGACCATCAACAGTGAGATACATTTATTCCAACTTTTGCATAGGGTTGTAATTCATCTCTGAACAGAGTCAGAGGTGAATCTTTTATCTAGGTATTGTGGCACTTATTTATTTGGTTGTTTACTTATTCATTCATTCACAATGTTTTGGAAGCATAGGATGGATATGTAGGCCCTACACAGTGGTACAGTAGCACACTTATATCTAGATACAGTATAACCCCATTAAACCAAATTTGAAGGGACCCTAGAAATTTGTTCTAGGGTCCCTAACTCCCTCCCCGCCAAGTCAAAGTCGACTTTGACTTGGCGGGGAGGGAGTTAGGGGGTGGGAAGTTGGGGATGAGTGGGAAATGGAGTGGGGTGGGAGTTGGAGAATGTAAGATGGGAAATGGGGGTGGTGTGGGGTTTTGGGGCGGGAGGTGGAGGTGCGTGGAAGATAGGGGTGCGTGGGAGATGGTGGTGGGGTAGGATTTGGTAGTGGGGGTGCGTGGGAGATAGGGTGCATGGCAGATGGGGGTGGGTGGAAAATGGGGGTGGGGGTGGGTGGGAGATGAGGGTGGGGGTGGGGGTGGGTGGGAAGGCTCTCAGATGACCTTATAACCACATGAAAGTTTGGTTTAACCATACCGGAAGTGGCCTGGGGTCCGACAATTCTGTTTGGATTAACCGATAATTTGGATTAACCGACTTTGGTTTAACCAACTTTGTTATATTATAAATGGTAGTATTTTGCCGGGCCGCCGAAAAAAGTTGGTTTAACAGGGTTATATTGTATATCATTGCACAGGCACACACATTCACAAAGGCACAGTTAGCTGATATTCACAGCATTGGGTGAGTTTGGCGAAGAAGTTTTAGTGGTTTTTTTTGTGTCTAGATTTGATTTGGAGACACACCCATTGACAAAAATATAACGAGCTGAAATGCAGTGCATTTTACAGATTGTATCACTATGTTCTAGAAATTAGCAAGCTAATTAAAAACATTCATTGTTAAGATCTATAAACCTTAAGGCTGCATAAACTGAACAGGGTAGCCAAATCGCTAAGAGCGCAGTCTTTCCGTGCAGAAGGTAGGGAGTTCAAATCCCAGCCAAGTCAACCAATGACTAGTACAATCGATACGTGTTGCTAGGATAGGAAATCAGGTCATGGGGCCAGTGGCCTGGTAGCCCATTAGGACAGCACTATAAAGTCGCCATGAGTGTTACAAGTCGGTACTGTAATGTATCCAGGCACGAGTGGACAACAAAGGAGTATGTAAATGAGATGATGTCAGAGGGATAGGGTGCCGGCGCTTCAGGCCCCTGGACGGTGAATAAAGCATTCAGGATCCAGAAGACAAAGTCTTCAGATGTCGTACTTTCACATGGTGTCAGATAAGGACAATGCCGCCTGCTAACACGCTGCCGGGCCTCAGGCCGCCAGGTCAGCTCGTCCTCTGCAACAACCCATGATCAAACTGGAAAACATGGATCAGAGCATATAACATATATGCCACAGCTTCAGGAGTCGTTACAAAAACAGAACGAGTGCAATGCTGCATCTTCCTTCACGTCGTGGGTGAAGAAGCCCAGAAAGTTTTTGCCAACATGGCCATTACACTTGCCGAGCAGGACAAGATCGGGCTGCTAACGGAGGCATTTCAAGCGTACTGTACCGGTAAATCAAATTTAATAATAATATGTTACTGTTTCAACTCGCATAATCAAGCCAGTGAAAACATGTCTACATATATCATGGCCCTCAGGGACAGAGTGAAAGATTGTGAATATGGGCCGGTTGAAGAATCGCTGTTGATTTCTGGATACTGAATGCTTTATTCATCGTCCAGGAGCCTGAACCGCTGGCACCCTTTACCTCTGACGTCATCTCATTTACATACTCCTTGGTTCTCCACTCGTGTCTGGATGTCTTATAGTTATACGCATATATTACAGTATGTACCCACATATGAAGGAGTGTGATTTTGAGTATCGTAATGTACCTACTTGCTGTTAATACATCTATTGATGGGTCTGTCTGTGGTTTCTGTCTATAACCAACTGGCACAGGTAGATGCAGGTCTTCTATTTTCAGGAAGCAATTATTTTGATTGGTTATGGGCGGCTGCTGAGGGAGGCTAATTTATTAGTCTGTTTATGCCTGCCATACCCCCAGCACAAACAGTAAACATCAGCTATTGGGGGGCGGGGGAGGGGGTCATACTGTGATTAAACAGAGGGAGGCTAAACACCTTGTAGGTTACTGTTCGGAGTTAATACGGTATACATAATAAGGCCAAATACAAAAGAATTGGTGATTGTCCCCGCCCGTGCCTGAAAAATCGCCCGCCCTTTATTAAAAAATGTTTAATAAAAAACCAAACTGTTAAACATGTGTTGGGCTAGCAGCAATTAAACTTTTAGACGCTATACGTAGCTATGTATGGAGAGCGGTAAACACCATAGCACCATTTGCATGCACTGACATTGATGTTTATGTAATTCCATTGAAATCATGTGCAAAGAAATACTGGGGAAAAAAAGAAAAAAAAAGAAAAAAAACGCCAACCCGACCCTAATTTGTATGATCAAAAGGGCGATCACCAACTTTATTTGTATTTGGCCTAAGCATGCTGTTTCTTCGGTCACGAGAAAATGTGTATCAGGACAGCCTTAAAAATGTTCAATGTCCGACACTGCAGTTGGATGCGGCATCGTTAAGGCTCATATATGTACATGTGATCACAATTCAGTTATTTATTATAGTGATTTATTAGTAGTACGCTGATGTGTATGTCCACACATGTACTGACGGATAGTATACCTTTACGGTAAAACTACCCGCTATTACCACGTGATGCGATCACCATGGCAATGTCGCGCCTGAAGTGTCTGCCCCAAATGTAGTATATGGCCGATGGCTTCATCGGAAAGGTCAATACCTGCCCAGCAAAAGGCTTTGCTGTGCACTCCTTCAACCTCCTCCACCCTCCCCCCCCCCCTCCCCCCCCCCCCCTTCCTCCTCCTGTCACTCCTATCTCGCCCCCACATCTCCTTTAGCCTTCTACCACCCCTTTCCACCTCGTCCTGTCCGTCCAACATCTTCCCTCCTTTCCTGCCGCTCCTTTTCTATCGCTCCTTCCTCCTCTCCCTTCTCCATCTCCTCAGACTCCTCTCTCACTCCATCCATCGTCAGGCTCAAAAAGGCTTTACAGTACACTCCCTTTACCTCCTCCTCCCACCTCTCCCTCGGACCTCTCCTCCTCCAACCTCTCCTTCCTACCTCTCCTCCTACCTATCCTCCTACCTCTCTTCCTAGCTTTCCTCCTACTACCTTTCCTCCTGCTACCTCTCCCTCCTACCTTTCCTCCTCGAACCTCTCCTGCTACCTCTCCTGCTACCTCTCCTCCTTCTGTTCCTCCTACTACTCCCCCTACCACTCCCCCTACCTGTCCTCCTACCTGTCCTCCTACTACCTCTCCCTCCCACCTCTCCTCCTCCTACCTCTCCTCATACCCTTCCTCCTCTCTCTACTCCCTATCGCCTCTCTCGTCTACAAGTCTCCTACTTCCGACTACCTCATACCTTCAGCCGTGCTCATTCAGAGCACCCCCCCTCCTACAAACTGCCCTTCTCCCCCGCTCACACTGCATGGGCGCTGGGTGAAACCCGCTCAGGACAGTTCGATCCGTCGTCTTCTGTTCGGCAGTGCCTGCCTGCCTGCCCGCCCGCCCGCCTGTAGGGTTGGATGGGTGGGGGGTTGGATAGGATGTGGATGGTGGGGGTGGGCGGGCTATCAGAGGAGGCCTCAGTAGGAAACAACCAGGTCCCTACGGTGGCCCAGGCGAGAATGCTTCTTTGACACACGCTGTTGTTCGTGACCAGGGCGTGAGTGTGGAGGAGCTAGCTACATATGTGTGAGGTTGTTATGTGGAAACCTGTGAGAGTGGGAGGGGGAGGGGTGAGTGTGGAGTGAGGGGGAGATTGTATGGAGGTTTGTTGGAGTGTGTAGGGGCTGTGTGAGTGTGGTTGGAATGAAGTGTTGGTGGGAGATGCTATTTGATGGTCAATAGGTATGTATGGAGAGTGGTAGGGCTGTGTTTATAGGGTAGATATTTGGGAATCAGAGAGTACACCGCATCAGCTATCTGAATTGATGCAGTGTACTGCATCCCCACCCTACCATTCTCATGAGCCTGATTAGTTGCCTGTTGGGTCCCAGGTCCAGTATCTTGGAAGAGTCATATTCTGTAAAATGTCCACATTGAGTTTTTCGAATGACACAACAAATAAGTCACTGTTGCAAATTTCGGTCACCCAAATCTAATATCCTTCGAGAGCGCGGCAGATACCAAATTCATCTGCAAGCGGTGAGGGAGTGGGTGAATAGGGGGGAGGGCAATCAGTGTGGTCAGTACGGTATCACATTCGGGCAGCATTTAAAGGTCACTCTCACAAGTCGGTACCCGTCCTAATATGAGCTCAAATGTTACTAGGACATAAAAAGCCAACAATTCAAACCAAACAAGATAATGTCCTATTTAAAAAAGTTGTACAGTGGCTTAAAAGTAAAACCATACATAGAAGAGCCGACTTTCCTTCCTGAATTATCCTGCCAGAGCGGAAATATCTGAAGGCTTACCGAAGGTTCTTCAGTAATCTAATACATTGTGTGAAATGCCCTCTGAACTCTGGAACCGCCAAGCAACATTATGTGCATAAGCAGATGTACCCTACAAACACAGATTGAGCAGTGATTTGGAACAGTGGTTGAAAGACCACAGCCACTCTGTGAAATAATACAAACCACTCTGTAAAAGAGCACAGCTATTCTGTGAAAGACCACATCCACTCTGTGAAAGACCACATCCACTCTGTAAAAGACCACAGCTATTCTGTGAAAGACCACATCTACTCTGAAAGAACACAGCAACTCTGTGAAAGCCCATAGCTACTCTGTGAAAGACCACAGACACTCTGTGAAAGACCACACACACTGAGAAAAACCAAAGTGAATCTGAAAGACCACAGCAACTCTGTGAAAGACCACAACTCTGAAAGACAACAGCCACTCTGTGAAAGACCACAGCCACTCTGTGAAAGACCACAACCACTCTGTGAAAGACCACCTCCACTCTGTGAAAGATCGCACCCACTCTGTGAAACACCACAACCACTCTGTGAAACACCACAGGCACTGTGAACGGCCACAGCCACTCTGTGAAAGACCACAGAGTTACTGTAGTCTTTCACAAAGACCATGGCTACTTTGAAATTCCACAGCAACTCTGAAAGACCAAAGCCACTCTGTGGAAGACCATGGCCACTCTGAAAAAAGACCATCATTCTGAAAGACCACAACCACTCTGTGAAAGACCACACCCACACTGTGAACGACCACATTCACTCTGTGAATGACCACAACCACTCTGTGAAATACCACAACTACTATGTGAAAGACCACATCTACACTGTGAAAGACCACATCTACACTGTGAAAGACCATATCAACAATGTGAAAGGCCACATCAACTCTGTGAAAGACCATGGCACCTCTGAACGACCACAGTCACTCTCTGAAAGACCACAGCAACTCTGTGAAAGACCACAACAACTCTGTGAAAGATCACAGCAACAATGGGCAGAGTACTTGATACTGGCAAGAAGGAAACTTGCGACCTTCTAACTGGCTCAAAGTTATAGAGTGATTAAAAACAATGCTTAAAATACTGCCTCCTACTCTGCATGTAATGGTGTTTGCAGGGTCAAAATAATGTCCTTCATATTCACATAAACTTTACTCAGACAATATCATGTTGTAAACAAATCTGTTCTCATCCAATCAACAAAATTAAGCAATATTAAGCCTCATCGAAACTTCACCTCCGAGGAATACGAGGTTTTGTAGACATCCTAATACAGGCTCATATTCATAGCCAGTCTATCAAATTAATAGGAGGTATTTTAGTTACTCCCGCAACACAGTCTCCAGGACAGGCATGCTAAACAACTCATTTTGGTAGATGATGGAATTTGAACCCATGGGTTCGAACTCTGGTTGAGTCAAACGAATGACATAAAAATTGATACTTGTTGCTTCCTAGCTAGGCGCTCAGCATTACTAGGATAGGGCAAGGACTGGTTGGCTGAGTCTCAGGATAATGTGAATTAGGTGGGATATCGGGTCATGGTGCCAGCAGCCTGGTCTCCCAGTGGGGCAGTACTATAAAGTCACCATGAGTGTGCACTGTCACAAGTCGCTACACGTCCTGATATTACCTTAGATGATGCCAGGATGCAAAACCCCAACAACCAACCGACTGTGCGGACGGTCCAACGCCCTTGTAAGGCATAAGCCTACTTGTGGTCCACCGTAGCGCTGCAAAGTACAACGCTGCCCGCCCCGCCCCGCCCGGCAGCACCTCGCCGCCGCTGGTGCAGCAGCGGCCGGGGAAGCGGGGAGGAGGAAGGCGGTACTGATCAGTCAGTACCCGACCAGCCAGCAGCGGCACATCATCTCCCTCAGCAGTCCTACTACAGGCAGGCCGACGGAGCGCCGCACACCCGCACACCCACACACATATACACCCACATACACACCATCACCCACACACATATACACCCACATACACACCCACACCCACACCCACACACACGCACATAGTCACGGACGGACGGAAGGAACGGCACGGATAGCCTTCTTCCCTCCGCAGTCAAGCCCTGCCTGCCCTGCACCCTCCCCCTCCCCCTCCCCCTCCTCGTTCACCCGTGCGTGTCCAGTGCATCAATTCGCCGGACTTGCGGACTGTGCTTTGCATCGTCGAGCCCGAGCCCCGAGCCCCGAGCCGCGAGCCTGAGCCCCGAGCCCCGAGCCCCGAGCCCCAAGCCCGATCCCAAGCCTGAATTTCGAAGTGTCAGTGTGTGAGCCCGCTGCTTGTGGCTACTGCTTTAACTCACTCCGGCCCCGGCCTTTCCCAGCCCCGTCACCGTTCCCGGCTCCGGCCCCGGACATTCCCCGGCCCCATCCCCGTCACCGTCACCGTCACCGTCAATCACCGTACCCGTCACCGTCACCGTCCCCAGCTCCGGCCCAACCGCCCCCCATACGACCAATCCTTCCCACAGGCTGTCTGTGCTGTTGACAGCACTCTGTTAACGGTCCATTGCTCACACACGTGGTGGGACCCCCTCCTTACATCATCCACCCCAACACACACTCATCTCCCCAAACCAGGATTAGCCTACAGTAGTACAGGAGCGTCAACGTCATCCCTGCACACATACACATATACAAGCAACACTCACTGGTCTACTCTGCAGCAGCAACATCAGAAGCAGCATCAGCAGCAGCAACAACATGGTGAGTTGACAGCATCTATTTGTGTATTAAATATCAAAAAGACGACATGGCATTGTTGATTAAAAGGCTCTATGCAGGGTGAGGGTCCATATGGGGCCTGGAAAGTCTTGAATAGTCTTGAACATCATTTGCCCCATTTCAAGGTATTGAAAAGCCTTGAATTTAACCTGTTTTGATTAATTAGTCTTGAAAAGCATTGAATTCCATTAAACTGTCCCCACTGATCTAAATTAGCATGAAATCGCCGTTCACCATTGTTTTTTTCTCTCCTAAAATCCAAATGAAAATATTCTTGAATTCCTATCAAAAAGTTGGAAAAACAGCCTTAATAGCCTTGAATTCCATATCTTCATATCTGTATGGACCCTGTCTATGTCATTATCTATTAGTATTACAATGCGCCATACAATTGGCAATTGCAGTGCAATATCTATTGAGCACACAATCTGTCCAACATGTGTATTCTGAGTTTCGCTGGTCCCTCAGGAAAGGCTCAAGCTGTGACCCTGCACACCAGATCACAGCTACAGCATACATGGCCGCCTTATCCTTCATTACAGTGCCCTCCTACTTCTATCCTTCACTATTCTTCTCTGCTTCTTCGCCCGTCGAGGCATCAGCACCCATCCACACAAACACCTCCTCAGCCGTGTTGTAGATGAACGTGTCGCCTACCACCCAACTTTGGGCATAGGCCACAAACAAGGGCTCTCCAGTTTTCCCGGTCCTGGGCCTTGAGTTTCTTGTTCGTGATTCTGTAATGTTGTTCTTTTTTTGGGGTGGGGTTGTTGGCCCCACGCCCAACCCCCAACCTGGAGGACCAGTTGCTGCTCTTAGTATGACCTCTACCATGAGTCCTGCCCGGCTTGGTTAAACCTGCCAGGGGGCTAGCCCCCGCCGGTATAGCTCTCATGGTCACGGAGGCACACAAGCCTCCCCACCACGACAAGGTAGCAACACATTGGGCGGATCCTTCACTATAGGCCTTATATTTTCAACTCACTTTGCAGGTCTATAACCATATGTCTTCTAGTAACCAATCCGAGTAGGATTCTTGTGATACATTTGATTCTAATGGAGATTGCAGTGAAATTGGCCTTGCAAATGTTTTACATTATAATCTAAAATACCACTTCTTGTATGATGGTGTTTCTTCCCCCACCTTCTATTGCGCAACCTCCATCTGTGGGGTGTTGTTTTATGCCACTGGTCTAATGATATCCCAGTGAGGCAGCACTATAAAGCCACCATGAGCGTGCACTGTTACAAGTCAGTGCACACCCTTAGGGTGCAAAAACCCCCACATAACACAAACCCAGAACACACACCCCTCTCCCGAGTATCATATGCGTCCCAATACCTGTACATATCGTTCTGTGAACACAGTACAAGAGAAACTCACCCAAGCAACTGCTAGGTTGGCGACACCAATTGCTGCAAATTTGCTGTTTAAAGCATGGCACTCTTAGTCTTACCTGCTCTCAACCCATTCCAAATTCAAAGCTGCTTCTGCGACCTGGCACGTTGGGTCGCACCTTCAGTCTGGGAACTCGGGATTATATTTAGAGGGAGGAGAACATTAATACGTGTACTTCCACGTAAAGCCTTTCGCGGGAGTAACCATGCTTCTAAATAAAATACTTCTAAATAAAAATCCATTTCATGAGACAGCCGGTTGTAATTACCTGGCTCTTAATTTGTTATTCGGTGCTCATTGAGAGCGACCTAGTTTCATAAGGACTCCAAGTACTTCGATAACATTGCTTTCCTGAACTTTGAGGCACTACTACTAGTGATGTTGGTGCCAGGAACACTTAAAGTTGGATAGTCCGATGCTTTTGAGTGTTTGCTATTTTCTGAGATAAATAAATTATACTAATCATTATACTTTACTTTAGTTTAGTTTTAAGTGACTTTAATTTTAAATGGCTAAGTTTGGAGAAATTTGACAGCAAAACATGCCAAAATAAGTTTGGCAAGCGTGCCAAAACTCTGACACCATAGACTTCAGTCGTAACGGTTTCTATTAATTGACTTATTATGCCCTTCTATGCAGCAACAAATGCTTAATAAGTGCACCAGTATCTAAGTTGGATATGTAGAATCAAATCTAGATAAGTGTTTTGGTTTTGAAAATGTTATCTTTTCATCGGACTATGCAGCTTTAATTGGGTGCAGATTGCATCGATTACCATGTGAACAAATTACACACTAAACTAGCGATGGTGGGTAAATTTATTGCACTGACACGGACTTAATTAAAGTTGCATAGTCCGATGGTTTTGAATTTCTGTATTTTTTCTGAGATAAATATATTAGATCGATCACTAGTGTCAACTTTACATTAGTTCAAAGTTATTTTTAATGTAAATGGTAAACCTTTGAGATATTTTGAGTGCAAACATGGAAAATTAATTTTGGCATGCTTACCAAAATTCTGACACCATAGACTTCTGCAGTAACAGGTTCTGTTAAATTGACTCAGTATTGCCTTCTACGCAGAAACAAATGTGTAATAAGTGCATCAGTATCTAAGTTAGATATGTAAAATCAAATCTAGATAATTGGCTTGGTTTTGAAAATTGGATATTTCATCGGACTATGCAGCTTTAAATGACCAGACAGGTGTTCGTGTTAGGGTGAGGTGGTAATTATAGCAATTACTCTTTTAAGAAGCTGCAACAACTAAACTGAATTGTTCTCGCAGACATCTGCATATTGTCTAGCCTGCTTTCTCTTTATAAGTACATCTGTAACTCAATACGTTATGCTGCATAGTCAGGGTCAAATCAGTCACTTGTTTTCACTTCAAATATCTCCAAAGTTAGCCATTTAAAATAAAAGTTACTTCAAACTAATGTAAGTTCGATTATGACAATCAATCTGAAATATTTATCTTTAAAAAAAAAAAAAAAGGTAGAAAATCAAAGCCATCGCAAAGTAGGCACGGAATTGTGGCTTGAGCTTTTTCCCTTTGGACAAGTGAACATTTTAGGCGGAAAATACAAGTTTTAACAAACCAAACCCATTGTTCAAGCACACTTTATTCAACAATCGAAATACACCATGGAATTTAAAATTCAGGCGGACAATTAAAAATCACACCAGACTTGTCCCGTGGACAGGTGAAAAATGTTGCTTATTTCTATCACTGTTAATGTTGGTACCCCTCCTGATATGACCTTATATGTTGCCAAGATGTAAAGCCCCAACAAACAATGTCTGTAAGCAGACACATACCACTGTACTTGCTTGCACTGCTCCTCTGACCATTCAGGGGGGTGGGTTGCCTTGTACTCATCTCGGAGACTACAATATATATACATAAATACATACATACATACATACATACATACATACATACATACATACTTACATACATACATACATACATACATGCATACATACACACATACAGACACATATGTGTATATATATGTGTATATTTATATACATATACTGTAAAACCTCTCTAAATCGACCGACCTTGGGACCGACTTGAAGTGGTCCATTTAGGGAGGTGGTCGGTTTTAGGGAGTTAAAATATGGTTAAAATGGTATCGTTGGGACCCAAATAAAGCGATCGATATAGGGGAGTGGTCGATCTGTGGAGGTAGTCGGTTAGAGAGGTTTTATATACAAGGCAAAGCTTGACCTATGTAGGGAAACACATAGAAGAGATAGGCTGGGAAGTAAATCGGGAGCTAAATATAAACTCAACTAACACGCATGGACTGGTGGTTGTCGTCTTAATGCAGTTCCGGGAGAGTGCCCTGCACACAACGCACTCTATTGAGTGTCGATTAAAGTATTCAGCTTCAGTGGTCCAGGCTTAATCGGCCACAAAGGCTGCCATGGCGGCGTCGTGGGAGAGCGCCATTGACGGGCTGCAGTAGGGTGGGGAGGGGGGGGGGGGTGAGAGCGGGGGAGGCGGAGGTGTAGGGGTGGAAGGGTGCTGGTAGCATCGATGAACCCGCTTAACAAGAAAAGCACCCGTAATTAAAATCAGCGCAATGAATAGTAAAGAAACAAGAGAGGACATCCACAATTATATGACTTCAGGATTCCGTACGCCTCCACACGTGTACAAAAAATAGTTTGTTTAAAGTTGCATAGTCCGATGCTCTTAGTTTTTGCTATTTTCTGAGATAAATATATTATACTAATCGTTATAATCTACTTTACTTTAGTTTGAAGTAACTTTAATTGTAAATGGCTAAGTTTGGAGATATTTGACATCAAAACATGGTAAACATAATTTTGGCAAGCACGCCAAAACTCTGACACCATAGACTTCAGTCATAACGGTTTCTATTAATTGACTTATTACGACCTTCTATGCAGCAACAAATGCCTAGATCAGCCGGAAGCGGATGTGTAAGTGAATAAATTACAGTGCATTCGTAGTAGCCTGTCTTCAGCGACCCCCTGTCGTGTGTGGACAATCTTCCAATGTATGAAACTGTCATTGTTTCATTTGGCTGTCACTCCGATGACAAGACACCTACTAGGAATATGATGTCCAGGACAACGCATGGTCTGAAAGCACAGTTGGCTTTAACAATTTGGCACAGGACGCGGTGGCCGAATCGGTCAGAGCGCAAGGGTTCCCATGTGGAAGGTCAGAATTTCAAAGACCTGGCTGAGTCAAACCAATTACTTACAAAATTGATACTTGTCGCCACTTAGCCTGGCACTCGGCATTACTAGTGTAAGGCAAGAACTGGTTAGCTCAGTAGCACGAAATTGGGAAATATTAGTGAAATTAGTGGGAAACTGGGTCATTGTAGGGCTGTTGCGATAAATTGCTGGCGGCCTGGTATCCCAATGGGGCAGCACTATAATACAGTCACAATGAGTGTGCTCTGTCAAAAGTTGGTACCCGTCCTCATATGACCTTAAATGTTGCCAGGATGTAAAACCCCAACAAATAATGTCTGGTGGCAGACACATACCACTGTAGTTGCTTGCACTGTTCCTCTGACCATTCAGGGCGCGAGCGGGTTGCCTTGTATTCATCTCGGAGACTACAAAATAATACTGATAGGGTTGTCCTCTCCAAGCACATATTGAATCTCCTACAGACCGGACTTGATCAGGTCACTGATGTGTGTTTTACCTGCTTGCCATGCTGTGCTGGTCCGAGTTCTCACGCTGTATTGACTAAAGCTAAGATTCCATATACGCGGTATGCGGCATGCAAATGTGGTATGCGGCATAGCCACCCATGCCGACCCCCAATAGCCGAATATCTCCTTTTTGTGCTGTTAAATAAACAACAAAAAACACAAAAAATACATGATATTTTTTGGTTTTTTTTGCTCCAAATTTGTGAAGAAAAGTCAAAGTTATTGTTGTTTTCTATGGCAAACGCAGTCGTATTTGCATTTGCATTTGCACCGATCCGTCCATGGATCTATCCATTTTCCGCATTCGCATTCACATTCGCGTTCGTATTCGCATTCGGATACATGAAAGCACCACTATTCATTTACATGCTTTTCGATTTTTTGTCGCATTCGCGTTCGCATAACGCATACTGCGTACATGGAATCGTAGCTCAACAGAATGAATGTCGTCACCCCAACAGATGGTATGGTATCTCCTCGATGAGTAACCGGGCAGTGTTTTCTTTCGTTTTGTTAAAATTCTTTTTATTTAATGTTTACAATTATTATTTTTAAATTGTCATCATCCAGCCTGACAGTTGTGTGTGTATGAGAGTCGGGTGTGTGTGATCATTTGAGGTGTATGTTCATTCGGAGAACAATCGCTACTAGCTCTAGGCATGTAAATACGGTAGGTAGATCTTGCAACCTTCAGTTCGATTCGGTTAATAATGCACATGGATATAATGGATAGGCAGACATGTCTTAAAAGAGTTCATTCAATGATGGCTGAGAAATGAACCTTATGGGGAGATTGTCACACACCACACCTTGACTTCTGGGGTGTTTGCAACCTTACGATGGTTACCGGCTGCAGAACTGCAGCATTATAGAGAGGCACTGATAAATCGGCCCAATCTTTGGTTGAAGAATAATCTTCTGGTGGGACGGTTGTAGAAGCTGGGGGATGTCTTTACAACGATTAAACGATGAGTCATTGGGGCGGTGCAGAATCACTCTGGTCCAGCGGTAGCACAGCACTTGTATTCAGCAGACAGCAGCAAGGGTTTCCGAGGAAGGGACGGGTAAAGATAGGTCCAGCGGTTCCAGCAACGAGAACAAAGCGAGAGAAACGTAAAGGTAAAGGGCCCCACCTAAGCAAACAACTCCCTTGATCAGGGGGAGAGGTAAGCCTGGGAGAAAAAAAAAGGTAGAGTATAGGAAAGAGAAATGAGGAGAGTTGAGTCAAAGGACCGTGTCTATTTGCTCTATGGTGACCAGCCGGCGAGCCAAAGATACAGACAGAGTAAGAGAAGAAAGTGAAATGCTGGCAGGCTCCCCCTCCTGAAACTCTTTTCAGACAATATCAAGGAGGAGCATGGCCAGCGGAGAGGAGATAGAGAGAGGTGTGGACGAAGTGTGGTCCGGATAGCAAGTGAGCACGTGACACCTACCCAGACAGACATATATACCTGGTTCAAGGACATAGATCCCCCCACCCCCTGACACACACTGCTCCGCTTGGTCTGGAGTCCTTTTCAGACTGATGTGGTTATTAGTATTACAGTTGCATAGTGCCATGGCTTTAAGTTTCTCCCATTTTAATTTGTTTAAGCTTTATATAAATATATTATTAGCTTGATCATTATAAATATAATCTACTTTACTTTAGTTTGAGTTAACTTTTCTTATAAAAGGTTAACTTTGTGGAGTTATTTCAAGGGCCGACATGCCAAATTAATGTTGGTGTGCGCATTAAAATGCTGGACGTCACAAGCTTCTTAATCTTAGGCTTCTATTGAACTAACTTAGTATTTCCTTCTAAGTTCTATGCAACAATACATGTTTAATAAGTGCACCATTATCTAAGGTAGTTATTCAGGATCAAATGCTGACAGCCTCTCCACAATTAATTACCACTGAAGCCGTTTTTGCTCGAATTTCAGCAGGGTTGTCATTCGCCACTACTCCGGGTAGGGGTGCATCTTTTATCTAGGGGAATGTGTGACTGACCCACTAGTCATCAGTCAATGTTCCATCTTAATAATCCGGGCTCCTCGTTGTAATGCATGGACAGTCATGTAGGGGCCGCGCAGATCTCCAACCAGGAGGGCGGTGTGCACGCACCCGGATGCTAGCAGTCTCGAACCCCGGCAGGTGTGTCGCTGCCTTGTTTCGGCGCGGAGACGCCCCCACCCTGCCCTGCCCTGCCCTGCCCCGCCCCGCCCCGCACCGCCCCTCCCAGCCCCGCCCCCTGGCGGCGGGCAGCGGCAGCGCTGACAGTGAAACACTATACTCAGCGCTCTAGAGCTGTTTCGGTAGAGGGACCCTCCCTTTGTAGCCGGCATGTAGAGTTGAGGTGCATTGTAATGAGAGAGTTGTAAGTAGTCTCACTCAGCCCCCCACCCCCACCCCCACCCCAGTGGAGCCTTTTCATGGGTCATGGAACAGGCAGAGCAAGCCCCATTTGACCCACGATGTCACACTGCGCACCCTTCCCACCCACCTTCCCACCCTTCATCCTCTCCATCCACCCCAACCCTCTTCCGCCTCCCCACGATTTACTCTCATTTCCTTTCCCTTCACTTCCCTTCACTTCCCTTCCATTGCCTCTCCTCTCCTCTCCTCTCCTCTCCTCTCCTCTCCTCTCTTCTCCTCTCCTCTCCTCTCCTCTCCTCTCCTCTCCTCTCCTCTCCTCTCTCCTCTCTCCTCTCCACCCCTGGCCTGCCCTTCCCTACCTTTCCCTGTCCTTCTCTTCTCCTTCCCTCTCTCCCTCCTCTCCTTTCAAGTATTTCCCCCCGTCTCCGCTCCTCTCCCGTCCCTTCCATTCCCTTCCCTCTCCTCTCCTCTCCACCATTCCCTACTTTCCCTGCCCTTCTCTTCCCCTTTCCTCTCTCCCTCCCCTCCCTTCACGTATTTTCCCGTCTCCGCTCCCGTCCCTTCCATTCCCTTCCATTCCCTTCACTCCCCTCCCCTCTCCTCTCCTCTCCTCTCCAACCCTGCCCTTCCCTACATTTCCCTGCCCGTCTCTTCCCCTTCCCTCTCTCCATCCCTCCCCTTCCCTCCCTTCACGTATGTTCCCTGTCTCCGCTCCCTTCTCCCCTCGCTTCCCTCCCCTCCTCTCCCTTCCCTTCCCTCCTTCCCTCCTCTCCTCCCCCCTCCTTCCCCTCCCATCCACTTATGTTCTCTTCCTTTCTTTCTCTTCACTCCCCTCCACACTCCCTTACCTCCTACTACCCTCTCCATCCACCCCACTCCTCTTCGCTTCACTGCCTCCCCCTCATGTCTCCATCGACTTGCCATTCAAATCTAGGCATGCGCACAAGACCCTCGAATTACTAACAAATTACCTCAGAGCTTAACGACCATTTCGGGATGAAGTAGTACATGACGTCATATGACCTCACCCTTCACTCCCCTGGCCCTGCACATACGCACCCTCACACCCCTCCCTTAACACACTCACACACAGGACCTAGGTCACAGTTGTGCTGAACACATCGGTAAATAGACTAGCAATGGCGAGTAACAATCCAATAGGTTCGATAATAGACTCACAGTTGTGTCAGTGATGCTTTCTAAAAACTCTGCTATTTTAAGACTGGTAGACAAGCTGTCATCGTGAGTTTCAGTTTCTATTAAATTGGCCTAGTATCCCCTTTGATGCAACAGACCAACTTAGATAACACACCACATAGTTACGTACAAGCCTATGATATGTAAGTAGGAGTAGGCTAGTCTAGGTTAGAAAAAATAAATACATATATGCCAAGAAAATCCAAAAAAACTAACATAGGCTACTAACCATACCAACCAATTATCGTTCTGCTACAGAAATGCAGGCAATCAAATACCTTATCAGCAGCTACTGTGTGGTAAGATAACACCAACACTGCAACTAGCCAGCATTGAAAACAAGCCTGGGTATCCGGGCTTATATGCTATGGACAGTATAAATACAGCCTCAATAACAAAATTATTTAAAAAAAAAGAAATGCTTAGTATGTTAATAGTAGGTATCCCAACTCATTTTTGCAACTCAATAGAAAGTACCATATATTGATATAGTTCCATAGCTCTTACCAGGAGAAGTAAAATGACACAAAGTTCATTAAGATCGGATGATTACTTAAAAGGTTTTAGGCTTTTTAATATGGACAAAAATGATGCAAAAAACAGCTATTTTGGCAATTTGCATGAAACCCACATTTCAGACATCAATAATTCAAAATATAATGGGCAGATGAACTTGTCTTTCGGGACACTGTGTTATCTATATGCATATATCAAGTCTATTTTTTTCAAGAGTCATGACATAATTATTTTTCGAGATATTGGCCATTCAAAATGGCAAAAAACACAAATTGCCACTTGTCAATATGAGAAATTAAGAGGTATGAGGTACATAAATGCTTATATTTAAAGAAATACACAACCAATATCCTTGAAACTTCACCCAGCTATCCACAACATCATGTAGTAAAAATGAGTTACCACAAATGAACCAATATTATTATAGTTTCAGAATAATCATGATAATTGTTGAGAAAATTGACATAAATTTCAATTTTGCATACCAATTAAGGAGTAGAATTTACACTTTCGGCTGTAGTTTGAAAAGTATACGTCCGATTTTCCCAAAATTGCAACCAGCTCTTTCTGATAACATGCTTTACAACTTAGTACCTTCAAATATAATATAAATGACAGTTATATTTAGTAATTCAATGTGCCAATTAATTAAATACAAAACTGTAGCTGCAATATACATAAAACAAGAAACTCAGCAATGTCATTCAATGATCAACTGAAAATTGCATTACGTTTGACCAAATACATTTGAACTTGATACTTGTGTAAAGGTCATATCTCAAGTGTACGAGCACTATTGTTAAGGAAAATCTATTAATCTAATTTGGGCAGAATAAAAAACTTGTCACAAAAAACCCTCTTCACTTAAAATAATTATTTGTCAAAGTTTGAAAGATACATCTCATGATATTGGCAATACAATGCATCAATGTAATCTATTTCTGGCACAGTCCATGCTTTTCCTCTAGAGGAAACCACAGGACACTAATCTAAATCATTGTTGGTACACTGGATTGTCTTTGATATATTTGGACGCCTGCCACGACCAACAGCCATAAAGATTGATTCCAGGAGAGACAGAACTTCATCATCTGCAAAAATAAAAATGTTGTCTAAGTGACTGTAAATACATTTTAATCTTGATTTGGTACTAAATTCAGTGTACATTGGTAATATAAAATAATTTATGTACAGTAATGTGTACATGTAATTTCTTTATTTAATATAACAATAATTGTGCATATTGGAGAAGTTTGAAAACACCATTTCTGTTGATGAATCGACCCGATTCCAGTCCCTCGGGTGACCTGAATTGGGATACCTATTAATAGGTATCTAAGTTCGATTATTAGGATAGGGCAAGGACTGGTTGGCTCAGACCTCAGTGGGATATTGCTTCATGGTGCCAGCAGTCCCATTTCCCAGTAGGGGAAGCACTACAAAGTCGCCATGAATGTGCATTGTCACAAGTCAGTACCCGGTCTTATATGACCTTGACTGGTTCTAGGACGAAAACCCCCAACAGAAAATGTGGTAATATAGCGCGGTTGTGCCTTTACAACAAAGACTGCACTTACCCGACTGCTTCTGTTGGTTGTTCTCGCTATAAATCGATCACCCATTTCTAGCTGCATTAAATATGTTTAAGAGTCTAATTAAATTTGGAGAACACTACTCGTTACGCAACAGAACCACCATATCGGAATCTGTGGCACACGTCGATTGGTTATTTATAATTTAGATAAACAGCGGGTATTGCAGACAACCAAGCGTGTACTTAACCGGGCGTGTTGAGCGCGTTGTCATGGCATTGGAATGTTGAACGCTGAGAGTGAGAGGTTTCATCTATATGGGAAATAGATTCAAGTTGCATAATCCTAGGGTTGGTTTGGGTTTTTGTGGTTTTGTGGGTGTGCGCATCCTTATATATATATATATTATATTATATATATGATATATATTGTATATATTATATACATTGTATATATTATATATATTATATATATTATATATATTATATATATTATATATGTTATATATATTATATATATTACATACAAAGAGTATAATATATTATTATACGTATATAAAGGTAGGAATTTACATTTCCTAATAATAATATCTAGCTGGGCATATGACTCGATATTTGTATTTCGATATTGTTCAATGGTTGGCCGGTGCCTGCGAGCACAGGACTGCCCTATAGTGCCACCAAACGGCGGGTTCGGCCACCGGACCGCCATATTGGTTCATTGTTGGCCCAGATTTCAAACTTTAACCGGTAAGCATCTAATTGCTGGCCAAGACAGCAATAAAGATTGTCCATCCCAATCCAAGTACACTTTCTTCCTTTGTTTAGATGTAGACAAATTTATATTATGTATATTATATATATTGTATATATTATATATGTATTATATATATTATATATACTATATATATGTTGTATAATAATGATATGAGTATAATAACCCATAATTCCATACTCGCTCCTCAGCTCCACTCGCCAGTGATCAGGTGACAGAGCCTGGCCGCCTAGGGCTAGTCATCTACAGCTCCGAGGTTTAATATAGGTATATTAGATTGATGATTATACTTTGTTTTAAGGATTAAACTTTGGACATTTTTTATGTGAAAACATGGACAAATAGACATTAGAATGAAGATTATAATAATTTTTTTCATTTGGCTACAATGGTATGGGCGATCGTTTGGGACCCAAATAAAGCGATCGATGTAGGGGAGTGGTCAATCTGTGGAGGTGGTCAGTTAGAGAGGTTTTACTGTAATTGTTAAAATCATTGCCATTCATTTCTGTGCGGTGGTAGGTATATATATGGAGGATCCCATTATTGTTTCAAGTATCTATTTACATGGCTCAGGTTGAGCCCAGTCAGAGTTCCTCGGTCGTCAAGCTCGATATCGGGTAATAACGCTTTTGAACACCCAATATGACTGCATTAGACCCGTTTACGCAAGCACACCATGATATCGTCCACCCGCTCCAATAACAAAATAACACCACAGAAGAAGAAGGGGAAAAATACACACACACAGAGGAAAAACACAGTAGAACCAAAGAAAAACAACAACTAACAAAGACATGGCTCACCACACCGTCATGCAACCTCAATAAATATACCTTAATCTATGGCCCGTATCTCACAAGATTATATGGTCTGTAGGATATGCCCCACCCCCTCCCCACCCTAGAGCCTTCGGGATCTTGTCTGTGTGTATAATATATAAATATATAACTGGATATATATAGATTTTACCTCTGTATACCGCCTCTGGCTAGCCGCAGGCTAGGGAGAAGGAAGCACATCCGGGTCCAGCAATTAGCATAAGTGACTCACAACGGGAGGACGTTTGTGAGTTGCTCCAACAGGATTTATCTACTACACTCTACTTAATCACAAAGTAAGTAATGAGAAATTTAGTATAATATAAAAAACTGTGCATGATGCTGTATTTATAGCATCACTTTTATGAAAGTTCAGAACTTTCTCAGGTCCATTTGGACTTTGTACGTGTTTTTTACTTGAGGATAGAACACTGGTGCCGCTGGCACATTACAAACCGATAGTCCTTTGTTCTATCGGACACCTGTTTTTGAGCAGGGAGAAATGGTTAAACCGAGGGTTGCCTCATTTTCTCCCGGATCCTGAATAGAGGTATGTTGTTGGGGAAGCTTTGGGTGTTTTTTATAAACACCCCAGACCTGTTTTAAGGCGAACCTCGAGTTTCGTAAATATTTTCTCCACCTTGCATGGCGTCGTAGCGCGGGTGGGAGAAAGTGTACGGAACAGAGGAAGTGGGCGATCTTTAGGATCGATACCCCCGTTGGTTGGTTCGTTACCTAACCCTACGGCAAAACTTAGCTTCATGCCTGTTACTGAAACGTTGTAATACACGCTATTCTGTACATATGCCTCAACCCAGTTTACTGGTTTAGACTTTGTGTGGTTGAGATGATTCCTGGTTAAGTAACACCTTTGTCGTTTCAGGAACCGATGGCACTCGGCGCGAATAAGCACCTGCGGCAGCAGAGGGCATTGCCCTTACGGTTACGATTCGTCACCAGCTCCTACGGGCACCGCCATCCCCACAGCCCGGGGCACAGGTTTCCGACGGGACAGCAGTGACCTGCCACCTCAACCAAGGTGATTGGGCGGCTAGATGGCAGCCATGATGGAGTGACAAGATGCGCAATTCAGGCTCTTTCCCTTTGGGGCCTCCCCAAATCCTGATGGGATTAGGTGGACTTTTCGGATGACGAGGAGGACACCGTGTCGGCCCCGAGGTTTCCGAAACCGAAACGCACGCACGCGCGGCAAAAACGCCGCCCCCACCCCACTGTGAGCAGCTCAGGATGACGAGTTCACAAAGCCTCAAACGCTAAACGCCCTAAGAAGTCAAAGAAAAGGAAAAAAGGGAAAAAAAAGAAAAAGAAAGACTCGTCATCGGGACTCGTCATACGATCCTCTTCCACGGAATCAGATTACGATACGGGAACGCGTGGGGGTGTACGCCAAAATAGGCGCTAAGGTTGGCAAGAAGATTGTCAAGAAAAAGGGCCTAAGAAGGTGCGTACCACAACCATGATGAGGAATACCGTCCAATGGCCACTGTTACAACGTTTTCAAACCAGTTGAGGTCATTAATAAATTGACGGAACAGATTTCCGCGGCTCGCGCTCAAGGATCCCCGCTACGGTGATGTAGGAGATGGATGTGGCATCCATTGTCCGACGAACGTCGCCGCTATGAAACTGCCCTTTCTGTAATTCTATAAGGCCAGTTTTGGGCTCCTGAACTTCTATTATCCCATTGCATAACCGCAGTGCAGACCGAGAAATAAGTCTCGTCCTTAGTCGCGTAATGGATAGGCATGGGCATTGCCTTGCTCGCTGCACGCCGAGCAACTACATGACAATCGCGTTCCCGAAATGTGTTTTTAAATTCCGTCACTTCCGAGCGGCAAGAGGTAGCCCGGTCAAAGAAGATGACGGCCATGACGGCAAGGAATACACCGTTTATTCGGACCTACCCCCATCAAAGGCAAACCTCTGGACAAGGTCCAAGATGTTTGGGGGTCAAGGCTTTGATTATTTGTACAAGGCAGGTAGAGGTGGACACTAAAAGTGCTAAGAACACGGAATCTCAAGGGCCGGTAAATCACAAAACCCACTCGGGTTCCGCCGCAGGCGCACGGATTTTCGCTTCCGCGAGGAGGAAGCCGTTCAGGGGAGCCATCCTTCGCATTCAGACAGAGGGGAAGAGGTCGCGGCGACAGACAATCCTCAAACTGGATCGACAACCGCGTTTACAAACGGGGACTTTGTCCCAAGCCGCAGTTCCCAAACCAGGGAACAAGTAGAGAACGCCACAAACTTTTCTGCAGCCTGGGGCGGACATGGTCACAGAGGAAACTCAAACTGACGTAAGCCTTTTTCAGCGGGCAACATTGTTAATTGTTTAGAACAAATGGACAACAATTAACCACTAACCCCGAGGGTTCTTAGTATTGTTAGAGGCTTTGCTATTCCTTTCAATATTCCCTGTACAGAAAGGCACCTTTTCATATAAGTTCAATTCACACAAAAAATTCCAACTAAAGAACTGGTGGGGTTTTGAGCCAAAGGCATTGTCAAACGAGTTCAAACATACTAAAGGTGAATTCACTTCCAATATTTTCTCACTCCTAAACCAGGAGGGGTCTATTCGCATGATTTTGAGACTTAACTAAATTTGAATGAAATCATTTTGAATACCAACATTTCAAAATGTTTTCTTTAGAAAACAGCTCGCGATCTGATAACCCCAGAGTTGTTGGTAGCGAGTGTTGATTTAAGAGATGCTTACTATACCGTCCCTATTCAAGAGGGGTATCGCAAATATTTAGGTTTTGTTTGGAATGACCAGCTTTTGATTTTACCTGCGTACCTAATGGTTGGCGTGTGCGCCACGACTGTTTACTAAGTTGTTGAAACGTTTTTTTCACACATGGCTAAAACTTGTCATTGTATGTTTCATACATTGAGATTTCTGTTCATTTGGGACAATTCTTTCGAAACAATGCGAGAATCGCCGTTCAGATTTATGTCTACTATTCTCAAACTTGGGTTTTCTTAATCATGCTAAAGAACTCACGTTGTTGTCTCCTACTAAGCAGCTTAAGTGTCTAGGCATCATTTTGAACACGACGGCTACCATGACCGTGTCACTTTACACAACAAAAGAAAGATACGCTGCGGGACACAGCGATACAGTGTTAGACATTTCTAGGCCAAAGAATAAGACAGGTTCGCAGTCTTAATCGGTATAATGATTTCATACAGCCCTGCTATTCTATATGAGGCCGCACCGCACACATTAAGTCCTGGAAAATCGATAAAAATCTAGCTTTGCCCGCGCCCAGGGTAACTTTGAAAAGACAATGTTTATCTTGAAAGTGGACTAGCCGACATTTATTGGTGGGCTAAGTCACTTTGATAACTCCCCAATCCATTCGAATGGGTGAGACAATACTACAGTTACGACTGACGCGTCACTCCAAGGTTGGGGGGCACTCGCAATGATGTAGCAACGGGGGATGATGGCTAGAATCGAAAATTTCTGAACATATTAATGGTATAGAATTACGATGCCTTTTAACGTAGGTTTAACCAGCCTTGTTAAAGTACCCAAAAATACATGTTCGTTCCTTCGGATAACCCACAGCCATGGCTTTATGTCAGAAATATGGGAGGTACAAAATTATTAAGTGTAACGAGTTGGCCACTACTCATTTGAATTGGCGCAAAAGTGGACGTCTGGTTTACAATTCACACATACCCGGAGCAGAATTGCCTTTGCGATAGATCGAGTCGCCATTTACATGACACTTAGAGTGGTCACTAAACCCATCAATTTTTCAAACAAATCTGTAAATATGGGGCTGGCCCGGATATAGATTTATTGCATTCACGTAATAACTTTTAACTTGAGAATATGTTTCGTGGCACCCAGAACAATGCTTGGCACATAGATGCCTCTCTGCTACTTGGCAAAAATCAATTTCTTTTACATTTACCCCCCTTTAACCATTATTAGCAAAGTCGGCCCGAGAAAGATACTAATGGAGGAGAAAACAAACGCCATCCTCATCGTCACGAATGGGACACTCAACCTGGCTAGCGAGAATAGTCGCGACGGCCAAAATCATGTACGCTTCCAAGTACCGAGGAAATCTTGAAAATCAGGGGACCGTTAGCGCGCCACGGAAAGTGTCGATGGACTCCTGTGGTAGCATTCTTTTAAATAAATATTTGGAACATTCGGCTTGGATTATAAAATTACACAACAACGCTTGGTCTCTCGCCTGGAGGAGGGAACTGTGAAAATGTATACCACATATTTTAAAGATATGGGTTATTTATTGCTTACTTAAGAAAGTTAAGCCTATTGAACCCAACATTATCCAGGTAGGACGTTTTCCTACGTTGTTTGGAAGACGAAGGTTTAGGGTATATGGCACTATCAATGCAGCCAGATGTGCGCTTTCTCAATAATCCTACCTAGGATTATTGGAAGAAAAACAATAGGGGAAAACATCATGTTATTCTGGATCGTACGACAATTTATCAGAGGAAACCATCCCAAACCAAATTAATAGGTTTTGGGATGTTTTCTCTTGTGCTTAAAAACTCTCAGGGAACTGGCCAGAGAATAAGGTCCTGGACGATAAGCCTATTAGGGCTTCTAAGTAGCTTTGCTCCTTATGCTCGTTTACAGGAACACAGGAGGTCCCAACAATAGTCGCCCTGTCGCTCATGGTCTTGAATCGATTGCAAGGAAGCAACGTTTGATCTAACAACTTTGTTGAAATCAAAATCGTTAGGTGATCCTGTCGACAATAAGTGTCCACTAGTTTCACAGAGGATCGAAATTATGTGTAGTCTCCGCAATACTGACCATTATATTATCCATGACACGAACATTACGCAACTCAAGGCAGCTTTTGGTGAGTTTTATTAAGCCACACAGGCATTTCGTGGGACACCCTCGGCCAGAGACCATGACTGTGTTAAAACTTAGGAGTAAACACAAAACAGATATTCATCGCACTCTACACGTGGTGTGCAATGGTATCAAAGGCCAGATTACTTTCGGCATTCTCGCTCGCTAACGTGTGATCCTGGGCTCATGCAGGATGGAAAACTGCTAGATGTTTTGCAAAATCATTATCACAATGCGGACTAGAGAAGCCGCAACCTATCGCACAGAGGTACTCACCAACTAAAAGACACAGGGAGACAAAGTGCACTTTTTCGCCTTATTGTCTACAAGTGTTACAAACATACTTAAATAGACTTGTAATGAATAGTAACTACAGGGAATATCAGGATAAAAAATGATATTACGTAAGGTCTCCCTAGCTGTGGCTAGCCAGAGGCGGTTTACCGAGGTAAATTAGATTAGTTACGACGAATCTTACCTGGGTATAGATGATGTGATACTATTGTTTGACCGAGGTAGGGAGCCTCGGGAGTAGACATGGGCGAGGGCCCACCCACCACGCCCTGCCACTGTCTATTCAATCACTTGTTACAAGATTAGGTTCACCTGACCATAGTTTTTTGGTTTTTTGGAATCATTTTTTATCCTGAAATTAGTAGGTTAAAAGATTGCTGAACCCGGATGTGCTTCCTTCTCCCTCGCCCACGTCTACCCGAGGCTCCTACCTCGGTAAAACAATAGTTATCCATCATCTATACCCAGGTAAGATTCGTCTAACTAATCTATAAGGATGCAGACTGTATATAGACTATAAATAGTCTATATAATATATATAATATATATAATATATATAATATATATAATATATAATATATATAATATATATAATATATATGATACATATGATACATATGATACATATGATACCTATGATACATATTGTAAAAATATACGGATTTTCGGTTTAGAATTATATATTGTCAGAGAGCATTATTATTCTTGGGTGACGGAGTGGGGACAACGATGGCGTTCAGAAACTGGCCGAACACCGTCCAGCTCTCCATCAACTACAAGGAGGTGCTCAGCCTGGTGTCAGTGGCGCACCTCTGTGCGCACCCCCACCACAGACAAAAAGGTGTACATGCATACCGACAACCACGCCGCGGCCACCATCATTAACCATGGCATGGCATGGCGAAAGAGCCCCTGGTGATGGAATACCTCCACCAGATATATTACACCTCTGTCATCTACAACTTCAAATTGTGCGCAGTCTACTATCCTGGGGTGTGCAATGTGGTGGGCGACGCGGCGAGCCGACTCATGATGCACTGGGGGCCTGAGCGCCTCCTCACTGCACTCGTGCACATGCTCACGGATGAGCACCACACTCCCACCCCCCAGGCCACAAGACTCAGTCGGCACCCTGCATGCGCCATGGTAACATGGACAACGCAGCAGGCGTCCAGCTGGACCGGGAGGTGGCGCACTACCAGCGCGGGGCGCACACTCCCAACACCATCAGGGCCTATGCCTCACACCGCAGTGCACATAACCTTTTCTGCACCGTGAGGGGCTGCCCACCCGTGCCCGCATCCACCACCCTCCTCTGCGGATATGCCACGCACCTGCTGCGCCACATGTGCTATGCCTCAATGCCCCAGTACATGAACATAGTGCGCATCCTGCACCTGGAGCGGGGCCTACCCAACCCTATGGCGGACAATTACCGCCTTGCCATCACCCACCGCAGTGTTCACTGCGAGCACGGCGATTTCACCCACTGGAAGGCCCCCATAACGGCCGCAATCGTGGATGCGATACTGCATGGTATTGACATCCGCAACCCCACCCACGACACAGCGTGGGCGGCCGCTTTGGCCATGTTCTATGGCTTCCTCTGCCATTCCAACCTGATGCCCACCTCCGCCTGGGAGTTCGATCCCACCTGGTATTTGCGGTGGATGGATGCCGCTTCGCCCCGTCGGGCGTCAGCCTCACCATCCGTTGGTTGAAGACCAATTAATACTGCGGCCCGGCATGCGTCATCCCATTTCCACGGATGACCGTGCACCCCCTCTGCCCGACGCAAGCCATCTACAACTCCTGCTGCCTCTACCCGGAGGGCGACCCACGGGGCCCCCTCCTCATCATCGGGGGGGGGGGGGGCGGGGGCGGCGCCCTCACCGCCCCGCTGTTCTGGGCGGTTATCAAGGGTGCCTGCCAACGTGCTGGATACGCGCCAGTGGACTACGGCACCCACAGTTTCGTCGGGGAGGCAGCTGCACGGTGTACAACGCAGGCGTACTGGAAGCCAACATCCGTGAACTGGGCGGATGGGCCTCAAACGCCTACACCACATACATAATATCGGATACCACCGGCATCCGGCGTGCCACAGGCGCAATGGCCGGGCCCCCCCAGCCTCCACGACCACGCCACTACACCACTACCAGCTGGGATTTGGGACACTGGGCGAGCGTGGGGAGCATGAGCCGTCCGCCAGCTGGCGAGCCGGCGCGCAACACTCCATGCCAGGTGGAGACTCGGCGTTAATTAACTCTGACAGTGACGCACACACAACATTCGCGCAGACCGCCCACATCGGCGGCAAGTACGCTTTGCTTTATACATATTTAATTTGACTTTTATTGAATTGTTTTCCTTCAATTATTTGATTAATATGTATATGTTTGGACTTGAATAAAAAGTCTTTTTACTCCCCGCAGACGTCCGCATTCATTTAAATAAATATATATGCATACTAAAGCCAGTCACATTCTCTAGTTTGAGGGTTAATGTGTAAAATGTTATTTAGTGTATCAGCCGAGCTGTTAATTGATATATAAAAGAAATTTAGAGGAAGCCGAGAGAAGAGCTTGTATGTGTGTATGTGTGTATGTGTGTATGTGTGTATGTGTGTGTGATAAAGAGAAAGAGAAAAAGAGAGGGAATGAGAGAGACAGAAAGAAAGAGAGGTTGGGGAGAACGGGAGAAGAGGGAGAGAGGAGCCAAAGTATTCTTCTTTCGTTGGTAAATTCGGGTAAAACTTAGATGTTTATTAAATGATCAGTTATTTAGTGCAAGTGCCTTTAATAGCGATAGGTTAAATGCTTCTTGTTTGCAAACACTACTTGACATTCTACCATGCTTTGGCATAACCCTTGATGGCCATAAAACTTTACATTTTATTTCTTTGATTTACTTAAAACTGCATAGTTCGTAGCAACAACAAAAAATCAATCCCAAGATACCAATCGTTTTGAAAATTCTGTTTTCTAAATAGACTTAGAAAAGACTACAGAACCACTGAGGAGTAAACTGTGTGGGTAGGGTGCTCTCGCCCCATGCATACTTAGAAGTTAGGGTCTGCTGTCTGTGTGGACCCACCAGTGAACCTGTGACCCTGAATGCACATAGCAGGACCTTCCCAGGGGGCCCAGAACCGGCCAGGAACCAGCCAATCAGCCAATCAGACCGTGGGTGCACGCTAGCGGGCTAAGACGGAGACGCACTAGTCATTATTGAGGTAATTCTGTAGTTGTAGGCCTATTGCAGGTCAGCCTGGGGGGGTGGGGGGGAGGGCATGGGGCAGGTGGGTGTTGTTTGTTGGAGTTTTACGTCCTGGCAACATCTAAGTCATATCAGGATGAGTACCGACTTGTGACGGTGCACACTCATGGCAACTCTATAGTGCTACCCCACTGGGAAACCTGGCTATCACGACCATGACCTGATATCCCACATCATCATCATCATGCTGTCGGTCGCGATGCGACAAAGACTGCTTTCATTACTTGACTGTCGCTCTCCATTTAGCCCTCTGCTATGAGAGTGATGCTGGTATCCCACACAGTCATATTATCCTGATAATGTGCTAACTAGCCCTTGTCATATCCTATTAATGCCTAGCGCCTGGCTAGGTAGCGGCAAGTATCAATTTTATTTAGTCAATGGTTTCACTCGGCTGGTATTCAAACTCCCGACCTTCCACACGGGAAGTCCGCGCTCTACTGATTAGGTCACCACGTCCAATTAGTAGCCAAATTCAAAACGACGGTTTTTATTTCTGTTTCTTTTCAATTGTATTTAATAGTTGTTTGTTTGTTTGTCTTTTCATCCTCGCAAAAACAGAGGGAGGTCATATCAGGATGGGTATCAATAGGCGACAGCATGCACTCATGGCGACTTTTTATTGCTGCTGCCTCACTGGGAGACTGGGGCCAGTGTCACTATAACCCAATGTCCCACGCAGTTACATTGTCCATGATGTGCGCAACATGGGTAATTGATATCGCGAGACTGTGTATTTCCCATTGACCTGAACGACTTTTGGCGGCACCTATATTCTTGATTCTGAACTAACTCAATGGTCGTCGATTGACCCGCCACCTACTGTAGATTCCTTGAACTCAATACTACGCAGTTAGTGAAACTGCGCAGTAGATTTTAAATGTGACCATTGGCGCCACCTATATATTTCTTGTGAACTACGATTTGGCCACTACTGACGCGCCACCTACTGTAAATTCAGAGCAAAGCCTATGACGCAGTTACAAAGTCTAGACACTTCGACCTTAGCTTTTCAACCGATCGGACGTGCTACTTCCTGTAGATTTGCCGTCCCACCCACCCAACTAATGATATAGATCGATAGGGTTAAGTGCCTGAAATCCTAGAACTTATCATCATTTCTACTTTGAATCTTAATGTAACAGGCTAAACTAGTAAGAATAAATGCCACTATATATACAACTGTCTTGCGTTTGTTCAATTATCCGGGTACTGAGCCAATCAAACCTTATCTGTCTAATTCAGAGTACCAGGCTAAATAACCTCTATGTGTGTCAGTAAGTTTAACTTACTTATAGGGAAAAGGGAAAGGAAAGCTTATTTTATTTAATGACGCTCATTGATTTTTTATCATCGGCTATTGGACATCAAACATATGATCATTCTGACACATTTCTTTAGAGGAAACCCAGTGACACCACATAGGCTACTCTTTCCAATAAGCAGCAAGGGGTCTTTTATATGCACTTTTCCACAGACAGGACAGCACATGCCAAATCCTTAGATGAACCAGCTGTGGACCACTGGCTGGAATGGAAAATAACCCAAGCTGCAAATGGGTCATTTATAGGGCATCTAGTGAAGCAATGGGGAAAGAGGGAGTTGCCCCACTTCCGGCCATGTGTGCAGGCCGGATCACAGCTTTTGTTCCTTCTGAAGGAACATCATGCATTAACTCAGAAGACCCATATTCCAGTAGCTATGAACAGCAGCAGGAGTAGCAATAACAGCAACATAGGGCAGCTAACACCCGCCAGGGGTCAGGCCTCGTGGATTAGGAGGCACGTGATCGAAATGCTGAGCTTTGATTGGCCAGTTTACTTCACACAAGATCAGTGTAGATTACACGACACAATACAAGAAAACCCGCTGGGAGATTAGGGACTCTTTTAAAAATCAGTAAAACGCGGAGCTGTAGGAATTTGCCATTCATATACAGTAAAACCTCTCTATACCGACCCCTCCACAAATCGACCACTCCCCTATATCGATCGCTTTATTGGGTCCCAAAAGTACCATTGTAAGGATATCCTCTCTAAACCGACCATCTGCCTAAATGTACCACTTAAATTCGGTCCCATGGTCGGTCGATTTAGAGAAGTGTTACTGTATATATATATATATATGGATAGTGATAAGACTGTTATCGCGTGTAATAATCTCTGTAAGGGTCCTGCTACTACCCCCTCCCCTTCCTGGGTGGGGTGGGTCTGGCTTCCTTCACTCCCCCCCCCCCCCCCCCCCCCCCCCCCCCCCCCCCCATACGGGGGCTCTGCACAACACTCGCTCTGAAGTATATTTATATATACCTGCGACAACCTCACCAGACCAGTCGTCAACTGATATTGTGGCTGACTGTTAATGAGGTCTGCTACATCAACATAGTAGGATCATCAGTCTGACCGACAGTCGCTGCCATTGGTCTGTAGTCATTAGCATCTGGTCCTATTCACTCATATTGGGTTGACTTTATTGAACCGATTGGAGAGTGACCATTCACGGTGGCCGAATTGGTTAGAACGCAGGCTTCTTGTGCAGAAGGTCTGGCATTTGGATCCCAGCTGAGTCAAACAAATGCCGTACAAAATTGATACTTGTCGCTACCTATCCTGGTGTTTGGCATTACTAGGATAGGGCAAGGACTGTATACCTCAGTGTCAGGATCATGTGACTGAGTGGGAAATTGGGTCATAGTGCTGGTGGTCTGGTTCCCCACTGGACAGCACTATAAAGTCACCATCAGTGCGCACTATCACAAGTCAGTACCCCCGTCCTGATATGACCTTGGATGTTGCCAGGATGTAAAAAACCCTAACAAGCAATCACACAAAACCGTGAAAGTTGGAGCCTGGTCCGGTAAATGTGGTAGCTCTACACACCAATCTCTGACTGCACAGACACACTGACACACAGACACACAGACACACAGATACACAGACACACAGACACGCAGACAGCCTCACACAGCCACACGCAAACACACAGGGTGTAATCAATTAATCGACTCTGGTCACCCGAGCCACATTTTTGCGCATGCGCACATCCTGCAGACTCGGGTCGAATAATCGAATACACTTCTCCACGCTCGGGGTGACAAAAATGGTGGCCCTTTTATTTGTTTTTTAATAGCCGATATAATTACAGCAAAATATGATTTAAATATTTTTATGATGGCATAGTTTAGTGATATTTCCATTTCATTAATCTATGTTATTACCCCCAAAAAATATGTATGACTGGTACCGGTGGCTGTTATCCTGCAGGACGGTACCAGCGCAAATGTGACTCATCGCTCCTTGCAAACCCCCGCCAAGAGGTGGGTTACTGGGGTTGGGTTATTTTGCATACAGCACGTGTATTTGTCGACTCCACTCGCGGTGTTGTATTTGAAATTCTGACGACTCGGGTTACCCGAGTCGCCTGGGTCGTGTTAATCGATTACGGCCACACAGAGCCGGCAGAAAGTTGCAGTGCACGCATGCACTGGGCAGACAGCCCACGTTAACTAGCCGACAGTTTGTACAAAATTATAATTTACAGTTGGCCCCACCAAACTTGACCTACCCGGATTTGACCAGATTTTGTTATGACATGCGACTGTCAGTGTCAGAAGTGTCAATCGGCCCCGTTGGTACTAGGTCATGAAAGGACACCCGGTTGCCGTCACGTGGTGGTGTGATTGTCTTTTGCTCTCCTTCTCTCTCCCTCCCTCTCCCTCCTTTTCTCCCCTCTCTACCTCTCCCTCCCGCTCGCTCCTCTCTCCCTCTCTTCCCCTCCCCCCCTCTTAATCTCCCTCTTTCTCTCTGGCCCTCTTATTCCCATGTTTCTCTTTCCCTTTCTCTCTCCCTTTCTACCGGGTGCGGTGGCCTATTCGGTAGAGCGTGGGCCTCGCATGCGGAAGGTCGGGAATTCTGTTCCTGGTCGAGTCAAACCAATGACGTAAAAATTGTCGCTCCCTCGCCTGGTGCTCGGTATTAATAGGAAAGGGCAAGGACTCGTTACCTCAGTGTCAGGATAATGTGATTGAGTTGGATATTACGTAATGGTGTTGGTGGCACTGGGACAGCACTGTAAAGTTCCCATGAGTGTGCACTGTCACAAGTTGGTACCTCTCCTGATATGACCTTAGATGTTGCCAGGACGTAAAACTCCAACAACCAACCAACCTCTCTCCCTTTCTTCCCCCCTCTCCCCTTCTCACTCCCTCTCGCCCTCTCTCGCCCTCTCTCTACCTCTCTCCCTTCCCTTTGTCTCATCCTCTCCCTTCCTCTCTCTCCCTCTCCCACTCACTACCTCTCTGCCTTTCTCTCTCCCACTCTCCCCTTCTTTCGCACCCCCTCTCCCTCCCTCTCCCTGTCTCTTCTCCCTGTCTCTTTGCATTCTATTATTCTCTCTCCATCGGTCTACCTCCAGCCCGATCTCTTTCACCCTCCTACCCTTTCTCCTCGCTTCCTTTCTCTCCCTCTCCTCCGCCCCGCCACCGCCACTGCCTCTCTGCCTTTGTCCCTCCCCACATCTCTCCCCCCTCCCCCCACCCACCCCCACCTTTCTCCCTTCTGCCCTATCTCCCCTTCCCCCTGCCTCTCTCTCGCTCTGTGCGTCTCTCAGCCCCCTTCCCATTCCCCCTCCCCTCTCCCCCCTCCCCCCGGCTTCCCTTCCCTATGCTTTCAGCACATCGCCAACCAGGCTATGCGGCGTGATGTGAAAGGAACCATACATCAATGCTCTCCCAAGTGGCAAAATGGCTACCTGACAGACATAGAGGCACCATGAGGCTGGCCGCCGGAGAATTGGTTCGACTCGTTGTTGTCGTCGGGGAAGCCGGGAAGTGAGCCCCCCCCCAATCACCCCCCCCCCCCCCACTAGCTTCTCTCACGCACTTCCTGCTCCCACGTCGCAATTCGCTGGCACTTTACTGTCTCGTCTCCTATCTTAAATCTTATCCCGCATTGTCTGTCTTTTGTATATATCCACATAAATTTACAATATGGGGAACCGATGAGTATGTAAAAGCATGCATAGATATATGTATATATAGGGCCTACACAAATGGTATGCAGGTATTGCAGGTATAGCAATACCTCAGGGAGTTTGACGCCCATGCCCTGCAGAGTTGTAAACCACTGCCTTGTGGTACAGGTTCTTGACAGAACCGAAGGCTAAGGGAGTAAACCCTAAACAGAAAACCATGTCACTGTGGCAGCATTAAGGGCAGTTGATGTATGGAGCTCCCAACATCTCCCGACCAGCCACTGCAGGGACAAATAGTTTTGCGCGTGTCTTGACATGTTCTTGCCGGTGTGAAACCTCTATGTGCTCCCCGAGAGAGTGCCGCTGGTAACTTGCAAAAGCCAACAGCACTTCAACACCTTTGCAGGCAGCTTTCATGAGAAAGACCGACTCATGGACGCAACTCTCACAGCAGAGAGCTAAATGGAGAGCGACATATATATGTTCACTTAGATATATATATATATATATATATATATGCATATATAGTCCCTCCACAAACGAATACATACCCACATGCATAAAAATCCACATATATATGGGTCACTCTCCTGAAAACTGCTCAGCATGGGATGGGATTTTAAAACATCAATAAAAAAAACGTCCTACTTATTTTGTTTCTTATACTTTTCAAATTCATAGATTTGATGCAAGAAATAACGGAAATCAAATAAACCATGTGAAACTTTGGTCTTTTTAGTTATGACATATTTTCTGAGAAGAAATCCTCACCATTTTACAGTCAGCCATTTGTAACATGACATATGGGACATGGTTGGATCCTTACTAACATCTTGTATTGCATTGATATATCAAACAAAACAGTTCCCAAATCAAAAGGAAGTATTTATTAACATGTATACATGCTTACATTTTTAAAAACAACAACTTGATGTCTTCAGAAATAACATTACAAATTTCCATCACAGATTTAACCAGTGGTGTCTAGATGCCACACAAATATTGTACACTAATTATTCAGTGAATAAAGCATGGCTGAGAATTACTTTGTTTTATCAATATAAGCACTACATATTTCTCTATATTATGCCATGATTAATATGCTTCTCAGTATGAAATTATTTAATTTTGCTTTGATTTTTTTATTAAGCATGGTGTCCTAAACATGTGTTACATCTCAGCAACACATGTTATACTGCCATATGACATAGCTTAAAGTTGCATAGTCCGATGGTTTTGAATTTCTGTATTTTTTCTGAGATAAATATATTAGATTGATCACTAGTATCTATTTTACATTAGTTCAAAGTTACTTTTATTTTAAATATTAAACTTTTGAGATATTTTGAGTGGAAATATGTCAAATTAGTTTTGGCAAGCTTGCCAAAACTCTGACACCATAGACTTCTGCAGTAACAGGTTCTATTAAATTGACTCGGTATTGCCTTCTATGTAGAAACAACTGCTTAATAAGGTCATCAGTATCTAAGTTAGATATGTAAGATCAAATCTAGATAATTGGTTTGGTTTTGAAAAAAAATTGGTGGGTGGGGGTGGGGGTGGGGGGGTGGGAGGAAGGGTTGTTGCTGCTGACATTGTGTTTGTCGCAGGAACCGGGCTTCAGCAGCCCCGTCGCTGTAGCGTTGGTGTGTGGCGCTGTCTGTGTGCTGACGGTGAGTGGTTGATTTGCCGCGCTCCCTGGCGGTGTGGGGTTCCCTTGCGCCGCCCTGACAGTCCCTGATGAGGGGAGGCGGGAGAGGAGGGGGGGGGGGCAAGGAAGAGGGGAGCGGGAGGGGAGGGGGGAGCGGGAGGTGAGCGGGGGCGGGGGGGGGGGGGGCAGGGAGCGGAATGGGATGAGGGGTAGCGGGAGGAGTATCAAGTGTTTATCGACCATTTGTTTGTTTGTTGGCGTTTTACATCCTGGTAGCATCTAAAGTTATATCAGGAGAGGTACCGACTTGCGACAGTGCACACTCATGATGTCTTGATAGTGATGCCCCACTGAAAGACCAGGCCACCAGCATCATGACCGAATTTCCCATTAAGGAGCATTATCATAATACTAAGCTAACCAGTCCTTGCCCTATCGTTGTAATGCTGAGCGACAGGCTACGTGGCGACAAGTATAAATTTTGTACGTCATTGGTTTGACTCAACAACTTTTCAAACTCCTGACCTTCCGCATGAGAAGCCTGTGCGCTACTGATTCGGCCAGGGGGCCAGGATCAGGTTAATGTGTGACTGAGTGGGAAATCAGATCATGGTGCTGGCGGCATGGTCTCCCAATGGGGCAGCACTATGAAGTCATCATAGGTGTGCACTCTCACAAGTCGATACCCGCCCTGATACGACCTTAGATGTTTCCAGGACGTAAAACTCCAACAAACAAACCATCATCCATCTCCTTAACCATGGTGTCGTTGGGGCACCATATATGAATTTGTAACCAGTTTGATCCATTTCTCTTACATAAAGTAGTGTACCAAATACACACATACTCACACACACTCACACACACAGGGGCTAGTAAGCACAGCCTGCGTGTAACGTATAGCTTGCACTGCGGCTGCGCCGTTCCCTTCGGGATCCCTTATGTCAGCCAGAGACAATAGGCCTGACCCTCTGCCCGCGCCCCCCCCCCCCCCGCCCCCACACGGACGCCCCCTGGGGGCTGGAGGCGAGTATATTCGACCGGTACACCGGTGCCACTGTCCACACCGGGGCTCAGCGGAGACTATGTGGGGATTGTATTTGTAGGTTAAGCTCTTCATGGATGTGGTTTCTCCGCCATTCCACTTCCGCCCATACCATGATTAATATAATATAATAATAATGATAATTTTTTTAATTTGTTTTTATTGAGGCTGTATTTATACTGTCCATAGCAAGCTTGTTTTCAATGCTGGCCAGTTGTATTGTTGGTGTTATTTTACCACACAGTAGCTGCTGATAAGGTATTTGATTGCCTGCATTTCAGTAGCAGATAGATAATTGGTTGGTATGGTTAGAGGCCTATGTTATTTTGTTGTTGATTTTCTTGGCATATAATAATACTAATAATGAAATACTGATTTCCTCATGATCAGTGTGTTTGATATTTATATCAGTAATGTTTCACACGAAAAAGGAGAAAGCAGAAGTACAATATTTATGAGGCGCTTTCCCCAAGTAAAAATATCAGCATTTTCATTGCGGATTCTGATTTTGTTGTTGTTGTTGCTTGGATTTCAGTTGATTGGTTGGTTGTTGGAGTTTTACGTCCCTGCAGCATCTAAGGTGATATCAGGACTGGTACCGACTTGTGACAGTGTCCACTCATGGCGAATTTATAGTGCAGCCCCACTGGGAAATCAGACCACCAGCACTGTGACCCGATATCCCACTCAGTCACATTATCCTGACACTGAGATAACCAGTCCTTGCCATGTCCTATTAATGCCAAGCGCCAGGCTAGGAAGCGACAAGTTATGCAAATTATTGGTTTGACTCGACCGGGACTCGAACTCCCGATCTCCCACACGGGAGCCCTGCACTCTACCGATTCGGCCGCTGCGTCCGGTTATTTCGATGAAAATACTCCATTCTACATGCTTTAATTTTTCTGTCAATTGGTCCGTATTAGACTTTATTTCTAAATAATAAAAAGTGGATTAACAAAAACACTAGCTGTTGCGGAGACACATCTCACATGTTTCCATTAAGTGGTGAGAGGGTGACCAGCTAAACACACACACACACACACGCACACACACACACACACACACACACACACACACACACACACACACACACATTCACCACCACCAGCACCGCCACCCCCCAAACAAAACAGTTTTTTAAAGACGAGGCTACCCAGAATTCCAAATTGATTGGGGGCTTAGGTGTGAAATGATATTTTCTCTCTGTCTTTGGGCGCCTGGAGCTGGAAAAATCGATATTTCCTTCCGCTGTGCAAGTGGGCGCCGTCAGTAGTACGAGACGGCGATGGTGGCGCCGCAACGGCCGTGTGGGGCATCCAGTGTGTGCAGTCTAAGTAGGCCCTGGTATCTGTAGCGCTCATTACACCGGACATTAGGTTTTTTGGGGTGTCAATCAGACGTCCATACTTCATCCTTCCATATATGTATATATGGAGATATGGAAATGGAAATGGGGCGGGGGTCGGGTTAGGGGGATTTACAAAGAACGCAAAACAGAGCCCTCAGAACAGTATTCCAAGGCAAGATACTAAGTGTGGTTGAAATGCATAGCAGTGCCGGGCTGGACACTCTGGATGTACATAGGAACCTACACCTAATGACGTTGATGTATAAACGTGCAAGTGATGACAAATACATAGATCGCACAACCAGGATAACGAGAAGGGGGACATTGACTCTGCTCTGGGTGCCCAACCCAAATACAAATAAGTTAATCAGAGCTCTGATTTACAAAGGAAGTGTCATGTGGATTGAACTCCTAACCAAAACCAGAGAAGCGGGTTCGATACTTGCCTTTAAAAATGCATACCGAGCTCACCTGGTTATTCATGCCCAAAACCTGGCACTGCAAATATATAATACGACCTTCTGAACGACCCATTAACTCCGCCCTCTCTCATGCCTGCTCTCTCCCTGCATGTCCGCCCCCCTGCCCATGGACTCCTTCCCTCCCATCCACATTTGACACACAACTGTTATAACTCAATGACTCGAGACCCACTACCACTACTTGAGACCCATTACCACCACTGAATAACTACATCTTCAACCAGCAATGCATGCAATATAAACCACTATACATGCACAACATGGCACTATCTAAAGACTAACCGTTATTAAAACCAAATGTAACTGATATACAAACACAGCATATGATTTAACCACTAGTGTACATTTCTGCACACTCTATCTTGATGCACATACCTTGCACTATGTTGAGTACCCATACTGTACACTATGCAGCATAGGCTGCTCCCCCACTTTCTTTTTATGTTCAGAATGGGTTGTGCTGCACACAATGCAACACATTCCACTTCCACTATGTACAGATCAAATGCGATCACTCCAACGGCTGGAAGACCACTGCCCCGGCGCTGACAAAATATGTATTCAGATGAATAAAATGTTCACCAAAAAAAAAAGTATGGACCTCTGATTGACCCCCCAAAAACCTAGTGTCCGGTGTAATGAGCATATATATATAATATATATATAGTATATATATATATATATATATAAGATTCATCACGTAGTGACTATATGCTGGAGTTTGACCGCGCACTAAGGCACTAAGGGCACCAGCGGCAAAATCATATATATATATATATATATGACATAACTGGGTCGTAACATTAGATATAATAGCATCTGATGCAATGCCTGAGTTGCCTTGGATACATCATCAATGGTGATACCGTCGTATATAAATAACACTTTATAATAGCACACACCTTTCTATAAGGCGATACTATTTTCACACGTAAGGTATATAACATATAAGGGGATACTATATCGCTGTGTCATTTCCACCAGATGGCGTCGCTTCACTCGAAAGTAATAGGAACCCCAGATAACACTAAGAACACCGCCCCCGGCTCACACACACAAATACACACACACACACACACATCGACACACATTCAAAACAATACCAGATAGGAGACTGTTCAGGGCGCCCCGTGTGCTTCACAAACCCGCCTTCCTTACAGAGACAGAGTGGATAAAGTTGGTTGGTTGTGGGGGGTTTTACGCGACGCATAACACGGTGCCCTGGTGGTGAACGGGGTAACTGCTCACAGCTGTGACGTGCAATTCTTGGGGAAAGGAAAACACGAACTAACTACAGGCAATGCGGAAGATCGGGAAGCAATGCGCATGCCGGATGGAACCTAGATAAAAGATTCACCCGCTACTTGTAGTACATGGGTGAAGGACAACGTAGTGTAAATACGGGCGAAAATAGGTTTAGTATGGAACCTGAACTAGAAACCGTGGCTCCAGTATCAAATGGCTGCATATATTGGCACAGAGTTGGTGAAATTGGCGAGAATGCAAAAGGACAAGATGGCGGCTGCAGAACGCCGTCAATTTCACTTTTAAATCTGATTAAATTAGATATTATATTATATTTTTCAACTCAAAGGTAGCGGGCTATCAATAAGACATATGTAAAGAATAAATGTTGCTTCTTATATTGTGAAAATGTTGCTTCTTATATTGTTAACCCGCTTTTTCGACCGTTTTTATATAGGGTTGGTATTCACCCGTGTACTGCGATTACGGGTTGAATACTTTATCTAGATGGAACCATGTTTGTAATATGACACTCCCTCCCTCCCTCCCTCCGTCGCTCCCTCCCTCCATCCCTCTCTCCCTCCCTCCCTCCCCCTCCCTCCCTCCCTTCCCCCATCCCTCCCCCACTCTCCCCCCTCCACCCCCTCTTCCCTCCCTCTTCTCCACCCCCCCACTCATCCCTTCCGTCCCCTTCCTCCCTCCATCCTCTCCCTCCTCTCTACCCTCCTCTCCCGCTTCCCCCCTCCTCACCCCCCTCCTCCGAAAGGTTTAACAACACCAATAGTAACCCATTGCTATCTTTTTCTGCTTTTCGGTTTACAGTTTCTACAGCGGTAACATCTCTATTCAAGTTGCATAGGAACCCGCACAAAACTCTGGAGTATGCAAATATTCCTTCATTTCCCCACCCTCCCTCATATTTGGCCAACAATTACCAAATAGTCCTAAATGTAGTTATTAAGTAATTGTGGCAATACACAATATTCCCCCATCACAATAAAATTAGGGTTATAGTCAAATTAAAATGGCAATTTTGCTTCTTGATCTTTTTATTTATTTCTGGGGTGTATGTGTGTATGTGGAATTATCAAGCAGCCATCATTTAAACTACAATGTATTATGTAAAATACAATAGATCCACGAGATTCTTTGTTTTTGTGAGTGTGTGTGTGTGTGTGTGTTCGTGTGTGTTTTAAACTAACATTAGCTGTGCATGCTATGAGATGTAAAAGAACTGTTGATGCCAGTATAGGGTGAGATGGGGGCCACACGCAGCCCTCAGGCATTGGGCATGACTGGCTGGGTGAGGGTTAATAGAAACACGCATATGGCGACCAGATAGTGAATAAATAATGCCATCACCAACAACAACTGTAGCAAAAAATCTCCTTACTAACATTTTCGCCTCTTTTTGTGTGCAAATATATTTATTTCTCTAAACAAAGTGTTCTTTTCAGCGCCGAGATACCGGTCTTTCAGCCATTGTTGATAGTTATTTACAGTTGCAAAAACAAAAGACAATATAACACTTAAAAGAAATCTTCATTACCAGAAAAGAAATTGCAAACATAAGGGTTTCTCATACATATGATGATATAGCCTTAGTCTAACTATTTTGGGGTCTATGTACCCCCTTCCCCCAAAAACTAAGACAATTATGTACTGTTTGAAAGTTTGACTATTCGAACAAATTAAGAATGAAGTATTCATCTGTTAATTATGTGTATGATTTCTTTGGGAGGGGGGGTGGGGGAGGGTGTGTTTGTGGGGGGGGGGGGGGGGATGGGCGCCATCCAGTCGGTAGCGAAGCAACCACACATAGTCATTGCCCGAGGCACCATTGGAAATGGAAGGTAGACAGACACGTGTAATTTTACTTGTTCAAAAAAACAACTTGTTATACAATTAAAAAGAGAGATTCCCAAAATAAAATCTATTTGTAAGGTGACCACCCCTCTCTCCCTTCCTCCATCCCTCCCTCCCCCCTCCCCCATCCCTCCCTCCTCCCTCCCCCCCCCCCTCCCCCACCCTCCCCCACCCCTCCCTCCTTCCCTCCCCCCTTACTCCTCCCTCCCCCATCACTCCTTCCCCTCTCCCTCCCTCCCTCCCTCCCTCCCTCCCTCACTGACATCCTGGCCTACCACGATATGAGAGAACAAACACCATCACATTAAAAATGGCTTCTCCCTAGGGATCTGTTAATATTGAAATACTGCTAAAAGAGCATTTTCTGTTTGTATTCTTATCTTGTCATGTATCAAATTGAAACCTAGTCAATGCACAACAGGTTTTAGAATTTAATTTAAACTATGAAATGTTTTGGCCAGAAGAGGGATTATAGTTGCTGACATGGCATTAACTCATCACTCACTCATTTTTTTTGAAAGGCACTGCGGGAGTTTATTTACACAACCAGTAATGTGAAATGGAGGCTGCAGTGAACTGAGGGCAGTCAGTTTAAGTTGTCATCATACCTGTGCGGTTGCCGAATCGGTAGAGCGCGGCCCTCGCGTTCGGGAGATCGGGAGATCGGGAGTTCGGTTCCTGGTCGAGTCAAACCAATGACGTACAAACTTGGTACTTGTCGTTTCCTAGCCTGGCAATTGGCCAAATACTGGTTAGCTCAGTGTCAGGATAATGTGACTGAGTGGGATACCGGGTCATGGTGCCCGGCAGCCTGATTTCCCAGTGGGGCAGCACTATAAAGTTGCCATGAGCGCGCACTGCACAAGTCGGTACCCATCCTGATATGACCTTAGATGTTGTCAGGATGCAAAACTTCAACAACCATCCAACCATTATAGCTCACGATGACATGTCTGACGCAAACTAGTTGCGATTTTCTCTTGAAAATATCATCTGTAATATTATTGCATCCATTATCAATTAAGAGAGATCTATGCAGTGACCGAATCGGTTGAAGTGTTGGCTTCCCGTGTGGACTTGCGGGTGTTCAAATTGTGTTCCAAGTCAAAGAAATGACTTACAGAATTTATACTTGTCACTTGTGTTTGGCATTAATGGGATAGGAAAATTACTGGTTACGTCAGTATCAGGAAAATGTGACTTAGCGGGATAACGCGTGCGGGTGCTAGCAGCCTGGTCTCCCAGTGGGGCAGCATTTACAAAGTCACCATGAATACACGCTGTCACAAGTCATTATCCATCCACATATTACCTTAGATGTTGCTAGGACCTAAAACCCCATCTCGGGGCTGAGCAAAATAAAATACAAAAATACACTGTTTGAAAGCATATATGACTAACCATAGCATAGGACCGGATGTGGTGGCCGATTCGGTAGAGCGCAGGCCTCCCATGTGGGAGATCGGGAGTTCGATTCCAGGTCGAGTCAAACCAATGACTAGCATTACTAGAATAGGGCAAGAAGCAGTGGAATGAGGAAGATGAATTGTTTGCGATTGAAATTTCTCCTCCTTAATCAACTAATGTACCAAAAACAACAACCCAAAAAGCTGCTTACTCTTGCGACTATTATTCAGATTTCCCCATGGAAAGTCTCCCAAGACGCTAACTAGCAGCTTCCTGAACAGCTTGCTAATGCATCCTCACGCGCAGCTCACTCAAACTAAAAGAGCCAGGCGAGCAGTTTGTTGGAGACACCATGAGCAGCTCAGCAGACATGAGCAACTCCAAAAGCACTCTAGAACAGCTAAGTCTAAAAATACAAGAACAAAATCAAAGCTCACGACAACTTACCTAGCATGGACCTGCTTAGCCGAAGCGGAGTTGGCTATTTGTGCAAAGCGGTATACTTTATCCGCTTACGGAGGAGATCCTCAGCAGTTCCATGACCGAACCAATCCCAGATGTGCACAGCCATTGAAAGCTCCTCAGGCAAAAACAAAAAAACAAAAAGGGCTGGTTGGTTGTTTGGGTTTTATGTCCTGGAAACAATTAAGGTCATATCAGGACGAGTATCGACTTCTGACAGTGCACTCTCATCGTGACTTTATAGTGCTGCCCCACTGGAAAATCAGGCCACCAGCACCATAACCTGATATCCCACTCAGTCACACATATAATGACACTGAGCTAACCAGTCCTCACCCAATCCTATTAATGCCGAGCGCCAAGCTGGGAAAAGTATTAATTTTGAAAGTCATTGGTTTGACTCGGCCGGGAACTGAATTCCCGATCTCCCGTATGGGAGGGAGGCCTGTGCTCTACCGATTCGGCCACCGTGCCCGGCATTGTTAGGTTCTCGAGCAGCTCGGCACAAGCTGTTGTTGGTTCGAAAGGTCGGCTTCTCAGGGTGGTTGGTTCACTCTCACCTCGACTCCAGCTGGACTATAAACACACTATCATCCGCATACGCAAAAAGAGATTATCACCCTCCATTAGAAATATGGAGGACAATGATCGAATCGGAATATGTTTTGTGTATATGAATGGCAATATGAACTGAGTTGTTTGCGTATAAAGTCCCCCCGCAGATGAGTTGGTGGGTTCGAATCCTGGTATGTCCTATGAAGCGTGATCTCAGAACCCCCCCCCCTCCCTATTGGGAGGGGGGGGGTTCTTTTCTTGGGCCGAATGTACAAAAGGATCACTGCTGGACAATAGCACTGTGGACTGTCTTTTTTGTTTATTTTGTTGTATTTTCGTTTTTACCTCTAAAACAGTAATTATATTTTGGATGCAGTTGTGGATCTCGACACAAATAGGGTGTTTGCGTAACTCCCTAGACGTCAATCCCTCACTCATCGACTCCCTCATCGACTCACTCATCGACTCACTCATCCACACACTCACTTATACACTCACTCACACTCAGTCACTGACTTACTAAACATACTCATTCACACACACTCACACACTCGACGCACTTCTCCACTCATTCACTCACTCCCTGACTTCGTCACTCACTCACTCCTCCACTCCCTCGCATACTCACTCACTCGCTCACATGCACTCCTCCTCACACTCACTTACACTCGCTTGCTCTCTCACTCATTCATGCACTCACTGTCACTCCCTCTCACTGACTGACTGACTGACTGACTCAGTCATTCATTCACTCCCAGACTCACACCTCCACTCACACTCACTCACACCCACTCACACTCACACTCACTCACACTCACTCACACTCACTCACACTCACTTACACTCACTCACACTCACTCACTCATTTCTCCACTCACTCACTCACTCACTCACTCACCCACTCATCCACTCATCCACTCACTCACACACTTGGAGCAGAAGAAGAATCCCCCCGCAAAGTGGGATGGTGAGCTGCTCTCAGGACATCTGTAACCACTTCCGGGTTAACTCAACTGCCCAAACTGTCTTGTCCCCGGCCACTGGTCTGCCTTACGGGAACCATCGGGGTGTCTGTCAGAATGCTGGTACACATGGCATCAGGATCTGAGCATCGGGGTGCAATGCCAGCCAGACAGGGGTGGCCGAATGAATGGAGTGTCCGCCTCCCGTTTTGGTAGGTCATGGGGTTCGAAAGCCTGGGAAAAAGTGTTCTTAACCAGTGCTATACCCATTGATCTCAATGTTAGCCAAACCTTTCCTGGCATATTGATATGCAATATGAAAACATGTGAAAAACCAACAGTTCCCTTGATGTGCATATGTATATGTCATGTCACTTTCAATAACCGGGCGCGGTGGCCGAATCAGTATAGCACAGGCCTCGCATGCGGAAGATCGGGAGTTCACAAGTTCGGTTCCCGGTCGAGTCAAACCAATGACTTAAAAATTGATACTTGTCGCTTCTAGCCTGGTGCTCTGCATTATTAGGATAGGGCAAGGACTGGTTAGCTCAGTGTCAGGATAATGTGCCTGAGTGGGATATCGGATCATGGTGCTGGTGGCCTGATTTCCCAGTGGGGCAGCACTATAAAATCGCATGAGTGCGTACTGTTACAAGTCGCCACCCGACCTGATATGACCTTAGATGTTGCTAGGACATAAAACAACAACAAACAAACAAACATTCAATAAGACGACAGATAAGGGGCCGTTCAAAGTGATCAAAAATCATCATTTTAATAAACGCTTTGTATGAGTGTGAAAATGTTGATAACGTTGGACGACCCCTAACTAGCTTGTTGCATTGAAACTTCATTGACATTATATTAAACTACGTATAAGTATCCATCTGAAAAAGGGAGATGTAATGTATCTTAATTGGCCAGCCAGCTAATAAGGCGATCACGTGACCAGTAGCTGAGATAAGGACTGATTAATAAGTAATAAAGGCGGTTGCAGTACAGAGCACAGAGTGTCCACATGTATATTATAATTTATAGCCACTGGCACCATGACACGATATCGCGCCCAGTCACATTATGCTGATACTGATTAACCAGTTCTTGCCCTATCTTAGTAATGCTGAACGACAGGCTAGGGATTGACAGGTATACAATTTATAAGTCATTGCTTTGACTCCGCTGGGATTCGAACTCCCGACCTTCCGCATCCGGTGTAATAATAAATACCTCGTGATTATATTTGAAGATAAACAATGCAGCATCATGATCAGGTCATGGTGCTGGCAGCCTGGTCTTCAAGTGGGGCAGCACTATAAAGTCGCCATGAGTGCGCACTGTCACAAGTCGGTACCCGTCCTGATATGACCTTAGATATTGCTAGGACGTAAAACAACAACAAACAAACATGCAGCATCATGTCAGCAAGCATGGCCATCATAATACTTAAAACCCAATTATATGACCCACCTTTCTCTAATGCTAATAGATATGGGCCGAATTCCTCCCCACCGTCCCTCAGCCTTGATTTGATGTCACGTGACCCATTTGATGTCATGTGACGGGCTCTTGTATGTCCTATGAAGCGGGCTACATCACAGAGAACACGGCTCTAATTGGCTAAGACGAAAATCATGCAGGTGATAGGATTGCTGTCATTGGCTCAGCCCATCTATCCAATCACAAATGAAAGAAACCTGAACCGAGATCTGTGCAGCTCAAGTAATTTGTAGATGAAGGTATCGGCTCAGTCATTCATCTGGGGGGGGAAAGGTTTGTTTGTTGTTTTGCGTCCTAGCAACATCTAAGGTCACATCAGGACGGGTATCGACCTAGAGACAGGGCTCACTCATGGCGACTTTATAGTGCTGCCCAACTGGGAGACCAGGGTGCTGGCATCATGACCCGATATCCAACACAGTCACATTATCCTGACATTGTGCTACCCAGTCCTTGTCGTATCCTATTAATGCTGAGTGCCAGGCTAGGTGACAACAAGTATCAATTTTATAAGTCATTGTTTTGACTCGGCTGGGATTCGAACTCCCGATCTTCCACACAGGACCAGATGGGGTGGCCGAATGATTAGAGCGTCCGTCTCATGTTTTGGGAGATCGGGAGATCCATACCCATGAGTTGGTGGGTTCGAATCCTGGTCGAGTCAAACCGATGACTTAAAAATGTATACTTGTCACTTCCTAGCCTGGCACTCAGCATTATAAGGATAGGGCAAGGATTGGTTGGCTCAGTGTCAGGATAATGTGACTGAGTGGGATATCGGGTCACAGTGCTGGTGGTCTGATATCAGGTCATGGTGCTGGCAGCCATGGTTTCCCAGTGGGCAGCACTATAAAGTCGCCATGAGTGCGCACTGTCACAAGTCAGTACCCATCCTGATATGACCTTAGATGTTACTAGGACGTAAAACAACAACACACTAATAAACAAACCTTCCACACCGGAAGCCTGCGCTCTCTTGATTGTGCCTCCGCATTTGGGTGGGGGGTGGGGGGAGGGGGGAAGGGTGAAGGGTGTGTATCAGCCAGGGGACAGGGACGTGATTCATCAATGTGCTGCCTCACCTGCTGGTGCGTTTTACTTATGCATCACTAAACTAGAAAAAAGGGACCAGACGGGATGGCCGAATCAGTTGAGCGTCCGTCTCCTGTTTTGGGAAATCGGGGGATCCGAACCGATGAGTTCGTGGGTTCGAACCCTGGTCCAGTCAAACTGATGACTTAACAATTTATACTAGTCACTTCATAGCCTGGCGATCGACATTATTAGGACAGGGCAAGGACCGGTTGGCTCAGTGTCAGGATAATGTGCCTGAGTGGGATATCAGGTCATCGTACTGGCGACCTGGTCTCCCAGTGGGACAGCATTATAAAGTCACCATGAGTATGCACTGTCATAAGTCGGTACCCGTCCTGATATGACCTTAAATGTTGCTAGGACGTAAAACAACAACAAACAACAACTAAACTAGAAATCACCAACGGCGATTAATGCAACCTAGGTTTTGGCATATATATACATGTAGCATAGCACATGTGATGGTACCAGTGACTACTGTGCAATGTTTTTCCCGGGCCGCATTCAGGCCTATTACGCCATTCCCAAAGGTGGGGGTTGGGGTGGGGTTGGGGTGGGGTGGGGGGGAGGTTGGTTGGAATGGAGAGGGAGGGCCCCTGAAGTCTTGTGTAAACCAACTTCCTCTAGGCCAACCCTCATTTCCCTACCTATCACAGACCCTCCCAGGGGGTCCCAGATTTCCTTCCATCCACTTCCGGTAAATACACGTTGTGTTCAGCTTAGGCTTGAGCTGCTCACTAAAATAGGCTCTAGAGGCAATGAGCTACTCAACGCTAAGAATCAGCGCCGCTTTTTAACTAAACAGGATTGCCGACCGTTTTGTCTTGGGGGGGGGGGGGGGGGGGGGAATAGCATGCCATGAATACCACGCCGACTTGTAAAGTTGTAACAATTAATTGTTCAAAGATATATAATAAACACCTGGCACAAATGGCACCAACGTTTTTGTATTAGCTAATACAAAAGTTTTTGTAGTACCTACTATTACAAAAACTATTGCTATAAATATAAATTATGCATTAGTTTGCCCTCATGTAATTCATAAATCGCACTATAGATCTGACCAAAATATCATGCAACATATCTCCAGACACTACTATATGCTTGTACTTGTATTTGTAGTGAAGTTGTCAATTACAATTTATCCGACCACCTCACATTGGCCTCTTGGAACAAAGTAGTTCAGATTAATGTGGGCTTACTGTATTCCATACAAATATATGCGGTGGCCGAATTGGTAGAGGCACTGGCTTATCAAGTGGAAGCTCGGGAGTTCAAATCTCGGCTGAGTAAAACTAATGACTTCTAAAATTGATACTTGTCGGTACCTAGCCTTGAGCTTGGCATTAATAGGATAGTGAAAGGACTGGTTAGCACATTATTAGGATAATGTGACTGTATGGGATATCGGGTCAGGGTGCTAATGTCATGGATTCCCAGTTGGGCAGCACTATAACGTAGCCATGAGTGTGCACTGTCACAAGTCGGTACCGTGTTGATAGATTATGACCATAGATTTTGCTAGGACGTAAAACCCTAACAAATAAACAGATGTTTGTTCCCTGAGTGGGGCTGTGTGCTGAATAGATGGGCTGTTTACCTGTAAGAACCAGATGTGTATTTTCCCGCTAACAATGGGCTGCTTCAAATCATTGAACATACACAGGGCTTGACGCTCCCAGCAAAACATAGTAATAACACAGATAATGATAATAATCATGACAGTGATAATTGAACGTGATGATGAATACTGATGGTAATGATTGTGATGCTGATGGTGGTGGTAATGGTGATGAAAATGATGGCTATGATGAAAGTAATGGTGGAGATGATGATGGTGGTGATGATGGCACTTTGGTAGTGGTGATGGTGGTGATGATGATGGTCAAGATAATGATGACATGGTGACAATGGTGGTGATGGTGATAAATATAGTGATGATGACTTGTGGTGGTGATGATGGTCATAAAATTGATGATGGTGGTGATAATAGTGACTTGTAACAGTTATAATGCTGGTGATAATTGTGATGCGCTAAATGCTGGCACCCTGTTGCTGGTTTCCGGTGTTCTGTCCACTGCTCTCTTCCTACTAGCATGCAACCATTAAAACCCCTGTCACACCTTGCCGGATTGAGCAGCGGACAGAATTGTCTAGTCCAATGGTGTTCGGGCGTGATAAGTATCAAAATGTATTAAAGTGTCACAAAATGTTGCGATATCGAGTCAAAGGCAGCCGGACGAACGGACATGAAACAGACATGAAACGGACATGAATGGATAGCCAATGGACGAAACAAACTCAAACCGGACAAAAACCATAGACGTCAATCCAGCGGCATCCGTTCCAAGTTTTGTGCATGTTCAAAACTTTTAATGGATCAGGCCGGATATCAATGGATATCAACAGATATGCAACGGATATGCAACAGACACAAACCGGACTTTGCCGGATATCAACAGTCTTTGTTTGGTTTCTTTCCATTTCCTCAATCCGGCGAGGTGTGACAGGGGCTTAAGGAACACACCAACCGTAAGGCCACATAACCAGATACAATTTTCCTAGATTTGACTCTGCTGGTACTGGTGTACTCATTAAAATTGAATAGAATTCTCACAGTTTAAGCCTATGAATGTCCAGCATGATTTGCTTCTTTATTTTTTCATTTCCTAATCTCCAACATGAATATTTTAAAACTAAAATAAAACGCTTCAAACTAAATTAATGTCAATTTTAATTATCAACCTAATATATTTATCTAAACAAAATATTGCAGAAACTCAAAACCGTCGGGCCTGGGCAAATTCAAATTCTCACTTTGAGCTGAGTCTTCTCTGTGGGACTTAAAAATTGATACCGGTCACTTCCTAGCCAGGCGTTCGTCATTATTTGGATAGGGCAAAAACTGGTTGGGTCAGTATCAGGATAATGTGATTGAGTGGGATATCAGGTCATGGTGCTGGTGGCCTAATCTCCCACTCCCAGTGTGGCAACACTATGAAGTCGCCATTAGTGCGTGCTGTCATAAGTCGGTACCAGTCCTGATATGACCTTTGATGTTGCCAGGACATAAAAACTCCAACAACCAACCATCCATCTCTGCGGTACCACGTTGGGGGGCAGGGGGGGGGGGCATAATGGTGTGCAGGCCGGTGTAGTAAGTTCAAAACACTACCCCACAAAAACACTATGGTAGTGTTTTCAACCTAGGTTCAAAACACTACGGTAGTGTTTTGAACCTGGTTGATGGTAAGTTCAAAACACTACTGTGGCCACGCTCAAAACACTATCCTTAAGTTCAAAACACTACCTTTAAGTTCAAAACACTACTCTATTTTCTTAGGGTGGAGCAGTATGTATTAATGTGGGTCAGCCGGTTGCTGGATGTTGTCCTAGCATCATCTAAGGTCATATGAGGACGGGTATCGACTTGTGACAGTGCACACTCATGGGACTTTATAGTGCTGCCCAACTGAGAGACCAGGCCACCGGCCCGATATCCCACTCAGTCATATTAGCCTGACACTGAGCAAACCTTGCCCTATCCTATTAATGCTGAGCACCAGGGTAGGAAGTGACAAGTATCAATTTTAAAGTCATTGGTTTGACTCAACTGGGAACCGGACTCCTGACCTTCCGCATGCAAGGCCCATTCTACCAAATAGGCCACCTGGTGGGGCAGTAGGGTGGGGAAGTTTGTTTGTCTTTGTTTGTTGTTTTGCATCCTAGCAACACCAAAGGTCATATCAGGATACATACTAACTTGTGACAGTGTGCACTCATGGTGACTTTATAGTGTTGCCTCACTGAGAGACCACGCTGTCAGAACCATGACCTGATATCCCACTCAGTCACATTATCCTGACACTGAGCCAATCAGTCCTTGCCCTATCCTAATAATGGCGAGCGGCTGGCTAGGAAGTGACAAGTATAAATTTTTATGTCACTGTTTTGACTCGACCAGGGTTCGAACCCACAAACCCATGGGTTCGGATCCCCCAATCTCCCAAAGCAGGAGAGGGTTGCTCAACTCATTCGGCCATCCCATCTGCTCTTCTCAGACGTTGTTAAACGCCGCAACACTATCATGTTTCTTGTTTGTTTCTTGTTGTTTTGTGTCCTAGCAACATCCAAGGTCATATCAGGATGGGTACCGACTTGTGAGAGTGCGCACTCATGGTGACTTTATAGTGCTGTCCCACTCGGAAACCAGGCCACTGGCACCATGACCTGATATCCCACTCAGTCACATTATCCTGACACTGAGCCAACCAGTCCCTGCCCTATCCTGTTAATGCCAAGTGCCTGGCTAGAAAGCGACAAGTATCAATTTTTAAGTCATTGGTTTGACTCGACCAGGGGTTTGAACCCACGACCCCACGATCTACCATCATGGGAGACGGGCGCTCTAACTGGCGCCGACGTAACACGACGTAACGTGACATAGCTCGACGTCAGTCTAACGTAATTCTGATGTCATCATAACGTAACCCAACGTACGTCAACGTAATGACGAATAATGACCACATGAGGCTTACGTTGGCTCGTTACGTCGTAGTGTGACAGGGGTATAACCCGCCGTACCTCAACGTAATGACGAAACGTCACCTACATCGGCTTACGTTAACATTGGGTTATGTTGGGCTTAAGCTCAGGCTTATGTTGAGATTCGTTTGACGTTCGTGGTGCACACGCCGCAGCGCTATCAGCATATACTACTAATACATGCTTCAAACGCCGCAGCACTATCAGCGTATACTACTAATATGTGCTTCAAACACAGCAGCAGGGTCAGCTAGTGTTTTGAACTTGGTAGTGTTTTGAACGTACGTAGTGGTAGTGTTTTGAACTTAACAGTAGTGTTTTGAACCTAAGTTCAAAACACTACCGTAGTGTTTTGAACGTAGGTTCAAAACACTACCGTAGTGTTTTGAACGGCGTAGTGTTTTGAACGTCCTACACCGGCATGGTCGGTGAGATGTTGGTTGGGGACGGGGTGCGGTGCGGAAGGGGGCAATGGGGGGGGGGGCTCAATGAGGCGGGGGGGTCGGTCGTGGGAGCGCCATGTGGTAGAGGAAGGGGTAGGGTGCGGGAAATTGAGTGTGATGGAATAGCATGTTTAGGGCGGGCAAGAAGGGGAAGGGCCACTGTATTGATTGGAGGAGTCGATGTGCTTGCACATGTGCACTGATAGCACGAGGGGGCCCGTCGGGTCTGGTCCCGCCCCGGCTTCACCCCGCCCTGCCCCGCCCCGCCCCGCCCCGCCCCGCCCCGCCCCGCCCCGCCCCGCCCCGCCCCGCCCCGCCCCGCCCCACCCCGTCCCAGCCACCTTCCTGCACCTTCCACAATTATTTTTTTAATTGTGAGCATTTTATCTTCATAACTGTCTTTTGACACATATGTATGTGTACATATATGCATATATATGTATATATTATTTATATATATGTGTGTGCACATATATATATATTATATATATATCTGTACATATATACTTGATATATACAGATCTATATACACACATTAGTGCAGGGAGGAGCTTAAACAAGGGGTTCTCATTCAATGGAATATTGTGCAAATATGGCTGAAGTAAAAATGTCTAGATTCTTTCTAGCCATTGGATGTTTTTTTCCTCCCTCCGATTTCGATTTCCGCGATTTTTTATATTTACCGATTAATGTTAAACAAAATATCAAAATACCAGGATGTATATGACAACAATTGGTTAGTCCCGTTCTGATATGACCTTAGATATGAGGACATAAAACCCAAACAAGAAAGTGTTTGGTATGGGCGATAATACATTCACAATAAGCAGAGTTGAAACCTGACTGCCAGCATTTTCCCGCGATTCCCTGACACTGCTGATCCTGTGGGCGAAAGGCCACATCCATGTGATAATCTCGGCTTGATTTTCGACGAGTTTTGCCGGACACCACTTTCAAAGTTTCATCACAGCAAGCCGCATAGTTCGATTAAGTGCATAATATTTTCGAAATTAAATTCCTTATCTAGATTGGATTCTACTTATCTAACTTAGATACTCGAGCATTTATTAAGCGTTTGTTGCTCATGGTGTGATACTTTTGATTGTTTGTTTGTTTGTTGTTGGTTTATGTCCTAGCAACATCTAAGGTCATATCAGGATGGGTACCGACTTGTGATGGTGCGCACCCATGGTGACTTTATTGTGCTGCCCCACTGGAAGACCAGGCCACCAGCACCATGACCTGATATCCCACTCAGTCACATTACCCTGACACTGAGCCAACCAGTCCTTGTCCTATCCTAATAATGCCGAGCGCCAGGTTAGGAAGTGACAAGTACCAATTTTTAAGTCATCGGTTTGACTCGACCCAGGTTCGAACCCACGACCCCACGATCTACCAACATGGGAGACGGACGCTCTAACTCATTCGGCCAAAGAATTTTGATGTGCAGACCAAAATTAATTTGACTCGTTTGCACTTCAAATATCTTCAAAGTAAGCGATTTAAAATAAAAGTTACTTCAAACTAAAGTAAATTAGATTAACGACCAACCTAATATAATAATAATAGTAATATTTATCTAAACAAAATGACAGAAGCTCAAAAGCATCAGACTCTGCGACTTTAACTTTTAAGTCAACTACTACTGAATATGGATTTCTGGTGCATTTTGGTCTCGTTGTTTTTGGTTGTTGCTTTTTTTTTAATCAGAAAAAAACCCGTTAATGTCTGATGAATCACACAATCAGTGTAACAATACTAACATGAGCAGCACCTGCGTCCCTAGACCTGCCCGGAACGCCGGGTCCGAGACAATCCACTTGCAGTTTGCACTGCTTTCAGGCCTACACAACTACCCACACATTTGCATGCACGCACGCGTACACACACGCACACATACACGGTTGTTTGTTTGCAGTTTTACGTCCTGACAACATCTAAGGTCATATCAGGATGGGTACCGACCTGCGACCGTGCGCACATATGATCACTTTATAGTGCTGTCCCACTGGAAAACCAGGCTGCCAGCACCATGCCCCGATATCCCACTCAGCGACATTATTCTCAACACTGAGCTAACCAGTCCTTGCCCTATCCTGTCAGTGGTGAGTGCCAACTAGGTAGCAACAAGCATACATTTGATAAGTCATTGGTTTGACTCGACCAGGATTTGAACTCCGGATCTCCCACACTGGATATACATGCAAAGATACACAAAACTACATACGGATACACACAACAACTCACAAGTTTAGTTAAAGTTACATAATACAATGATTTGGGTTTTCTGGATTTTTCTGAGATAATGATATTAGGTTGATGGTTATAAACTATATTGCTTTAGTTTCAAGTAACTCTTCGTTAAAATGGCTAATTTATGAAATATAAACAAACCAAATTAATTTTGGCGTGCTTGTCAAAACTCTGATCCCATATACTTGAACAGAAACAGGTTCGACCGAATAGACTTTGCATACCCTTTTTCTTCTTCTTCTTCTTCTTCTTCTACTTCTTCTTCTTCTTCTTCTTCCTCTCTCTCCCTCCCTACTCTCTCTCCCCCCTCACTTTTAAACCAGTGTATGCCCCCCCCCCCCCCTCCTCCATAGCTGATGTTTTTTTATGGGAGGGGGGGTCGTTTTACAAACAAACAAACTAGTCCCTCTATCAGTCTATGCGCGACCAGACGGGATGGCCGAATGAGTTAGAGCGTCCGTGTTGCTAGATCTTGGGTTCGAACCCTGGTCGAGTCAAACCAATGACTTAGAAATTGATACTTGTCACTTGCTAGCCTGGCGCTCAGCATTATTAGGATAGGGGAAGGACTGGTTGGCTCAGTGTCAGGATAATGTGACTGAGTGGGATATCAGGTCATGGTGATGGTGGCCTGGTCTTCCAGTGGGGCAGCACTATAAAGTCACCATGAGTGTGCACTGTCACAAGTCGGTGCCCACCCTAATATGACCTTATATGTTGCTAGGATGTAAAACAACAAACAGCAACAAACAACAAACAGCAACAAACAACAAACAGCAACAAACAACAAACAGCAAACAACAACAAACAACAACAAACAACAACAAACAACAACACACATCAACAAACAACAACAAACAACAACAAACAACAACAAACACCAAACAACAACACACACCAAACAACAACAAACAACAACAAACAACAACAAACAACAACAAACAACAACAAACAACAACAAACAACAACAAACAACAACAAACAACAACAAACAACAACAAACAACAACAAACAACAAACAAACCCTCTATGCAACAACAAACACTTAATAACTGCCCCAATATCTAAATTTGAAATGTAGGTTCAAATCTAGATAAAGTGTTTTGCTTTAGGAAAATTTAATGTTTTTTATCGGACTATGCAACTGTAATAAGCGGTTCCCTTCTCTACTGCGCATGCGCACTGACCCCGCGTCCCTCGCGCGCGCTAACCGTCTAAGCGTGCCGTTGCTATCATGCACGTGCGCTACTGACGTTACACGTGCCGTTGTTATTGTGCAGGTGTACAGTCGGGGGCACATCCCAATTAGGAACACAGCACGACAAAAGTCCCCTCTCCTCCCCCTCCCCCTCCCCCTCCCCCCCTCCCCCCATCCCCACCACAACCCGCTATTCACAACGGACTGATGACCAACACGAAACTGGGTCACCTTTGATCTCTTTTCATTCGCTATCCACTTTCCCCGTGACCTGCTCATGACCTACTTAGGAAGTTCCCACGGCCCACACGCGGTTTGCTATCGGGTGCTCTTTGCTCGCCCCCAACATCCCCTCACATCCCACCCCACTTCACCCCCCCCCCCACTCCATCCTCCACTCCACCCTCCCCATCCCCAACATACACATTACAAACTGGGCTTAGTTATTGTCGGGTATTGTTATTCTTCTCAATTAAAGTAGCGTAGTAGTCCGATGGTTTACAGTATCTGAGATAAATATATTAGGTCGATCATTATAATCTACCTTACTTTAGCTTGAAGTAACTTTTATTTTAAATGGCTAACTTTTGATATATTTTAAGTGCAGCCATGCAAAATTAATTTTGGCAAGCACACCAAAACTTTGATACCATAGACTTCTGCAGTAACCGATTCAATTCAATTGCCTCAGTATTCCCTTCTGTGTGGTAAAAAATGTTTAACAAAGCACCAGTATCTAAGTTAGATATGTAGAAATAAATCTCGATAATTGTTTCGGTTTTGAAAATTTGATGTTTTCATCAGACTATGCAGCTTTAAGATCTCAATGGTCTGGGAATAAAGGTAATTTTATTTCGATGACCTACTTAAATAAACAGCACAGGGTATATTTTGATGTTGACCTCTCTTTTTAATCCAATGGCTTTTAAATTGAAGCAATGGACAAAAACTGTGGGTGGGTTGTGGGATTCTGGGGTTTGTGTCCCTCATACCCGGACATGCAATTTGTGACATGGAATACTTGTGTAATAATTAATGCCAGTAATTACTCGGCCACAGAATCTATCCCTATTAATGATTAGTTATCTTCGTTTAATCACTCCTTAAATTTGCATAGTCCGATGGCTTTGAGTATCTGTTATTTTCTGAGATAAATACATTAAATTGATCATTATAAGCTACTTTACTTTAGGTTGAAGTAACTTTTAGTTTAAATGGCTAACTTTGGAGATATTTGAAGTGACAACATGACAAATTAATTTTGGCAAGCACACCAAAACTCTGATGCCATAGGCTTATGCAGTAACAGGTTCTATTAAATTGACTTCCCAGGCCCTTCTATGTGACAACGAATGCTTAATAACTGTACCAGTATCTAAGATAAATATGTAGAATCAAATCTAGGTAAGTGTTTTGGTTTTGAAAATTTGATGCTGCATCGGACTATGTAACGTTAAATAAAATAGAACAAAACCACAACACTCCAAGAAATGCACCCTTAAAAAACAAAACAACAAAAAAAAACACAACAAGCCTACTCTCCCTTTTCTCCTAAAATTAAGATCCTCAAAACTAAGTTATCATAAACAGCAGACCGCATAATTTGATTTGATTTTGAATATAAATGTTGTATATAATATTTATGCCGTCCGTGTGAAACAAGTATAATTGATTATTATCTACTTCAAACCTAAATTTAATCGAGTGGAATCTTCATCATATCAGGCCTAGACCCCTGAGATTGACTCTACCACTTTTAAATTGAGGACATCTTTTTAAACTTACATATATGTATATAGTCAGATGGTTCTGAGTTTCTGACAATTTACTTTACATAACTATATCAGGTTAATATTTATAACCTACCTCACTTCAGTTTGAAGTAACTTTTATAATAAAAGTGGCTAACTTTGGAGATATTTGACGTGGCAATTTGCTAGATTAATTTTGCCATGCATGTTGAAATGCTGACACCATTAGCTTCAGCAATGACAGGTTCAATTAAATTGCCGTAGTAATAGTATCCTCTTCTATGCACTAACAAATACACGATATGCGCATTATCCATAGAAATTGGCTACATAGGATCAACAAGTAAATGTTTTGGTCTGGAACATTGGAGCTTTAAGTTGCTTCAATTCAAGTATTCCATCATCATCATGCTGTCGGTCGCAATGCGACAAAGACTGCTTTCATTACTTGACTGCCACTCTCCATTTAGCTCTCTGCTGTGAGAGTTGCATCCATGAGTCAGTCTTAATGTCTCTCAGCTTCAGATTTCTCTTGGTGGTATCCTTGAACCGGAGACGAGGGCACCCTCTCTTTCTGTAACCAGAAGACAGTTGAGAATAGAGGATCTGCTTTGGTAGCCTGTCTGATGACATCCTCATGAGGTGTCCAGTCCACCGGAGATTCTTTTTGATCAGAAGATCTTCCCAAGAGGGCAGCCCCATCTGTTCAAGTATTTCCTCATTTCATGAAAGCTGCCTGCAAAAGTGTTGAAGTGCTGCTGGCTTTTGCAAGTTACCAGTGTCAAGTATTCCACAGATGTGAATACCAACGTGTCAGCCAAGTTATTTCTTCCGCTATAAAGTGTCCACTCACAGACTTGATCTTTTCTGTCTTGACCCCACTCGCTGTGAATACTTGCCAAAACTTACTTTTTTAGCCCCCAGCCACAACTTACTTTTTACCCTTCGAACCCCACCCCCTACCCTACCTCCTTGCATCCACTTCCGCTACAAGAAACAATGAGAAAGCCGCTAATGGCCATGTGCCAATAAGGCACCTCTAACCTAATGAAGTCCTGACTGATGCATGCCTCGAGGGAGGTAAGGAGGCGTGGGTGGCGGGAGGGAGCAAACGCGTAGGGGGTCGGGAGGGGGCAAGGGGTAGGGGATCGGGAGGGGGCAAGGGGTAGGGGATCGGGAGGGGGCGGCATAGGGGAGGGCAGGTGGGAGGGGGCAAAGGGAAGGAGATCTGGAGGGGGCAAAGGGGAGGGGGGGAGGGGCTGGCTGTGCTCAGGTGGCACCATCACACAGCATTAGGGGCGTGACTAGACGGGAGGAACCGGTGCTGCCCTCTGGCAATGAGAAGAGCAGCTCAGTGCATCGGTGTAAGGTGTAAGGCGCAAGGTGCAAGAGTCAGGTGTGTGGGAGGGGCGGAGAGAAAAAGTGGGATCTGCCAACCAGGTGAAAGGCCACGGGAGGCCTAGGGGGTTGTTGCTGGTTACAGATTCATGGCTGGCGTTATTGATCGATGAAGCGGATGCATGCTCTACCCAGCTGGTAATCTTGTCTGGTCTGATCCACCTGAGAAAAAGTGGGGGGGGGGGGGACGTGAGCGAGAGCGAGGCCTTGCAGACAGGGGAGAGCTGACTGGTTAGTGCCTGTCTCTAAAGTCTAAAGCGCGAATGTGATAAAGTGGGATTCTAAGTCAAAGTGCACTGTCTTTATCCTGTAGTGGGCTGGTCACCCACCAAACCAGGCCATGCCCAACACATTTTTGTTGTTGTTGTTATTGTAAATATATTTTATTCATTGAATAAAGTCTTTTATTAGCGCCATAGTACAGTACAACCCCGTTAAACCAAGCTCGGTTAAACCAAACGATCGCTTAATCCAAACTTTTTTCGGCGGCCTGGCAAAATACTACCATTTATCATATAAAAAAGTTGCTTAAACCAAAGTCGGTTAATCCAAAGTATCGGTTAATCCAAACAAAATTGTCGGTCCCAGGCCACTTCCGGTACAGCTCAACCAACCTTTCATGTGGTTTTAAGGTCATCTGAGACTTTTTTATATGATAAATGGTAGTGTTTTGCCAGGTCGCCGAAAAAAGTTTGGAGGATTAACCGATCGTTTGATTTAACCGAGGTTGGTCTAATGGGGTTAAACTGTATATACATAAAAAAACAATAATCATAGTGTCCACATACCTTGTACATTCATAATGCATCCCCGTTTTTGCCAAAGCCAAGTCAAAGTCAAAGCTCGGTTAAACCAATGATCGGTTAATCCAAACAAATTTCTAGGGTCCCTTCAAGTTTGGTTTAACAGGGTTATACTGTTTTGGTCTTCCAGCCATGTGTCAATAGCGTTATTTACTATATATGTATTAGTAGTCTGATATTGTCATTAGCAGCTAGCTCAAGTCAGCCGAAATGACAATATTAATCAGTCTTATTAATCATTCCAAGACTTACTGAAGTAGTTTAGCCCAGAACAAGGCTGAAGGTCACTGTAGTCAAGCGGCCCTAATGACCCTTCTCAGCTGTCAGGGCTATTCTCAGTAATTCTCAGTACAATGTCACAGTTGACACTCCTCGAATATGTGGTCAGATCAACTCAGTATCAGGATAATGTGACTGAGTGGAAAGTCAGGTCATGATGCAGGCGGCCTGGTCTCCTAATGGGGGAATGCTATAAAGTAACCATGAGTGCGCACTGTCAAAAGTTGGTACCCGTTGTGATACGACCGTATACGCTGCTAGGATGTAAAATCCCAATAAACAACTTCAGACGGATTAGCGGGAGTTTGCAAGGTCACGTGAGTTGTCACATATAAGAAAAATTGTTCTGGTGCAGAGCAGCGTTGGGCTGAGTGGGAAGGGGTTCTGTGCTGAGGGTCTGAGTTGTGTTTCTTTACAAGTAGATCCTAAGTTAGGTAGCGGGTCTGTGGGTGGGCGGGTAAAGGAGTGGGCTAGGTTCACAGGGGGTAAGTATGGCAGGTGCGTACACCAGGACAGATGTTTTCTCGACTCATTTTATCACTATTCGCTGATGACTCTGAAGATGTTATATTTTCAAAAACCTACCCATCCAAACATATTCACCAAAATAGACCCTATGGCTAGTGCCATTATGGGGGCAGGGAGATTAGTAGTTGATTGTTGAGTATTAGAGTATTGGGTTTTTTGTTGCTGTTAAGGGTATATTTAAAAAAAAAAATGTTTGGGTGGGTAAATTTTGAAATGTAACATCTGGAGAGTCATTGGTGAATCGTGGTAAAACTGGGCATCACTGACGAGTCGGCATTCTCCGCCTCTCTCGGCCATCAGCATTCATCCCCACGCCTCGTTACTACCAGCACCCGTCTGCTGCTCCAGATCCAGAGACAGGCTGCTCTGAGCACATTCGCTCTCGCTGCTCTGGGTATGGCTCGCTCCTCTGGCGCCATCCTACTGATCCACTTTGCTCTGATCTACTTTTGAGTTGCTCTAAGCTACTCGGTCCATATACTCTGCTCGCTCTGACCGTTCTGCTCAGAGCTGCTCAGAGCTGCTCAGAACTGCTCAGAGCTGCTCTGGTCAAGAATGCTGCTGCTCTGCTCATGCTGCTGCCAGCTGCTCTGGTCATGCTGTTGCCAGTTGCTCTGGTCATGCTGCTGCCAGCTGCTCTGGTCATGCTGCTGCCAGCTGCTATGGTCATGCTGCTGCCAGCTGCTCTGGTCATGCTGCTGCCAGCTGCTCTGGTCATGCTGCTGCCAGCTGCTCTGGTCATGCTGCTCCCATCTGCTCCCACCTGCTCCAAGCTGCTCACAGCTTCTTCCAGCTGCTCCAAACTATCCTGTGCTGCTCCTGCTCTGCTGTCCTAAGCTATCCTATGCTGGTATTGCTGTTCCGTCCTAAACTATCCTGTGCTGCTCTTGATGTTCTGTCCTAAGCTATCCTGTACTGCTCTTGCTGTGCTGTCCTAAGCTATCCTGTACTGCTCTTGCTGTGCTGTCCTAAGCTATCCTGTCCTGCTCACCCTGCGCTGTGCTCCTGTGAGCTGATCTGAACCGCTCCTACCATAAGTTGCTCATCTTGTGAATTAATTGTTTTTATTTTCTGTTCGTTTGCTACTGTGCATATATATAGATATATATATATATATAACATAATATCTGTATCATGTGTATGTGCCCATGTATGTTATGCAAACGCGTGCACATATTGGTTATTTTGCAAGGTGACTGCTCTGATGCATGGTGACTGGGAAATAACAAATAGTAATGATAACAGCAATAACAAAAAGGAAAGAAAGGGGTGTTTCTAATTTGGCGAATCAGGTCATATTACTTGATGGCAAGCTGTTATGCCTGGTACACACCTCCCGCTTACGATTCACGCACTAAAACTGACTGCGCATCACAACCCCGACCCGTCCCGTATACGATCTAAAACTGCCCGATTCGTTTTTCGAATCCCTTGAGATTTCAGTTTTAACCCCTAAAACTGAGTTTTAAGTCGCGAATCGCAAGGCTCTGGTGTGCTAGGGGGTCGCACACCTAATGACTAAATCTCAAACTTATGCGTGAAACGGGCAGTTTTAGATCGTATACGGGAGGTGTGTACCAGGCATTACTGTGTTAGTGTTACTGTTACTGTTAGTGCCGCTCGCCCCACCTACCGGAGCAGCCGGCGGTGTTTAGCTAGTACCCCGGACACCCAGTATGACCGACAGTAACCAGCGCGCCGACAGCCGGCTGAGTGGGCGTTGTCATGCCACCCAGCTAACTGAGGTGACGCCGTGTGTGACTGGTGAGCAGCTCAGTGAATGTGGGACACTTACTGCTGCCCGCCTCGAGCAGGCCGCCGCGACGAGCACGGCGCACGGCAACCGGAGCGGGCCGTGTGTGTGTGTGTGTGAGGTGTGGAGCTGGTGCAGTGTGGGAGGGGTGGGGCGCGAAGGTATGTCTAATGGTGGATGAGTTCGTTGTGGATGCTGAGTGAGGCCAGGTTGTGAGTTGGGGTTTGCAGTGTTGACTACTCTCACGAAATTCCCCCGTGAGAGTCACGAAAATTGAAGGTTCTGTCTGATCAGTCATATCACGAGTCAAAGATCGACCCCAAAATCCCAAAGAATTTCTGTACTTCTGGGAAATAAATCGAACGAATTTCTGTACTTTTGTACAAATTTCTGTACTTTTGAACGAATTTCTGTACCTTTGTACGAATTTTTGTACTTTTGATTAAATACAAGTAAATATGTTATACATTATGCTAAAATATCAACCAATAACCCCTTGGATATGCCCACACATAGCTCATTTTAAAGACATTTAAAATAAATATATGGGGGGCATGCTCCCTAGCAAGCTCATCGCTGCTGCCACTCAGGTTCCACGTCAGCAACACAAAAACCTCAAGGATTCTCAGTACATCCAGGTTGGAGTTGGGGCTGGGAGGTGGGTTTGAGGGTTGCCAGTAGCCTAGATATTATGCCCTGCTGAAGTGATATCACCGGGAACTCCTATCATCGACGTAATAAATACCTCAATAATGAACTAAGCGCATCGCAATGTTACATAGCAACAGGCGAATGGGTGCTTCCATATTATTAATAAAATTGTTGTACAGTAAAACCTCTAAATCGACAAACGTTGGGACCGACTTCATGTGGTCCATTTAGGGAGGTGGTCGGTTTAGGGAGTTAGTATATGGTTACAATGGTATTGATGGGACCCAAATAAAGCGATCGATATAGGGGAGTGGTCGATCTGTGGAGGTCGTTGGTTAGAGAGGTTTTACTGTAGTTGTACTACATGGGTTTTTACCTTACTTTTAATGATGCACAGTTTATATACGTATTCTTGTGGGTTAACGCCCTGGGCGTTTCAATTGGCAAATCACTGAAGTGGGGGGTGGGCATTTACCAACACATGGGCATTTAACTTTTAAGGGGTGGGTGTTTACGAAATATTGGCCGGGTGGGGGGTGGGCGCTAACCCACATATGGGCGTTAACCAATGAGAATATGGTACTATTAACTAATAGATCAGCATTCAAAATAAGGCTTGTCTGCTTCTCCAAGCCAAGTAGGGCCGGACAAGCAGAATCTGGCTTGAGCTTTTCCCGTTGGACAAGTGAACATTTTGGGCTGAAAAACATGTATTTCACAATTTTGTTTGCTTTCGTGTTATTATCAAAAGTATAAGTTCAGGCGAACAAATAAAATAAATTCATACCAGACTTGTCCTGTGGACAAGTGAAGCATTTTGCTTATTTCTATCGCTGGAGATATGGTTGTAGATCTAGTATAGAGCTACAACCATATCTCCAGCGATATGGTTGTAGGATCAGGATCAATACCAGTGCCTTCGTACAGGCACTGGTATTGAGGTCATATCGGTGTATATATACAGCTGTTGAGAGCTACACATCGCCTCATACACAACTAGATTAGTCTTATGTGGGAGGAATGTGATAAACTACCTAGATGAATGTAGTAGTACGTTGGGCTGTGGGTGGGTGGGCGTAGGTGAGAAGTGGGAGGGTGGGTCCCCCATGGTGCACTCAAAATTTGTATTCATTTGATTTTTTATTGATCGTTTATTTACCATGTCCATAACATGTAACTTATTTTTCAATGCTGAGCAGCTTCAGTCATTTTTGTGTGTGGTTTATTTATATGGTTTGTTAGTAATATTTACCTTCCTGTTTCACAATTACCATTTTTGATAGGTAATATTATATCAGTTGTTCTTTGTTATGCATAATCCATATTGTGTATTATATCTGATATATATCTGATATATAACTTATATATATTGTATATATTGTATATCTTATATATTATATATATATTATATATATTATATATTTTATATATATTATATATATATGATATATTATATATATTATATATATTATATATATTATATATATTATATATATTATATATATGATATATTATATATATTATATATATGATACATTATATATTGTATATTATACATTATATACATTATATACATTATATACATTATATACATTATATACATTATATACACTATATACATTATATACATTATATACATTATATACATTATATACATGATATACATTATATACATTATATACATTATATACATTATCTACATTATCTACATTATATACATGATATACATTATATACATTATATACATTATATACATTATATACATTATATACATTATATACATTATATACATTATATATATGTGCATCCATATATTGCAAAATAAGCACTTTTATGCATTGTATATGCACACTTTTAGCTCACACACATGTATACCCGACTTAGCTCTACCACGAGTGCCAAAGAACGTAATCTATGTTGCCTCCAATACAAACTGTACTCTATTCGTGACAGTCAGTGACACGTACACATGCATGTCATGTCAGTGGAATATTCACACAGGCCACTATGAGGCGTGCTGTCACAGATGTAGGCAGGCAGGCCCTCTGGTGGCAGTCTGCGCTTCGAGCCTGCTTCTAAGGTCTGGCCGGGCCCATTTCGCCCTTTCCCCGGCATCATGGGGCCGGTGTGGTGGTTTCAGCGTGTTCCCGTGCTCAGAGGTGTCCCTCGCTTCTGCGCATGCGTCAGAATCTAATAAGGATGGCCGTAATCGATTAACACTACCCGGGCGACTCGGGTCATCCGAGTCGTCAGAAATTCAAATAGAACACGGCGAGTGGAGTCGACAAATACACGTGCCATGTGCAAAAAAAGAATAACTTAGATTAATTAAATGGAAATATAGGTAAACTGGGCCATCATAAAATACTTTAAATCCTATTTTGCTGTATTTTTATCGGTTATTAAAAAAAAAAAAAAGATTGTCCACCCGAGCGCGGAGAAGCGTATTCGATTATTCGACCCGAGTTTGTAGGATGTGCGCATGCGCCAATAAGTGGCTCAGGTGACCCGAGTTGATGCGAAATCCACGCATGCGCAGAAGCAGCGCAGAAGCGAGGGACACCTCTGAACACGGGAACACGCTGAAACCACCACACCGGTCTGTCGGTCTCCCGTCGTGAGTGCCTAGCCATCGTTGCCCACTGCCCGAGTCCCCCCGTGACCCCTCCTCACCTCACAACCAGATTGTGTCTGCAGGGTCTCCACCTCTCCAGGGTTCGGGTGCGAAATCAATATTCACATCACAAAACAGACGCGGGGTTATGATACCCGGGCAGTGTACACAACCCGGGGCAGTGCGATTAAACCACCGCCATCACCAGGGGGCAGCACTGAGGGGCGGTTCGATTAAACTTCACCACCAGGGGGCGGGACAACCGGAAACAAAAACACGGGGAGCTGCACAAAGAAAGTTAGGAATCAGGGAATCAACGTGGGGGGGGGGGGGGGGGGGGGGGGGGGGGGACTGGTAATAAAGTCACGATGGGGATTTGAAAACAGGGTTGAGAATTTCCAGCCGATCGGTGGTTTCCTGTCTTTTCAGGTCTGACCTGTTCTCACTCCTGCTATATTATAATGTACAGGGATGGCCACTGGTTGGCGGTTCCCTGACCTTTGGGAAATGACCCGCCTTTTTAGGTCTGACCTCTTCTCATCCCCATGAAAAGTCAGTGTTGGGAACATAGGTGTGAATAAACATAGAATTAAAGATACTAGGTACACAACGTAGGAATTCCTGATATGACCCTAGATGTTGCAAGGACGTAAACTCCAACAACCAACCAGCCCAAAGAAACCATTAGAGGAAGCCATTAGGACACTTAAACTACATAGGATCAACTGGGCCGTGTTCGATTAACACGACCCGGGCGACTCGGGTCAGCCGAGTCGTCAGAATTTCAAATCAAACACCGCGAGTGGAGTAGAAAAAGACACGTGCCATGTGCAAAACGACCCGACGCCAGTAACCCACCTCTTGCCTGGGGTTGGATAGGAGCGATGATGTCACATTTCTGCTGGTAGCTGTAAGATAACAGCTACCAGTGCAAGTCCTATGTGTTTTTTTAATGCTTTTTTGTTGTTGTAGTAATGAAATGGAAATATAACTAAACTATGCAATCATAAAATACTTTGAATTCTACTTTGCTGTAGTTATATCGGTTATTCCAACAAAAAAAAGAGTTTAGGATTAAACAACCATTTTTGTCTACCCCGAGCGTGTTCGATTATGCAACCCGAGGATGTAGAGTCTGTGATTGCCCAAAAAGTGACTCGGGTGACCAGAGTTGGTTAATCGAATACGCCCCTGGTGGTCGCTAAGTAGACACTCAAGGAACCCTGAGAATGGACAAGAGGACATGATAGGTGGAATAACTTGAATCCCATAGGTTCAAAAGGAAGCCACTTGGTAGAAGCTCTAGGGAAAAGGAAGCCATTAGATAGCTTCTAAGGTATTGACAAGAGCAAACACTAGGTACAACAAATTGAACCCCAGACACTCAAAACGAGGCCACTACTGGTAAGTAGTACTAGATATAAGCCAAAGAATTGACTAGAACTAACACTTGGTGGAAGACTAAAGGCTCGGTCAGATACACGTTAGTTGATGTAGTTGAACGTAGTGGAGGCTAACGTAGTTGAACGTAGTTGAACGTAGTTGAACGTAGTTGAACATAGTTGAACATACCGGCATCCATACTTCTCCATCATGCCAACATAGGTGGGCCGTGAGTTCCGATTTAATCTTTGGACATGTTCAAAAGAGCGCTACGCTAGAGGCTAACGTACTGTGGCAAAGTCTCCGTACTCTTAATGTATTCTAGCATGCTGTAGCATACTCTAGCACTACTTGGATGTAGTTGACTGTAGTTGACTGTAGTTGACTGTAGTGGAGGCTAACATACATTGAACGTAGTTGAACATAGTTGAAAATACCGGCATCCGTGCTGTAACGTATTTATCTGTACCAAAACCTGCTGTACCTTAAAGTGTTTTACCGTAGTTTAACATACTTACACCACATTTGACCCATGTTAATCTATCCTACGTTCATCTACATTCAACTACTTCCACTGTGACCAGGGCTTGAGGATCCAATGGGGGAAGCCAGGAGGGTAAAAGGCACTCAAATCCTTGAGAAGCCACACGAGGAAGCTACTGGGAGAAACCCAGAAGCTCAGATAAGTGATCAATGACACCACACTGGGAAACCAATCACTTCCCGACCCGTGACCTTTAACCCCAGGATCAGCCGCGCCCCGAGTATTTCCACGATTGCTCCGTCTGCCGCTTGTTGCTGAGTACATTGCAGTGTGCGAACTGCAGGGCTGGCTGGCGGGCAGGAGGAGGTAAGCAGTAGTACTACTAGGGCACGGGAAAGTTACTGCGTGCCTGCGTAATATTCACAGCATCTGTGGAGCAGCCATCGGTCAGTGGAGATCAGGGCGGGGGTTCGGGGGTGGGGTTCGGCAGGGGTGTTTGTTTGTTTGTTGTTGTTTTACGTCCTAGCAACATCTAAGGTCATATCAGGACGGGTACCGACTAGTGAGAGTGCCCACTCATGGCGACTTTATAGTGCTGCCCCACTGGAAGACCAGGCCACCAGCACCATGACCTGATACCCCACTCAGTCACATTATCCAGACACTGAGCCAACCAGTCCTTGCCCTATCCTAATAATGCCGAGCTCCAGGCTAGGAAGCAACAAGTATCAATTTTAAGTCATTGGTTTGACTCGCCCAGGGTTGGAACCCATGACCCCACGATCTACCAACACCGGAGTGGGACACTCGAACTCATTCGGCCATCCCGTCTGGTTAGGGGGGGGGGGGGGGCAGTGTTAGTGGCCGGGGGTGAGAGGCACAGGAGGTGAAAGCGAAGGGCGGAGAATGCGGGGTTGAGAGGACGGGTGTGAGTGGGAGGAGGCGGGTGCGAGGGGAGGAGGAGGCAGTAGTGAAGGGCGGCGGAGGCTGGGTGGGGGGCGGAGGTGGGGGTGAGGAGGCAGATGAGGCGGGGTAAGGTGGAGGGGGCGGGGGTGAGGAAGAGGAGGTGGTTGTGAGGGGCCGGTGGCTGCATCGGCAGCGGGACGGAGGGCGGCGGCTGAGGTACTGAGGCGAGGGGGTGGGGGGGGGGGGGTGGGGGGGGGGGGGTCGGCGTGGCCGGTCAAGCAAGGGCATGTGCAAAATGTCCTCCCGCTCCATCCCGGGGGTGGGTGAGGGGCCGGGGGTAGGGCGGTGGTAGGGGCGGGCTGAGGGCCGCTTGGAGACGGGCTGGGCCGGCTGAAGTTGTCGCTGATGGAGATTTATCCCGAGTTGACGCGGGGCGACGCGGCGCGGCGGATGTTGTGATGGGGCGGCCCGTAGATTGGACACCGGCGTGCTGCAGGCGTAGGTGGCACCACTCTCCCCCCGCCCCCCCCCCACACACACACTCCACCCACTCACCCACACTCCACCCACTCCTCCACCCGCCTCCTACAACACCACCGCCACCGACACCGCCACTTACCACGTTTTTTTTTAGACGACGTCGTGCTCGTAGTTGACAGTTGCCATGTTTCTTCTTTTTCTTTTGTTTTTAGCAGTGTACATTCTTTCACACACACAGTGTCCCTTCGTTGAGGTTTCCTTAAAGTAGCACAGTCCGGTATTTAAAAAAAATAGTTTCTGCCATATTTGTTTTTGGATAAAATGTATATATTAGCCCGTTATAATCGTCATAACCTATTTATTTAAAGTCACTTTTGTTTTATATTTGAATTGAAAACATGGAATTAACTTTGGGGTTCATACTGAAATTTTGGACCTAATAATGAGTTCTACTGAATTGACTTCCTATGCAGCAGTACATGATTAATGAGTGCACGGGTGTCTAAGTTGGAAATGTAGATAATTTATTAAGTGTTTTGGTTGGAAAATTGGATATTTTCCTCAACCAGGATTTTGGTCTTCCTCTCAAGCATGTGATTTCTCCGGTTTTAACCAGAATTCCATTCTTTTCTGGCCGCCGAAACTGGACTTCGGTTTTGTTGGTACAATTCGGTAGTTTTTTTTCTGGCCGCTGAAACACCTATGAAAGAGACTATTTGCACCCCTCTCGCGACTCAGTGGGATGCTGTGTGTCCCCATGATAACCGAAGACAAATTTCAGGGTTTTTTCCCTGCACCCAATCACATGCCTGTCCTCTTTCCACTGCTGGAAATATAGATAATTTATTAAGTGTTTTGGTTGGAGAATTTAATATTTTCATCGACCAGGCTTTGGTCTTCCTCCTTCCACTGTCCTTACAAGTTACATTGATAATTCTGATTCATACAATTTGGTTCTATTCTATCTTTTTGAGGAATGTTACTTATTCTAGTAAATACAGTATATATTTATATATATTTGTATTGTAGTAGTCTGCACTGATCTCTCAGGTAAGGCGATACATAGACAGGTAGGGAAGGTTAGGGTGATTGAATCAGGGAACCTAGGTAGTGAAATGGTTAGCAACCAACCCCAATTAATGGCAGGAAGTTTGGGTTCAAATCCTGCTCTAGGCGTCATATTTCCTGTTTTCATCACCCTCACGAGAATATTATTATTATTTCATTATGAGTAATTGAGAAAACACCAATTTGGCTGAGCAAATAACTCTGGCTGGTTTCAATCAGTCCTCCCAATCTTGATTAAATTTAAAGTTTAAAATTGACAAGAAAATGCAGCAGCCACTGTCAGCGGAAGATGCTGTGGCAGCCTGGAATAAACACAACCTACTTATAGCTCACAGTTTGTTGTCAAGGCTGCTCTAGCTGCAAACCGTCCAACTCAGCACCTGCAGCCTCAGTACAGTAAAGCCTCTCTAACTGACTACCTCCACAGATCGACCACTCCCCTATATCGATCACTTTATTTGGGTCTTAAACGATCGCCCATACAATACCATTGTAACGATAAAAAAAACCTCCATAAGCCAACCACCGCTAAATGGACCATTTAAAGTCGGTCCCATAGTCGGTCGATTTAGAGAGGTTTTATAACCTAGCTACTATGTCTTCATTTGTATAATTTATTATGCCCAGTATGAATTATAATGTCGATAACTTACCTTACTCTGGCATAGCAAAGTACAGTTTTCCCAATAAACCCCTTTCAATGTTATAAAGATTGTGTATGTGTGCGCAGCTTGGCTGCAGAACGAAGGCACGCTGCCATTGAGTTTGCTGGTACGCGCAGTGCAAAACGTCAGTTTTATTCAAAGTTAATAGAAATGCAGAACCCTAACCTTATCAATTTAATATATTCTTTTTGTTAAACATGTTTTCTATATGCGTTCCAATCGGTTTGTGTCTAGTTGGTGTGGTCTTAGAGATATTTCACCTTTTCTCTATGAAGATTGCTTATAGCCATTGAGTTTGCAGCATGACAGTGTGTCGTCCTGCAGCCAAGCTATATGCGCACTGACCTAAATACCTATGCTGACGTAATATGAAATAGGTCTATAGGCTAACATCTATGGCTATTTAGACAATGTAGGGATTGTGTGGCGTGCTATGTGCAACGGTGCATTAAGGTGATAACAATTAATGGTCTGGTGGCTCAGTGATATTATTTAGTTCCTCAGTGACTGAGATATAGTGGGTTGTGCTGTGTTCTACTGCATTCAGCGTTCAAAATAAAAGCTTGTCCTTTTGTCTGGGACGGGGGGGGGGAAATTCAGACGGACAAGTGAAAAATGCCGCCAGACTTGTCTGGTGGACAGGTGAAAATGTTTGCTTATTTCTATCACTGTATATATATATATATACTTGTTATACAAATGGTACGCAGGTATTGCAGGTATAGCAATACCTCAGGGAGTTTGACGCCCCTGCCTTGCAGAGTTGTAAACCACTGCCTTGTGGTACAGGTTCTTGACAGAACCGAAGGCTAAGGGAGCAAACCCTAAACAGAAAACCATGTCACTGTGGCAGCATTAAGGGCGGTTGATGTATGGAACTCCCAACATCTCCCGACCAGCCACTGCAGGGACAAATAGTTTTTCGCCTGTCTTGACATGTTCTTGCCGGTGTGAAACCTCTATTTGCTCCCTGAGAGAGTGCCGCTGGTAACTTGCAAAAGCCAGCAGCACTTCAACACTTTTGCAGGCAGCTTTCATGAAATGATGATGATGATGATGATGACAAGTGGTACACAGTTTCTGAGAAAGACCCATATATATATTGTTTATAAGGTAAGTACTCTGGACAAGTTAAAAATTCAGATGGACAAGTGAAAACACACCGGACTTGTTCGGTGGACAAGTGACAAATTTAGCTTATTTCCATCACTGACATTGATCCTCATTAGTCTCGTGCTCTCATTGACTTGGTGTTTTTCGTATGCTTATCCCATTCCCCCATAACCTCTGAATCGTAATAATAGAAGGTCTGTAAACATGGCAATAGCACGCACAATTCTAGTATTACCATCTGTGCGGGTTCCTTTCATTACATTGCTGGATATTGACATCTTTTGTGTAGCACTCGCACTGTTCTTACATAATGAGAAGTATTTATTTAGATGTTCACGATGGAAGGAAGTCACCTCACTTCCATTGACTATAAATTGAAGCTAGTGAGCATTTAATTAATATGAACAGAGCCCTGGTACTAGAGCTCTCCCTTGTTTATATATAGACATCGATATTATATTCAACATAAAATAATTCCTGTGCAAATGAGCTGAGAGTGCGTCCGTTAGGGTGGGCGTGGTGGTCAGGATGCAGCAGAAGTAGTATGCAGGAGTAGTATGCAACAATATTAAAATTTGACCATCCTAGCAGGTTTGGAGGCGGTAGTGACCAGACGCAGCTGGTATCCGGGTGGCCAGGAGCCACTCACAGGTGGCACCCTAGTGGCAGAAGCAGGGACTAACTCCCATGACAATAAGATAGTAGTTAATAACTAATATATAGAAGAGAACTGATAAGTGATAGTGTCCTTGTTTATATTCCCATAATAGATTATAGAGCACATATACAATTATATATACATATCTGGTATCTGGTCAATATATTTGGATCTATTGACATTTGTTTAATTGTGCAATAATTCTGTGCTATATCTGCTGTATAAGAATTATACGAGTATAATAACCCGGAATTCTATACTCTCCTCACACCCACCCAACATTAATCGGGTGGTGGAGCCTCGGGCTAGTCATCTACTGCTCCATCCTACTCGCCTCAGCTCTGACGGTGGCGCCACCACTCGCTTTGCTCATTATCCTGACTCACTTACCATCGTATATATATATATATGAAACTAGTATTGCATAATTAAACAAATTTCAACCAAGTCCAAAAATATTCAAAAAGTTCAATTCAACTTTATAGTTCCACACTGTGATTGAGTCTTCTCGTCTTCTCACTCACGTCTTCTTACAGTCAAGAGGGATTCTGTGAAGCGTATGTGTGTGGTTAGGGGGGGGGGGGGGCTAAGAAAGGGTGAGGGTTGGACTGGCGTCAGTAGATACATTGTGGCGGGTGGGAGGCATAGTGGCACTCTGCTTCGGTAAATCTTCAGCGAAATTATTAAAATCCCAAAAAAAAGAAGATTAAAATCTGTTTTTAATCCAAATAAATCGAAATAACCCCTCCCCCTCCCGGAGACAAAAAGCAACCCCAAGCCAACATTAAAGTTGCATAGTCCGATGGTTTTGAATTTCTGTACTTTTTCTGAGATAAATATATTACATCAATCACTAGTATCTACTTTACATTAGTTCAAAGTTACTTTTATTTTAAATGGTAAACTTTTGAGATATTTTGGCTGCAAATGTGGAAAATTAGTTTTGGCAAGCTTGCCAAAACTCTGACACCATAGACTTCTGCAGTAACAGGTTCTGTTAAATTGACTCAGTATTGCCTTATACGCAGAAACAAATGCTTAATAAGTGCATCAGTATCTAAGTTAGATATTAAAATCAAATCTAGATCATTGTTTGGTTTGAAAATTTGATATTTTAAATGTAAACTTTGAGATATTTTGGCAAATGGAAAATTAGTTTTGGCAAGCTTGCCAAAACTCTGACACCATAGACTTCTGCAGTAACAGGTTCTGTTAAATTGACTCAGTATTGCCTTATACGCAGAAACAAATGCTTAATAAGTGCATCAGTATCTAAGTTAGATATTTAAAATCAAATCTAGATCATTGGTTTGGTTTTGAAAATTTGATATTTCATCGGACTATGCAGCATTAATACATGTTCCCTGGCGTTCAACTCGCCGAATCACTTGCATTCCATCCAGAATGGCGACGCCGCATCAGCGCGATAGCAGACGCCCTGCGCATGCCTGGAACCTTTTGTGAGACGCAGACTCCCCTGGCGGCGAGTTGGTGAAACAACCACCACCCCAGTGCCCGCGTTGAATGGTTGGCATGATGTAGTCTGTGAGCAGGGATTGAAAGGTGAATCGATTGATGGACTCGTGAGTTGAAAGGCGTCAGACCGACAGGGTCTAGGGGGGTCTGGGGGGGGCGGGGTCTAGGGGTGGGGGGTATATGAGGGAATGTCGGCACAGCAGGAGCACTGGATGGGAGTCGGTGCAGTGTGTGAGAAGGGTGGGTGAGGGGAAGCTCCAATAATGGAAGGAAAAGGTGAGAGTGAGGAGGCGGGGGGGGGGGGAGTATGGTTCGAGATGACTTTAGAAATGAATAGACGGAAGTGGGTGGCATAGTCAAGGCCTTGTATATGTTGACACAGACAGTGTATGGCCACGGTAGTGTGTAGGTGAATAAATATACCATTATTATTATTATTATTATAATCCTAATGGAAAGAAGCAACATGAAAATACATGAGAGAAGTGTACTAACCATGGCAGCACATGCCTGGAATAAACAAAATGTAAAATTGCGGGCGATCCGTAACCCTGACCACTACAAAAAATTCCTAAAGAAAACAATTACTTACTAACACAACAAAACCGCACCTGCCCCTGAGCGCCGTGAATGCTTGCTGTGTACTGGCACAGAAAGCAAAAGACAGGCCAGGAAAAGTGGTAGGCACTAAACAGAAAAAATAGGGAAATTAGCTCTCCTAAGTATTAAGGAAATCAGGAAAACTATCACCACATGGCGCAGTCCACCTGGGTATGTGTAATGGCACAAACCAACACAGAAGTGGACAGGCCACGGTCATGCAACTGATCCACCCTGAAATACAAAATGGCTAGGGAAGCAACACAGCCATCCCGCCTGGCCGCAGTCCTAAAGGGTCCGAGTGTGTTCTAGCACACGAGTGCACTATCTAAGGACAGGGTTTAGGTGAAAGGATGCTGTAACAAATAACAAAAATCTGAATGGAACGGGATCCTCTCCCACAAGCCTGCATGTCACCCAAGTAGATGTACATAGTAGGCTAAGGTATCATTACTCAGACTAGACAAAAAAAACTGGAAAATTACAAAAAAACTAACATAGGCTATTACTAACAACCAAAATTGCAGAAGGCTGACCCGAGCAGACACAGGTAAACACTCCTGGGCAAAGGAACAGATCAAGACAGCACCACAGCTGTCCAGCGTTGAAAACAAGCACCCTGACAGGAGCTTATACGTTATAGGCAGAGTAAATACCTCGTCAATAAAAAAAATAAAAAAATAAAAACTATTATTATTATTATTATAACTATTATATATAATCTATTATTATTATTATTATAAATATTATGTATAATCAGCGTATTGTGTGTACACTGTAAATTATTGCTGTCACATCAAGTATTCAAGCTAAGTAATCATTGTCTGTCAATTCATACCAGCCACCTCCTGTCACTTCATACCAACCCCTTTACACGCGTCCTGTTCTACTAACAATTCACTTAGAACCATTACAAACATATATGGATTTGAACACATTCCTTATTTATGGATGGCACAATTAATCTTTTTTTAATGCCGCACACCACTGCTTGTTTTTCTAAGGCCAAGCTCTTCTCAGAATGAAACATAAACATATCATATAGCAAAAAACACACAACAAAGTTGCCTAGTCCGATGGTTTTGAGTTTCTGTAATTCTCAGAGATAAATATATTAGGTTGATCATTATAACCGACCTTACTTTAGTTTGAAGGAACTTTTATTGTAAATGGTTGACTTTTGAGATATTTCCAGTGCAACCATGCACAATTAATTTTGGCAAGCACGCCAAAACTCTTGACACAATAGGCTTATGAAGTAACATGTTCCATTAAATTTCCTCAGTATACTATTATATAGCAACACATGTTTAATAAGTGCATTAGTATCTAATTTCGATTTGCATAATCAAATCTAGATAATTCTGTTGGTTTTGAAATATTGATGTTTTCATCGGACTATGCAGCTTTAATTTGAACAAGAATGTGGCATTGTTTGCTAGTAAGACACCACCACAGAGCGCACACCTACAACATCCAGTCGGTATGCGGTAATTAGGAACGGGGAAAACTCGCGATCATGGCGCCAGGGGGCGTGTCGGTTGGACATAATCAGTGATCAATGGCCGACCTGCCAAGTCATTGACATCAGCGCGTTTCTATTAAAACTGAATGCATTGCCTTCCTGGTCGGTCATATATACCACAGGCTTTCCTTTCTTCACACGCACAAATATATTGTATTGATCGGGAACTGATACGCAGCGAAGGAGGAAGACAAGGCGAGGGTGGAAATAAGAGCACTTTACTCAGTCATAGTGCGAGAAGGTTATTGTGGTGCTCTATGTGGCGGAGTGGTTAGAGTGTCTGACTTTTTTCTAGGTCGGACTCCTAATCTGAAGGTCGGTGGTTCGATTCCCCGTGCCCCCATCTCTGAGAATTTGGATTTCCACCGCTGTGTATAACTTACAGCGTCATCAAAGGCCAGTTGCTCTCATACTATGTCTATGTGGTGTGGGAGGTTAAAAATCCCTTGGGTCGGTAAAAGTGTAGGCTCGGGCTTTCTATCGACAAACTGCCTAATGGTGAAAACAAGCCTATTCAGGATTATCCATGATAGGCAGTATAAATCTTCAACAAAAAATACAGACAGGGCAATTCAAGGTAGTCAATATGTTATAGGCAAGCATTACGACCAAACGTCTGTGGGCTGACTGACTGATCGGGAACTAAATCATTCTTATATCCACTCTCAGTGGCTTATCTAGTTTGATTGTTCAGACATTGCTCAGACACTGACTGGACGCGGTAGCCGAATCGGTAGAGCGCAGGCTTCCCGTGCGACAGGTCGGGAGTTTTAATCTGAGCCGACTCAAACCAATGACTTATAAAGTTGTTTCTTGTCGCTACCTAGCCTGGTGCTTGGCGTAACTGGGATAGGGAAAGGACTGGTTAGCTCTGTGTCAGGATGATAAGACCTTAGATGTTGCCATGACGTAAAACCCCAAACAATCAACATACCTGTGTCAGGATAATGTGACTCAGTGGGAAATCAGGTCATGGTGTTGGCGGCCTGGTCTCCCAGTGGGGCAGCACTATAAAGTTGCCTGGAGTACACATTGTCATACGTCGGTGCCCGTCCTGCTTTGACCATCGACGTTGCTAGGATGTAAAGCAAAATGAATAAACAAACAGCTCACGGGAGAGGGAGGAAATGTGTCATTCCCGCTGAATCAAATTTGATTGGTTTTTAAAATTATTGTGGGTGTTTTTATTTCTGTTTTGTTATTTTATGTGCTATTTTTGTATGTGTTTTTGTTAGTAATGTTGTGTTTGGTATTATTATCATATCATTACTCTTCCTCTTACCGTGAGATAGAAGTAAGGACTAAGCTGAGTAGGAGAAGGGATAATGCTTCTTTGACTGAGATAATACTCGTCTCTATAATGGATTCTAATCTGAGATTCAGATTAAAACTTGAAAAAGGAGAACAATTTCAGTGAATAAAATGTATTTTGATGACGATGCGTTCTATTAATAGGGTGATGTTTTCGCTAGCGCAGGTAAATTAAAATTAAACACCAATATTATGCGGAGTTGTACATAAAATGGAGTTGAGCGACTTTAATATAACATGGATCTTAATAATAGTAATAATATCCCAATTAATCCCAATCGGTTTGCCTCGGTCGGTAAACATCTTTGTGCCTCAACTCCCTTATTGGACAATAACTGCTAATCCGAGTTTCCCTTCTCCTTCTCCTCCTCCTCCTCCTCCTCCTCCTCCTCCTCCTCCTCCTCCTCGTCCTCCTCACCCTCCCCCTGCGTATCCCCCCCCTCCTCCTCCCCGTCTTCCTTCGAGTCCCCCTCCTCCTCCTCCTCTTCATCATTATCATTTTCATTAGCACTATTATCAACATCACCACTCTCATCATCATCAGCATTAGCATCAGCATTACCACCACCACCATTACCATCACCATCACCATCACTATCACCACCAGCATCAGCATAATCAGCATCAGCATAAAGGCTACATTCCTTACACGCGGTATGCGGCATGCAAATGCGAATGAGAATGTGACAAAAAATGGAAAAGCATCTAAGTCAATGAGGGTGATTCCATGCGTCCGAATGCGAATGCGAATGCGAATGCGACAACTAAATCGATCCATGTAGCCATCGGTGTGGCATGTGAATGGAAAAATGCAAGGGGAAACCCACCAGCTGGTGTATCTCCCGTATGGTATCGAAACTCCCGGGTCCCGCTGCCCCTCCACCGCCGCATGCTGCATGCCGCATGCCACGTGAAAGGAATCATCAACCCATTCGCATGCCGCATTCACATTCGCATGCCGCATACCGCGTGTAAGGAATGCTAGCTTAACATGGTATAGCCTGAGGACACTGGTCCCCAATAATCAACAATGCTATGATATTTCAGCATCAGTAGCATCTGACAACTTTACAGAAATAAACTCATCACCCCGTCAAAATATGCATTATTTATGCGAGCAAAGCAATATGCATGATTGACAGCAGACCTCCCCCAACCTCCCACCTTATCACCCCCACCCATGCCTTCCACCTGCAGCACGATAGATGGGAGATCACTGAACTCTCACCTGACCTGATCCCAAAGGTCATTCTGCACCTGGGAGGGCCCAGACAGGTGTATAGGGTAGCTACACTCTCCAGTCGTGCACCTTGTAGGTTTAGGAAGAGTATTTCTTTTGCCCAGTAGCTATGCTTGGAGTTAGGGTTCAACAGTCACGTAGCGGTGGTCAGTAAGTTGTGTTATCAGGACTGCGTGTAATATGGTGATGGAATTGGGATCAGCTTACCTGGCTACACGACTTGCTCAGAATACGAGCACATCTGAGCACATGTTTGCAATAGCGAATATATATATATATATATATATATATATATATATATATATATATGTATATATATATGGATTCTATCCATGTGTATTCATGAACACATAATGACATATGCATTATATTCATATATATATACGTATTATATGATAGAATCCATATACAATTATATATATATGCATCTAATAGAATCCATATACAATTAAAAGACACGAGACCGTCGTATTATATATTGGCATTTATTTTTGAGTAGTCATTTACAGAGTGTTTGTTGAGTCATTATGCCATGAGGTTCACAAACGCTTAACCCTATAGTTATATTCATAAAGCTGGGGTGGTTGGGATGGTAAATTTAAGGCAGTTTAAGTATACGCTCAGTTTGAGCGTTAAGGCCGAAGTGATTCAAAGTCTGGTTTGGCATTCGGTGTATATGCCGTAGGCTAGGTGGCGCTCGAATCGGGATGGCCACTGCCGGAGTTCAGTTTCTTATCGCCAGGTGGTGGTTAATGTCCTTGGCTACGTTGAAGCGACGTCTGTTCGCGTATTTAATGACACATGTCTCGGCGAAACATGCACAATGAAACCCTGTTTTAATGTGCCCCAAATTCACGCAAATTCAGATATAACGCGATGATTCATTGGACCCACAATTCTTTAATTCAAAGGTAATTCAGTGAACTGATCCCCAATTTATCTCAACCCCTCTGTTTTCGCGATGACATTTTATGGACCCCAACGACCGGGTTATATAAATTATAACGAGGTTTCAAAATACATTATTAATACATTTGATTATATTTTTATTTTGAGCAGAAATCATGTATTTCATTTTGTTATGTACTACATTCGAAGTTATTTTCTATTTTGTCCATCAGATATATATGTAATATCCCCCCCCCCCCCATACCCACACCCACACCCACACCCACACCACCAGAATCTACTGCAGGCGGTAAAGGACCGCGACTGCACACTGTGAGACTAGAGACTCGTGCACACAGCGTTACTGTCATGTTAATGCGCCAATACGGCACCGATAATGTTATGGTGATGCCCGGATGTTGCAGTAATATCTGCCGGCCGCCACGGTGTTATCAGCCCGCTAATATAGTAATAGCTAAGTGACGACATCATATATACAGCCGCACTTCTGTGCAGTCTCATTCCGGCCACAACCAGCTTATATACCCCCCTCTCTCCTCCTCCTCCCCCTCCCCCTCCTCTCTCTTTCTCGTTCTCTCTCTCTCTCTCGTTCTCTCTCTCCCTGTCTCTCTTTCTATGTCTCTCTTTCTCTCTCCCTGCCTCTCTCTCTCCCCCTCTCTCCCTCCCTCTCCCTCTCTCCCTGCCTCTCTCTTTCCCCCTCTCTCCCTCCCTCTCCCTCTCTCCCTCCCTCTCTCCCTCCCTCTCTCCCTCCCTCTCTCCCTCCCTCCCTCTCTCCGTCCCTCTCTCCCTCCCTCTCTCCCTCCCTCTCTCCCTCCCTCTCTCCCTCCCCCTCTCCCTCCCTCTCTGTCTCTCGATATATATCTGACCATCCGCGCAGGTCTGGAGGCAGTAGTGACCAGACGAAGCTGGTATCCTGGGTATCAGGGTGGCCAGGAGCCACTCACAGGTGGCGACGGAGTGACAGAAGCAGGAACTAACTCCTGTGATAATGGGGTAATAGATAATAACTAATATAGAGAAGAGAACTGATAAGTTATATTCCCACAATAGATTGTAGAACACACATTTATTTATTATATGTATATTATGGATATATTATATATATATTATATATTATATATATTATATATATTATATATATTATATATATTATATATAGTGTAGTGGTCTGCACTGGCCTCTCGGGCAAGTAACCACATAGACAGGTAGGCGTGGGGAGTGTATTGATATCAGGGAGCCTAGGTGGTGTAATGGTTAGCACACTGGCCCGGAATGCAAAGAGATGTGGGTTCGAGTCCCGCTCTAGGCGCAATATTTCCCATTTTCATCACCCCCACGACACTGGTTGCCGTGATCAGGATCCTGTACAAGCTTTGCGCTGTATGGTTGTTGAACCTACCCTGTGTATGTATGTGTTAGTGCATTGCCTGTATGTATGTAATTGTAAGCATTACAAGACTTACAATTCCAGGGGGACGAGTGTAGTGGTCTGCACTGACCTCTCAGGCAAGTAACCACATAGACAGGTAGGCGTGGGGAGTGTATTGATATCAGGGAGCCTAGGTGGTGTAATGGTTAGCACACTGGCCCGGAATGCAAAGAGATGTGGGTTCGAGTCCCGCTCTAGGCGCAGTATTTCCCATTTTCATCACCCCCATGACAATATTATATATATTATATATATTATATATATTATATATATTATATATATTATATATATTATATCTTAAGTATGTATGTATATATGAATATATAAATATATACATATATATATATATATATATGTTTGGACCAGAGCATTGAGTGAGAGGGAAAGTGGATAGGGAAACTTTCAAACAAGTACTGTTCATCATCCAATGTAATCTACCCACCCCTTCCTTCTAGAGTCATTAGCGGTACCACTGCCTAGCTTGCACTGCTTGTCTCTGATGGCGCAGTGATATGTATAATGCTTAAGGAAATAGCTTCAAACTTTCACCGTACCGTGCCCGTGCCCAGTGGCTAATTCATTAAAAGGACAATCGCTTCCAGCCATCGGTTCACAATGGACAGGCACGACTGATCATTATCGATTTGACAGTAGGGAATGAATAAACGGAGATTGTAAAGGGCTCCTCTCACACACCCCTACCCGCACACAAAGCACTCAAAAGGCACATCAACACACAGACTTTGTTGGCAATGGCCGCTTCTAATGGGGCTGTCACACTACGACGCTTCTCACCATGACCCGTCAGCGTTGGAAATAAAATTAAAGCGTTGAGAAATGTTAAAGATTTAGGGGAAATATGGGGAAATTGGACAGTGGCGCAGCGTGTGAGTAGCGTCTTGTTAGCGCGCGGCCAACGGGTGTCGACGAGTGAGGGAAAAAAAAAGAAAAGTTTGGCGCGACATGCTCATATGACCTTAGATGTTGGTAGGACGTAAAACAACAAAGCAACCATTTGGCGTAACGTGTGGAGATGACCGTCCGCACGCGGGGCGCGTGCCTAGCGTTCCCATAACATTATTCCAGCGCTGTCGAGATCCTTCTGACATTGCCATAATATTGGGATTCGCACGTCGATGAGCATTGTCGATCGCTGTTTTTTTTTTACATGCTTAAAACCTTGGGCGACCAATAACGTGCGCCGACGTTGTCCGCCGACCGTCAACGTCCAGAATAATAATGTACCAACATGTACCGACGCGCGCCTAACGCACGTGTAATGCTTCCCGACATTTCCCTAATTTTCGCCCAAAATCACCACACGTCGACGGGTCGCCGGTGAGAAGCATCGTAGTGTGACAGCCCCATAAGCAATCGCTAAGCAAACAGACATTGTAAATGGGCCATTCTGAATCATTCAATGATTACTGCTAAATCTGCAGTTATTAGATATGAAATTGTCATATCGAATGACATGGTGCATTGGGCATATATATATATATATTTATTTATATATATATATATATATATATATATATATATATATAAGCACATATATAAGCATACATAGAAATATAACTATATAGACATATATATATGTAAACATATATATGAATATATATATAATAAATATATAAGGGGTTGTATGTGAACTTTTATGAATATGAAATAACGGAAGTTCTGAAATATATATTGTCTCTTATGGCTTGACGCCGCTGGTGGCGCCCCCACCCAGCATCCAACTTCACTACAACCTCTATGTGTACTGTGTCAGTCACAGAAAAATTACATATCTATATATATTTTTTGTTGTTGCTATGTGTATATATGTCTCTCTCGATATATATATATATATGTATATATAAGTATATGTATATATATACATAGAGTGAGAGAGGGAGGGAGGGAGAGAGAGGATAATGAGCGAATGCATAATAATATATAGGTCTTTCACTCTCGGATCCAACTAGTAAAACCTCAAGACTCAGTAGATGGGGTTCTCCATTCTAGTTGGTTGCTACTAGATGCTCTTGTTGATGTTTCTACATCCTATCACCATCTAACCACGGGGTACTGACTTGTGACAGCGCGCAGTGAAGTTACCTTTATAGTGCTACCTCACTAGGAAACCAGACTGCCAGTTCCATGATCTGATGTCTCACCCAGTCACATTATCCTGATATGGAGTAAATATTGCCGATCGCCAGGCTAGTTGGTGACAATATACATTTTGTATGGCATTGGTAGTTAGTGACAATATACATTTTGTATGGCATTGGTTTGACTCAGCCGGGATTGGAAGCCATGACCTTTCACACGAAAAAAAGCTAGTACTAAGTACTACTAGAAGCAGGTGTGGATAGATGTAGTGGTGTATATGAACAAATGTAGTGACTCTTAGGGGATTATGTGTATTACTAATGGGTCTAACTATCACATGGGAATGTGAGAAATACCAGAGCAATTAGCGTTTAGTAATAAGAAATAGCAGTATAGAATACTCAGGTGTCAATACTAATTTGCGCTATTCACATCATGTGGAAAACATAGGAGTAATGCGAATTGACAACGAGTAATATGAACTACACAAAAAAACTCATCAATCCGCAATAAACAAGAAATTGTTTATTTTAATTTTTTAATAAAGAGATCTACCACCCCGACGCCATCATCCCATATATATATATATATATATATATAATATAGCTGAGAGACATTAAGACCGACTCATGGACGCAACTCTCACAGCAGAGAGCTAAATGGAGAGTGGCAGTCAAGTAATGAAAGCAGTCTTTGTCGCATCGTGACCGATAGCATGATGATGATGATGATGATATTATATATATATATCCTGCTACTCAGCCCTACAGTGATGTCGCCAGGTACCAGCAGCGACTGAGAGAAAGACTCAGCACTGCAGTCAGCGCTTTCAGGTAGCAGCTACCACCCACCCAAGGCGCTTTCGCCTTTAGGGCAGGCCTGAGACTGGGAAAAGCCGCCCCCCCCCCTCCCCCAAGTGTTGATCTCGTTACCATCCATCAAGCACTCAGCCGGCCGAGCACCTGCAAGAGGCTCTCAAAATGCACGGAATATTAAGTGGACCCGCTCCTAGTCCTGTAGCCTCGGGCTGAAAGGCCACTCTCAGAGCTAGAAGACTCCCCTCCCCATTGACGGAGAGTAAGCGTCCACTCGTGGCCTGCTGCCGCCGCCAGATATGATCTATTTTATATAGTAATTAATTAATTAATTAAGGCAGATAAATCGCTTTTCTTTCTAATTTAAAATATACAATTTTTTCTTGTTTATTGCGGTTTTTGTGTAGTTTGTATCACTCGTAGTCAATGCGTATTACTCCTGCGTTTTCCCACATGATGTGAGTAGCGCAAATTAGGATTGACACCTCCTGGATTACAGCCGGATTCCAGATTCAGTTACGCGACAGACAGGTCAGAACTAGGGGATATCACACGGGTTAGGAGTAGACTGCTGCTGTTGGTGTACATCAGGAAACAGCTTCAAATACTCCCATTATTTAAAGGTAAAATATGAAGCTTTCTCAATGGATTCAGAATGCTTTTTTATAGAAGTAGATTTAAAAGGAATACAAAATATTTCTTTTTATTTATAATTCTTTACGATATTTGATGACTAAGACCTTACATTCGGTGTAAATCTTCCAAGGCGTAGGCCCTACACAAATCACGTACGGCAGGTGCTTGGAATTAATGCAATTATCTTCCTTTCAAATGTGAAAAGCTACTAATTGACACCAGGAACGCCAAGTTAGGCTATATGTTTCTTCCTGAAGCAGTTACTTAAAAAAAAAAAAAAATTCAAATTATGAATATTTATCTTTCATCACGATATTTGTATGCTTTTATACACTCTGTGTAAAAGTGATGGTTAAACGAAAATGGACAGAATACAAGTTAAACACTTCTCACTGTGAATATTGCCTTTGCTGCTGACATTGCGTAAAACAGCCACCAATCAATCAATCAATCACACTATTTCATTTAATAGGTACAATGACTTTGCAGATATTAGTTGCCTATTTTCAACGACTGGAGTTGCATTCATACTATGGACTGCTGCCTCAAACGATGAGTGAATTTCGTGAGGCTTTTGTCTCCCAATAATATACTATTACATCATTAGGCATGGACACAGACAGGCATGACAAAATTAGCTTTGCCCAAAATCAGTTAATATATATGATGCCATATCTTCAGGGATATATGGCATATACAACCATATTAGCTCTTCCATCAACAAGCAGATGTAATAGACTACATCACGGTTCCGACTGCGCATGCGCTGAAAACGGCGTTGGGAGCAAAGCAAAGGCGTACTGCCATTGAGTTTGCCAATACGCGCAGTGAAAAACGTCAGTTTTATTCAAAATTAATAGAAATCCAAAACCCTAACCATATTATTTTAATATAATCTTTTTGTTAAACCTGTTTTCTATATGTGGTCCAAGCGGTTTGTAGCTAGGTGGTATGGTTTTATCAATATTTTACTTTTTCTGTATGCAGATTGCTCACTGCCATTGACAATGCATTGAGTACGGCATTGAGTACATTGAGTTTGCCGATACACATAGGGAAAAACTGGCATATTATTCAAAATAAATAGAAATACATAACAATTTGGCACAAAAATGGACGGAAGGATGCAGTATAATAATATAATGAATATGATTAAGACACAACTCTCCAAAATTAAGCATTTTGAGCTAAGAAACATACAATTTCATTTTACAGGCTGATCTTTACATCACCATTGATTAGCCAGAAGTAATTCTTGTTCTAAATATTAACATGTCAAATGTGTCAACAAAATACTTGTCTCAAAGAAATATGTAACCAATATCTGATTAACCCTACACATTTTCTATTTCTACATATGTCATTAACCATAGGATATAAATAAAAACATGAATAACATAAGTAAAACTGACTCTGGCTATGGCTCTAACACTAGTCTGAGTGCCTAGATTTTTCTAAATCTAAATGCACATGGCATAAGATGTCCTGATTATATTGATGTAAATGCAATGCTGGATAACAGATTAATATCTTAATTTATAATATATCTTTTTTTAGTTGGTATTCTATGTTTCAAACAAGAGCTTAGATGAGCTGAAACTAGCACATTTCATAGCTGCACCCAGTGTATTAGGATGTGCCATGTGCTTCTGGGGGGGGGGGGTGGTGGGGGGGTTGTTTTGCTCTGACACATCCCACAATGCACCGCGCCGCTGGAACCGTGATGTAGTCTATTTGGACGAGAATATCTCCGGCTGGCTATTTGTTGGAGTTTTACGTCCTGTCATATATATATATATATATATATATATATATATATTATATATATGGATACTGATTAAGACTGTTATCGCGTGTAATAAGATCTGGAGTGCCCCCCCCCCCCACCCACACCCACGTGGGTGGGGGGAGGGGTTCCCGACATGCACCGCTCACCTCCTGCGCGGGCCATGACACTCGCTCGGAAGTTATACAGTAAAACCTCTCTAACTCGACCGACTTTTGGACCGACTTTAAGAGGTCCATTTAGGGAGCTGGTCGGTTTAGGGAGTTAGAATATGGTTACAATGCTGTCATTGGGACTCAAATAAAGTGATCGATATAGGGGAACGGTCGATCTGTGGAGGTGGTCGGTTAGAGAGGTTTTACTGTATTATTAGTTATTACAAAGACACAAGACACAGGTGTTGGATTGAGTAAGACTCTGGCTGGCCCCTAATAGACCTACCTTTTATTTATCTAAAATTAAATTTTTAAAGCTAAAGCTTCCGACCAACTGGGCCGATGTATGCATATGACCATTGGGGTGGGGGAGGAGTGACTCCCGCCACCACCGCTGAGTGATCAATCGGCGCCCAGCTCATAACCTCACCGCCAGCACCACCCAGCGCGCATGCTTGGGTGTTGCGGGTTCGAATCCAATATGCGAAATATATAATAATAGGTTACATAATAATATTTGTATAAATGCTTTATTCGACACATATATATATATATATATATATATATATATATATATATATATACTCCCAAACACAGGCTCTACTATGCTGAGGAGGTGGCTAAGCAAAACAGAGTGGTTATATAAGTTTGGTGACAACAATGGGCCAGTCCACAGGAAACGGGCATGGCTTCCTTCTGGGCGGTTCGTAACCTTACACAGCAATATAGAGAGGCACCGATAAATCGGTCCAATCTTTGATTGAAGATTAATCTTCTGGTCGGACGGTTGTAGAATCTGGGGATGTCTTTACAACAATTAAACGACAAATTGTTGGGGCGGCACCAAATCACTGCAGTCCGGCGGTAGCACAGCACTCATATCCAGTCGACAAAAGCAAGGGTTTAGGAGGAAGAGACAGGTAAACGTGGGTTCAGCGGTTCCAGCAACAAGAACAAAGCGAAAGAAACGATAAGGTAAAGGGCCCCCCCCCCCAAGCAAACAACTCTCTTGATCAGGGGGAGAAGTAAGCCTGGGAGAAAAAAAAAAGGGTAGAGTCTAGGAAAGAGAAATGAGGAGAGTTGAGTCAAAGGACCATGTCTATTTGCTCTATGGTGACCAGCCGGCGAGTCAAAAACAGGGACAGAGTAAGAGCAGAAAGTGAAGTGCTGGCAGGCTCCCCCTCCTGAAACTCTTTTCAGACAATATCAAGGAGGAGCATGTCCAGCAGAGAGGAGATAGAGAGAGGTGTGGATAAAGTGAGGTCCGGATAGCAAGTGACGGGCATGGTGTTCCACATCTCCGTACGGCGTCCCCGACAAATACAACCGGCGGGCACCCGACACCCGATGCCTGCAGTCATTACCCGGCAAGTGCAAAAAACACCTGCGCGTCACACATTTGTGTCGCTGTCGGCAAATTCCACGAGAACATCTTCAAAGGCTGCAATAATGAAGCAAATGGTGCTGAGAATGCTCTTCTCCTGGTTGTGTGTGAATGTGTGAGAGAGTGTGTGTGTGAGTGTGGGTGTGAGGTTGTGTATGTATGAGCGAATGGGTGAGTGTATGAGTGAGTGTGGGTGTGAGTGAGGGTGTGAATGTGTGGGTGAGTGTGAATGTGTGTGAGTGTGTGTGAATGTGTGAGAGTGCACGCGTGTGTATGAGTGTGTGTGTGGGTGAGTGAATGTGTGAGTGCATACATGTGTGTGAGTATGAGTGTGTGTGCGTGTGAGTGTGTGAAAGAGTGTGAGTGCATGTGCGAGTGTGTGTGAATGTGTGAGTGTGTGTATGAGTGTGTGTATGACTGGGTGTGTAAGAGTGCATCTGTGCATGTGAGTGTGTGATTGTGTGTGTATGCGTGTGTATGAGTGAGTGTGTGTGAGTGTGTGAATGTATGCGTGCATGTGCATGTAGGTATGAATGTGTGGGTATGTGTGTGAGTGTGTGCGTGTGTATCGGTGAGTGTGTGTGTGAGTGTGTGAGTGAGTGAATGTGTGCATGTGTATGAGTGTATGTGCATGCATGTGTATGAGTGTGCATGTATGTGCATGTGAGTGTGCATGTGTATGTGTCATTGTGGCGTTCTCTGTGGCGGAGTGGTTAGAGTGTCTGACTTTTTTCTACGTCAGAATCCTAATCTGAGCGTTGGTGGTTCGATTCCCCGTGCACCCAGCTCTGCCAATTTGGATTTCCACCACTGTGTATAACTTACAGGCCAGTTGATCTCATACCATGTCTATGTGGTGTGGGAGGTTAAAAATCCCTTGGGTCGCTAAAAGTGCAGGCTCGGACTTTCTATTGACCAGCAGTGGAATGAGGAAGACCAGTCGTCTATGACTAAAATTTCCCCTGCTTAAACAACTAATGGACCAAAAAAAACAAAACCGACCAGAACGGATGGCCAAATGAGTTAGAGCGCCCGTCCCCACGATCGTGGGGTCGTGGGTTCGAGCCCTGGTCGAGTCAAACCAATTGTAAAAATATACAGATTTTCGGTTCGGAATTATATATTGGCACAGAGCATTATTATCCTCAGGCGACGGAGTGGGGACCAAGGTTATGTAATAGAAAACCAATGGGTGCCCCACTCGCTGTGTGACATATTAGGCTATGTGAAATATATGTTAATACATAGTGCCCGAGATTATGACGAGATGTTCCTATATAAGAGACAGTTAATGTTTGGTGAAATGTTCCCTCTGTGCACCAGTAAGGGTGCAAGTGGAGGAGAAGGACATTTTTAATATATATATTTATTGTAACTGTCTGCAACTACCTGTTACCACAGGGCCGATGAGCAAGCACACCAGCCTTTCTGCATACATTATGGACACCACCTCCAGCTGGGGTTGAGTGACAGCTACCCATATTGGGGCATTGCCCCCCAGTCTGTAGAGGGTGCCTGATTGGCTGGCTGTGGGAGGCCCAGTCACCTGTGTGCAACAACCGTGGGACTCCGGTTCAATGGGCTGTAGGCACTGATTCATATACATACTAAGGAGAGGAAGGAGGCTCTGTGTGGACAGAAGGTAAGGGGTCAGGGTGATAGATCACTAGTAGGTGAACAGGAGTTGATGCCAATAAAGCACAACTTCTTCACTGTCAATCTTGCGTGACTTGTCTTCCCTTTCTGCCTTAAGAGAGATACAGTAGATATATTACAGATATATTACAGATGAGTTTGTTGGAGAGGGGCATCAGGTGTGAACTAACAGACAGTTGTCAGAACGCATCTGGGAAGAGTAAGTGGTATATCTGTGGCTCTGACGGCCGGGCTTCCAGTTATATTACACAATGACTTAAAAGTCGATACTTGTCGCTTCCTAGCCTGGTGCAGATCTTCCAAATGTAATTGACAAATTCAAATACTATGCATATATATATATATATATATATATATTTATATATAGAGAGAGAGATATAGTACTGCTTATATATATATATATAAATATATATATGGTTTTACTGTATATATATATATTTATATACAGTAAAACCTCTCTAAATCGACCGACCTCGGGACCATCTCTAGGTGGTTCATTTAGGTAGGTGGTCTGTTTAGGGAGTTAGAATATGATTACAATGGTATTGTTGGTACCCAAATAAAATGATCGATATGGGGGAGTGGTCAATCTGTGGAGGTGGTCAGTTAGAGAGGTTTTATTGTATATATATATCAATTATTTTAGAGGTTTGATATCCTGGTAACATCTAAGTTAATATCAGAATGGGTATACATCAAAGTATAAATCTTAGTAGACGGATTTAATATAACAAATTGGCTGCAAGATCCCTTTTATTAATAGACAGTCAGCCCGGCATGTATGATTTTTATTTATTTTTTTCTGAAGATTTATACTGCCTATCATGGATAAGCCTGAATAGACTTGCTTTCACCATTAGACAGTTTGTCGATAGAAAGCCCGAGCCTACACTTTTACCGACCCAAGGGATTTTTAACCTCCCACACAGCATAGACATGGTATGAGAGCAACTGGCCTTTGATGACGCTGTAAGTTGTATACAGTGGTGGAAATCCAAATTGGCAGAGGTGGGGGGGGGGAGGGGGGCACTGGGGATCGAACCACCAACCCTCAGATTAGGAGTCCTACCTAGAAAAAAGTCAGACACTCTAACCGCTCTGCCACAAAGAACACCACTAACTTATTCACTGTGTGTGTCCAGAGGATGATCAATGTGCTTTTTATTTCCTGTAACTTGTAAGGCCGAGGAGACTCGTGCATCTACATGGGCATTATTTCTACTGAACTCTAATTAGGGTAGTAGTAACGTTGCTGCTAATCTAGCTAAAAATCCATTGAACATTGTATTGTTTTTCTTCTTTTTAGAATGCACTGTTGACAGGAATTTGAACCATAAGAAGCTTAGATAACTGTGATGAGATTGATGCCCTCGGGTGCCTACTTCTTGTAGTTGTAGCCTCACTGAAACTCCAAGACACAGCTTCCTGGTTCAAACCTAGCTAATCCTATTCCGTTACTTCGGACACAGCATGTATTATTATGGCATGGGTAGCACACAGTTGGTGTCCTTCCGTTCCATCAGGAAAAGTCATGATTCCTACTGCCGGGGGCGGGGGCGGGGGTGGGGGTGGGGGGCGGGCGGGCGGGGGTGGGGGCGGGGGTGGGGGTGGTGGATTTCATGCCTCCCTCATATGACACGACCTCCCTGTGGTATTGATAACAGAGCTGGCTTAGGCCAGCGCCATACTGTTTGACCTCAGGTAACCATCGGCTATTGCCCAATACACCATAGCCCGTCCCATATGGCCCAGGAGCATCAAACTACAATAAATGTTTAATGATTATTACATCAGTGTCTAAATTGGATATGTAGGTTCAATTGTAGGTATATTGTGTAAAAGGTTTGGTTTTGAAAATTGTATGCTTTCATCCGACTAACTTTCGACATATTTGTTCCAGTTAATGTATCCAACCTATACATAGTTTATATACATGCACATCTCTTACCAGTTTTCCCCACGGTCATAGTCTTTGTAGGGCATTATGTGAATAAGACTTAAGAGTGGGAATGGGGGTGGGGGTGCGGGGTGGGAGGGGGCGTACAGAGGGATGGGGATGGGGAGGGGGTGAGGGCGGGGAGAGCGGGGGGAGAGTGGGGAGCGGGTGGCGGTATAGGTCACAGTCGGGGTGGTCCTGGAGGGGCATATTTTCAGAGGGCAATATAGTGCACGGACCAAAAGCCCTGCCACACTCTATGATAACACCTTCTCAGATGGGATCTGTGCCTATGTGTATAAAGGTGAACTGTGTAGATCGGGGACATGCAGTGATGCTCCAAGTACCCAGCCAGAATCAAAATGTCACCTAAAATCCCCCCTCACCCCCCCCCCCCTATCCATACCTCCACCACCTCCTCTCCTTCACCACCTCCACCACCACCTCCCACCATCACCACTCCCACCACCTCCTCCACCACCTCCACCACCACCACCACCTCCACCGTACCCCTCCCACCACATCCGCCACCACCACCACCTCCACCACCTCCAGAACCACCACCTCCACCGTACCCCTCCCACCACATCCACCACCACCACCACCTCCACCACCTCAACAACCACCACCACCTCCACCCTACCCCTCCCACCACATCCACCACCACCACCAAGCCCACCACTACCACTACCACTACCACCTCCACCACCACCACCGTACCTCTCCCACCACCACCACCATCACCACTCCCACCACCACCTCAACAACCACCACCACCTCCACCCTACTCCTCCCACCACATCCACCACCACCACCACGCCCACCACTACTACTACCACCTCCACCACCACCACCACCTCCACCGTACCTCTCACACCACCACCATCACCACTCCCACCACCACCTCAACAACCATCACCACCTCCACCCTACCCCTCCCACCACATCCACCACCACGCCCACCACTACCACCACCACCACCACCACTACCACCTTGCCCCTCCCACCACCTCCTCCACTACCACCACTCCCACCATCACCACCACCACCACCACCACCACGTCCAGCACCACCTCCATCAACACCACCACCCACCCCACCACCACCACCACCACCTCCATCACCACCACCACCACCTCCACCAATCCTGCCACCATGCACCTCCCACCACCTCTAACCCAACTTCCACCACCACTCCACCACCTCCTACCACCACCACCACTCCCACCACCACCTCTACCACCACCTCCACTATCACCTCCACCACGACTCCCACTCCCAGAATACACCACCCACAACCTCCATCATCACCTCCACCACCACCTCCCTCATCACCACGTCCCCAACCAGCTCCCCCTCACCACCTTCCCCTATCGCCTCCTGTCTGCTTTCGGGAACCCTCACATCACTCCCTTAAAGCTGCATAGTCCGATGAAGCATCAAATTTTCAAAACCAAAACAAGTATCTCAATTTGATTCTACATATCTAACTTAAATACTGGTGCACTTGTCAAACATGTGTCACCACATAGAAGGGAATACTGAGGCAATTTAATAGAACCTATTACTGCAGAAACTTATGGTGTCAGAGTTTTGGCGTGCTTGCACTTTTTTGCTTGTTTGCACTTCAAATATCTCAAAATTTAGCTATTTAAAATAAAAGTTACTTCAAAGGAAAGTAGAGTAGATTATAACGATCAGCCTAATATGTTTATCTCAGAAAATGACAGAAACTCAAAACCCATCGGACTATGCAACTATAATTCCAACTCATGTTGGTTTTGGGGACCCTCCTGCTCCCCCCCTCCCCCCCCCCCCCCCCCCCCCCACCCCCCTCCCCACACCACATGATGACTCCCCTGGATATACTCCCCTCCCCCCATCCGGCCGCTTCACCCCGCCTCTCTTCGCTAACCCCCACCCACCCCACCCCACCCCACCCTCACCTCACCCCACCCCACCCTCACCTCACCCCACCCCACACCTCTCCCGGCCAGAGAGACACATGCCTGGTACCGTCCAGAAGGAGCCGTCTGCAGATGTTCAACCTGATAAAAGCGGCACTAGCTGACCAGACCCCAGCCCCAGCACCAGCCCACAGGCCCAGCACACCCCACCCCCACCCCACCCCCACCAGCCCCCGGCCCCCTTGCCCCACCCCCAGCACCAACCACCCAACTCAAGACCCTAGCCCCCCAACTCAAGACCCCGGCCCCAGCATCAACTCAGCTCAAGGCCTCAGCCCCAGTCCCAGGCCCAGCCCCAGCCCCAGCACCAACACCAGCTCCAGCCCCAGCCCACATCCACGTGCTTATTGGACCTGCTGCCGAGTGAGGGTTGACTCATCTACAACAAGCACCATTTCCTAAACATGTCACTTATAAGGTGTTCCCTCTGACATAAGTATTGAAGTTACCGAACAATCTGTCTAATTATAAAATAACAAATTATAGTAAGGTGGACGGGATAACTAAACGAGCAGAGTGTTCCTTTCTCATGTGGGAGCTCGAAGGTTCAATCCCATGCTGAGTAGAAAAAACATATTACAATATTTAAAAAATGATGTATTTGTTTTACTTATGTGATGTATAACGAATAATTCGAGTAGAAAAATACCTAAAGGTTAATTATTATTATTATTATTATTATTATTATTATTATTATTATTGTTTTACTCCGTAATACCAAAACTGTACCGGTGGCTCCACCTTCTCCTCCTCGCCTCCACCGGATGTAGACCATTGCCATTCGCACTTTTTTTTAACGGATCCTCAATATTATTGGGGTCCTTGCAATCGATTAAAGAAGACCAATATTATTGCAAATAATTGAAATCCCCCTGGTTTAATCGACGAGAATGTAAAACAAACCAAAAAAAGCTAGAAAAAAAGCAGGGGAAATGTGGAAATAAGTGCACAAATTAAAGAAATATGTGAAAGGTGTTGATGCCCTTTAAGCCCAATCGATTAATAATATGTAACAAAAAAAACAAAATATAAAAAGGAGAAAATTAGTAAGAAAGCAATCGACATCCTTAAATCCGGTTGATCTATGATATAGACCTGCGAGGGGCTCCCTTTGTTGCGAGGTTCCTATTCCTTCACGAGTCTGGAATCTATATAATCGGCTGAAGTGTGGCGTGCATTACTAGGCTGTGACAGATTAGGATGGGTGGGTGCCGGCAGTCGCCTGGAGAGCAACTACCATAAATGTCCCAATAGATGAGCACTGCGCGAGTGCAGACACATGGATGCGCGTCTATTCAAAGTTAAAGAATTTCATGGTTTTATTTTTGTTGTGCCTCTGAAATAAAGTGGGATTGTCTCATTTTATGTGCATTTAGTCTGAATATGATACTGGCGGTGTGAGTGGTGTGGACAGGCTAATGAGAAATCAATACAGGTAATGAAGGAAAGTAGATAAAGAATGAAAGGTAGGAGAGTGAGACTCTCTCATTTATTACTTTTATAGCTTTTAGAATCCAAGATGGTGGTGATCACATGATCCAATCTTCCAATCCCTAACAAGCATTCCTCTAACTACCGATGAGGGTTCAATATCCCTGTTGCCAAGGCATGGTTAGGTCTGTCTCTGGGGCAGAGATTCATAAATAACTCTAGAGGAGAGGGGGTATGTGAGGCAACTTCTCAAAGACTGTCCATCTAAGAAGTGACACTCTTCCTCTATACTATTTTACTATACAATGTCTATACTTAATGAGTAATAGTTTACCAACTCCACATATCCACATATTTTTATATATTACCATTTACCATTTTATAGACAAGTTGCAATTTATTATAGTAGAGTTCATATATCCCTCATATGTCATAATATCGGAAAACTTTACATGATGGTACATTTTGATTTGGTTTTGTCATGACTCTGAAATAAAGTGGGATTGTCTTATTTTATGTGCATTCAGTCTGAATATGATCGTGAATTTTGATTTGTTTTTGTTGTGCCTCTGAAATAAAGTGGGATTGTCTTATTTTATGTGCATTCAGTCTGAATATGATCGTACATGCTTTCACTCTTGAAATGGGGGGGGGGTGCTTCTATTGGGTAGCGTGCTTCTATTGAGACATATACGGTATATCGGTTATCAGCCACATCGGCATGTGGGGCTGGGGCGCATTAGTACGTGTGTATGACTGGCTGACTGCTGGGGAGTTTGTAACCTCTCGGTTATAACTTATAGGCTGCAAATCTGCGGAATTTGGTATTGGGACTGATAAATCGGCCTAATGGTGAAAGTTGAAGACTTTTGTGCATTCAGTCTGAATATGATCGTACATGCTTTCACTCTTGAAATGGGGAGGGGGGGGGTGTGCTTCTATTGGGTAGCGTGCTTCTATTGGGACATATACGGTATATCGGTTATCAGCCACATCGGCATGTGGGGCTGGGGCGCATTAGTACGTGTGTATGACTGGCTGACTGCTGGGGAGTTTGTAACCTCTCGGTTATAACTTATAGGCTGCAAATCTGCGGAATTTGGTATTGGGACTGATAAATCGGTCTAATGGTGAAAGTTGAAGACTTTTGTGTAACACACCGATATCAACTGGAGTCTGGGTGCTGAAAGGTTGGAGATGCAGGAAGGGATAAAATGGGATTCACAGTCGAAGAGACCAAAGCAGCAATGAAAAAGGAAAAGGGCCCCAACCAAGCAAACACACTCCCTTGCTCAGGGGGTGAGGTAAGCCCGGAGAAAAAAAAAGAATGGGTAGGTTTGAAGGAAAGAGAACTGAGGAGAGCTGAGTCAAAGAGCTCCGCCTCCTTGCTCTATGGTGACCAGTCGGAGAGCCGGAGACATAAATGGAGTAGTGGTGGTCATCATCATGCTGTCGGTCGCGATGCGACAAAGACTGCTTTCATTACTTGACTGCCGCTCTCCATTTAGTGGTGGTAGGAAGTGAAAAAATGGCCAGTCTCCCCCTGCAATAAGGTTTTAGATCAAACCAGGAGAGGAGGCCGGCAGCTGAAGATAGATAGAAGAGGTGTGATTGAAGTGGATTCCGGAGAGTAAGCATGTGTGTATCTATGTGTGTGCATTGGGCGCATTATAATTATAAATATAATCTCAGAAAATGTCAGAAACTTAAAAGCATCGGACTATGCATCTTTAAGCCTCATTTTCGATCGTCATGAGCGTCCTCTTTCGATTCAAAGCCTGAATAAAGACATTATTATTTTTCGTAAATATGTTTATCCTGCTGAATAATCTTTTTTTGTCAGCGTCGAAGCACTGATCTTCCAGCCATTTTTCAATTCAGGATTATTTACACAAAAATGGTACATAGAGTATATACATTCTTCTTGTTCTTGGTTGTCCATCGGTGGCGGTGATGACAGCAACTCATCATTTGTTGTGAATTCGGCGATGACCGATGAGTCCAATTTGTACTTGGAATGTGCGGTGGCACATTGGACATGGTAGGTGAAGAGTCTGGTAGGTGAAGCAGATGATCTTTCCTCACTGACACTTTTGTTTAGCTTGAGATATGTAATCAGAGTATGCATGTATACATACTATAGATGAAATACAATTTTACAGGCATGTTGTATACTAGACTGATTGACTGAGGGTGTGTATCTATGTACTCGTGCCCTAATTGCCACTTGTACATCTGCAACATGCATTAATGTTGCAGGGTGTGACCTAGATTGCTGGTGCGCTGTCACGTGGTACCTGACGTATAGGGGGCGCTGTGTCCATCAGTCAGCCAGGCACACCGCCGCCATCAGCGCTACAGCACTGGTGCATTATGGGCCTCCTCACCGGCGCCACCTTGCGAGTGATTGTCGTAACTTTTGATATCAGGTTTTTAGTATGGAGTTTCCCATTGAGTACATCAAACTTAAACTAAAACTTGTTTGTTTGTTTGCAAAGACCCTATAACACTAAGACGGCTCACTGAGCCCGTTCTGTGCAATCAAAATGATCAAACCTACCACCTGGTGCGCTTGCTGTTCTGTTGATTATACAGTTGCTATATTATATGTATACATGTATATATGAATGTGAAAGATGCGTGATGATGGCGATGATGATGATGCTGCTGATGATGATGCATATTTGTTCATAGCAATTTCATATTGATGTGTATTCATACTTACCTATATCATGTATAATATAATTGTATGTGTTTATATGTGAAACACCAACCAGCAGCCGGGCTGATCAAACCCACCACAAGGTGGCACTGCGAAATTTACATTACCATGGGAGAGATAGGGAGTGAGCTGTCTTAGTGTTATAGGTTCTCCAGTTAGCGCATTACAGTGATAGCTTTTGAATTGTTTCAATATTTATTTTAGATAAATTTACCAGGTTGACCATAATGAAATACTCTTCATTAATCTGGATTAATCTGGATTAGCTAGATTTAGAGCAATTTGAAATAAAAGCATCTAACATAATTTCTGCAAGCACACCAAAACCCCTGTAGTTGTTACCCAGATTCCCATCTTGAAAAGGTCACATGATGAGCTGCCCTACCAATGTAGGTAGCCAGGTATAGTACTTGGAATGAGGGCAAAAATAACGAGGTCATGAGATTGACCTACATTTGTTAATGCCATCCCTGCTTAATGGCTTTCTCAAATTAATGGTCCAAAGGGATGATGTAATAAATTCACTGATTATTCTGTCTATGCTTCCCCAAATCATTAGTTAACGCACCAGTATCGAAGTCGGAGATATAGGATCAGATGTGGTTTTGTTTAGAAAAAGTTATGCTTCATCGGACCAAAAACCTTTAAATCAACACATAATGTGCTGGACATCACGCACTCATTCAGCCATGACCTTTAGTTTAAGAGAGTTAGCCAAGCTAACCCATTGGACTCGGAGCTCCCAGGCACATGTTTTACTATTACAGTACAACCCCGTTAAACCAAGCTCGGTTAAACCAAACGATCGGTTAATCCAAACTTTTTTCAGCGACCCGGCAAAATACTACCATTTATCATATAAAAAAGTTGGTTAAACCAAAGTCGGTTAATCCAAAGTCGGTTAATCAAAACAAAATTGTCGGGCTCCAGGCCACTTTCGGTACAGTTAAACCAAACGTTCATGTGGTTATACGGTCATCTGAAACCCCACTGACTTTTTTATATGATAAATGGTAGAATTTTTGCGGGCCACTGAAAAAAGCTTGGATTAACCGATCATTTGGTTTAACGGGGTTATACTGTATATACATAAAAAAACAATAATCAAAGTGTCCACATACATTGTATTTTGCATTCATAATGCACCCGTGTTTTTGCCAAAGCCAAGTCAAAGTTGAAGCCAAAGCTTGGTTAAACCAATGATCAGTTAATCCAAACAAATTTCTAGGGTCCCTTCAAGTTTGGTTTAACGGTGTTATACTCTATATATAATACAGTAAAACCTCTCTAAATCGACCAACTATGGGACCGACTTTAACTGGTCCATTTAGGTCGGAGGTTATCGGGTCAACAGGCGATCGTTTGGGACCCAAATAAAGTGATCGATACACGGGAGTGGTGGATCTGTAGAAGTGGTCGGTTAGAGAGGTTTGACTATTTATGTGTAGGTGTACAGATAGATGCTCAGCTTATTTCGCGTGAAGATGATTTATGCACAGACCAATGAATCCCTATATTTAAGCTGTCCTTTCCCTGATTGAATATCCAAATAATGCGCATGCTCTATAATCAAGATGCGCATGCGCGATAAAAAGAGACCCGTACAAGGACAAATGTGTTTGGATAAACTGTTGTTATTACTTTTCCTTTGTCTGATTCTTTCTGAGTGATGCTTTCGACTATTTGTGTGTGCGCGTGTGTGTGCGTGTGTGCGTGTGTGTAGCCGTCCACACTTGTTTGTGAGCTGACAGGAGAAGAGGGTCATTCCACACTACCAACCTATCTATTGTATTTTCAATTCAAATATCTTTCATTTCAGTGCAAATGAATGGTGATTTATTCACTGATGCAGTGCTGATTTATGCACTGATGCGGATCATATACATAATGTTCTCACAATGGTGATACTGCATAGGTTAACAGCCAGTCTTGGCTTAATAGAAACTCTGAAGTATCTAGTACTAGTACTACAGTATAACCGTGTTAAACCAAACTTGAAGGGATCCTAGAAATTTGTTTGGATTAACTGAGCATTGGTTTAACCAAGCTTTGGCTTTGACTTTGACTTGGCTTTGGCAAAAACGCGGGTGCATTATGAATATAATATACAATGTATGTGAACACTTTGATTATTGTTTTTTATGTACATACAGTATAACCCAGTTAAACCAAGCTCAGTTAACCCAAACGATTGGTTAATCCAAACTTACTACCATTTATCATATAAAACAGTCGGCGGGGTCTCAGATGACCTTATAACCACATGAAAGTTTGGTTTAACCATACCAGATGTGGCCTGGGGTCCAAACATTTCTTCCTTAGTTCCACAGTCCTCCCAAACCTCTTCACCACACCCCTCACACTCCTCTCCACACTCCTCCACATCCACACCCACACACTTCGACCTCTCCCATCGTCCCTCCCTCTTCTTCCTCTAATGTCTCCTTCCCCTCCCACTGCCTCGTCCTACTTCATCGTGTCACCCTTTTTTCTCGCTGCTCCTCTTCCCTCCATCTAGCACTTCCTTCACACCTCGTACAGTTCCCAGTTCCTGCTCCTCTTTTCACTTCCTCCGATCACTCAAACTCCCTGCCCCCATCACTCTTCGCCCCGCCCTATATCAGTCACACTATCAGATTTCGGCCTTATCCACCCACCTACGTTTATTTCGCCGTTGCCTTCTACAACTTCCTCATCCTTTCTTCCTTCTTTCCTTCCTTCCTTCCTTCTTTCCTTCCTTCCTTCCTTCCTCCCTTCCTTCCTCACTTCCGCCCTGCCTTGCTTCTTCGTCCCTCCCTCCCTTTCCTTCCTTCCTTCCTTCCTTCCTTCCTTCCTTCTTTCCTTCCCGCCTTCCCTCCCTCACTTCCGTCCTCCCTCCCTTCCTTCTTCGTTCCTCCCTCCCTTTCATTCCTTCCTTCCTTCCTCCCTCACTTCCGCCTTCCCTTCCTCACTTCCGTCCTCCCTCACTTCATTCTTCGTGCCTCCCCCTTTCCTTCCTTCCTTCCTTCCTTTCCTCGCTCCCTTCTTCGTCCTTCCCTCACCGCCTTCCTTCCCCATTCCTTCTTCCCTGTCCTACCCCTTCCTCCCTCCCTTCCTTCCTTCCCGACTCCCGTTCCTCTCCCTCCCTGTCCTCCCGTCTCCCTCCCTCCCTCCCTCCCGCCTTCCTTCCTTCCTTCATCTGCTTCTCTCCCCCTCCCCATTCCTTCCTTCCTACAGCGCTCTCCCTCTCTCTGCATTCATTTCTTCCTCCCTTCCTTCTTCCCTTCCTTCCATCTTTCCTTCCTTCCTTCCTTCCTTCCTTCCAGATTCCTCCATACTCCCGTCTAACTCACATGCCCCCCACTACACCCCCCACCCCCACATACACGCACCTCCCCTCCTCCCACCCGCTCCTTCCACACCTCCTCTCACCCGGAGTAAGTGCAAAAAGGCACCGTTCGCCACTTGGTCGCTAAAAGTAAAACTCGATGCGCGGATCCTTATTTACGCTACACTGCGGCCGCTTCACTGCCACCATTTACCAACACTTCACACACCGTATTCCTCCCATATAATACACACATACAAAAGCGCCATGGTTGCGATCTGCATGAGGTCCAGGACGCAGCGTCGATTCTTAATCAGCCACTCTCTTTATTTAAATAGCCTCGAACCTGCGCTCAGTGACGTCACATAATCCATTCCTTCGAATTTGAAGATCCAATTCTCGCTGTTGTGATTCCCTACGAGGAAGTGTTAATAAACCGCTCTCCATCCGACCACAAAAAGTCGCTACTTGTTCAGTATAGCCATGAGTCACTATCGGACTTCTTTATTTTTTTCTTCTTCTAAATTTTTAGTTTTTTTATTGGTATATCCAAGTTCTCTCCATCATTCTTTTTTTTCTCTTTTTTGTTGTTGCTCGTTCACTTTCATATTCGCGTCTTGTATGTCGGCGTATAGAGCAAACAGCAGTGGTTGGTTTGTTGGCTGTGTCCAACTGACTGGCCACCTCCAGATTAAGCAGCTGGCGTTTATTTTGTCCAGACCAGGTAGTTCGTGTGGATTGGTTCGCGTCCATGTTCAATTCTTTGTTCTTGTGACAAAATATACTTTGTTCTTTGTTCTTTGTTCCTGCGTGACCTTAGATGTTGCCAGGCCGAAAAACTCCAACAAACAAACCAATAACCTTGTTCCTGCGGTGCGAGAAGGGGGGAGGGGTTGTCAAATGGGCCAGGCATTGGTGACTACTTTTTAGCTGTCACAAGTTGGTACCCATCCTCTCTCTCTCTCTCTCTCTCTCTCTTTCTTTCTTTCTCTTTCTCTTTCATTCTCTCTTTCATTCTCTTTCTCTCTTTCTCTCTTCCCTTTCTCTCTCCTCTTTCTTTCTCTCCCTCCCTCTCTCTCCTCTCTGTCTCTCCCCATCTGTCTTTCTCTCCCTCCCCCTCTCTCCTTCTCTCTCTTTCTCTCCCTCCCTCCCTCTCTCTTTCTCTCCCTCCCTCTCTCATTCTCTCTCTTTCTCCCCCTCCCTCCCTCTTTCTCTCCCTCCCTCCCTCTCTCTCCCTCCCTCTCTCCCGCATTTCTCTTTCTCTCCCTCCCTCTCTCCCTCTCCTTCGCTCTCTTTCTCTCCCTCCCTCCCTCTCTTTCTCTCCCTCCCTCCCTCTCGCTTTCTCTCCCTCCCTCTCTCTCTCGCTCTCTCTCCTGAACATCCTAGTTATACACTATAAAAGAGCACCACTGTAACACCTGGCAGTGGTTAGGTTAACTTGAAAAGGAAGCGACGTGTGTTGAGTGCCCCATGTACTTCTACATCCGACACAGCGGTTGCTAAATAATTTAAGTCGTGCAGCTGCAAAGGAGAAGAAGCAGCACCAAGACTTGCGTGCTAAATAAGGCAGGAGACTCATGCCCCACTGATTCACAGCTGTACTCTCTTGGTGCCCACCTCAGATTCACTTACTTCTTCTTGGTTGTCCATTTTGGTGGTGATGATGACAGCAAATCATCATTTGTCATGAACACATTGATGACTGATGAGTCCAATTTGTGCTCGGACCACAATTGGACATGCGTGTGTAGCTGCAGAGAGTCTGGTACAGTGATAGATGAAGTACACAATCTTTTCTCTGCCGGCACTTTTGTTTAGCTTGAGATATATGATCAGTTTCAAACCATGTCATGCCTTTGCGAATAGAAGCATGACATGAACTCCTGTCCTTGGCCACTATTTCCCAGGTTAACATTACATTTCTTCAGGTTGTATTTATGGCAGTCCTTGAACCATTGCTTCACTTACTACTAACTCGGAGAAGGGTAATACAAATATAAGAGTAAAAGAAACTAAGAAAACCAACAGCAATAACAACCTCCCCAAGAAAAAACCACACACGCAAACACACAAACCATACCGATTTGTGACAAAGTAACAAGGATTTATTGGCTTAGTGTCCGGATATAGTGACTGAGTCAGTTATCAGATCAGGTGCTGGCTGTATGGTATCTCGTATAGAAAAAAACATGTTTCCAATGAGGAAGTCTAGCAGGCCATTTAACCACATGAAGATCTCCTGACATCTGATGAGGTACAAACTGCAGTGGGATGGCCATATTTCCCGTTCATCAGAACTGGCCAAAACAATCTTGCACGGCACAGTAAAATGATGAAAAAAACAAGGCAGACAATGGAAGGGGTGGGAAGACAACATCATGGAATGGACAGGCCTGGAGTTTGGCAAGTCCGAGAGGGCAGTGATGAACAGAGACAAATGGAGAAAACTGGTTACAACCCTCACAGTTAAGGGATTGATGATGATGATGATGATGGTGATGATACTGACGATCTTAGTAGGACAGCACTATGAAATCTGCCATAGATACAATTAGTCACATGTCGGTCCCTGTCCTGATATGACCTCAGATGTTACTAGGACGTTACCCCTACCGAATGGGTAAAACTGGCGGCCATCTTGTGGGTTGAATATGAAGATGCATTGGGGAGTGAATACTCGATGTAAAGCAATCCCCTTCTCTGCTCTCCCCCTACCCCAACCCCACAGTTGACATATACAAGCTTCTTGAACGATATTAATGAGCTTCCTACCCACAGCCTGACCCCTCTCCCCACCACACGTGACCAGCGCACACGTGACCGGCTCTCCACCAATCCCGCTGCACACCGAGCCACTCACTTCAGCTCATCACCTCCTGGCCTCTAGGCGCTTCATCAACACCTAACCCCGGCCCATCCCGTCAACCCCTCCGCCACAGCCATTTCTCCGCCTAAGTGTAAAGCAGATCCATCAGCATGCATGCGCCGAGGTGCTGGCTAAACTTGTGCACAGTACAGACGCCCACAATTCCACTACTCATGTCACTTTATACAAGTGTCGTGGGGGGGGGGGGGTGATGAGAATGGGAAATAATGCATCTAGACACGCGGACCTCGAACTCACATCTCTTTGCATACTGGGCCAGTGTGCTAACCATTACACCACATAGGCTCCCTGATGTCACCACACTACCCATGCCCACCTGTCTATGCGGCTCCTTGCCTGAGAGGTCAGTGCAGACTACTAAGTAAGCAAGTAGACTCATATCTCTAACTTCTAAGCCAATTTGTAAAGCAATCGGTCATAATCTATAGATGCCTGATGAAGACATAGCTTCAGAATTGATTCAGTCATGGTTCTGTTAAAATGACTTTGTACTCCTTCTATACAGCCCCACATGCTTACTAAATTGCTCACTCATCTAAGTTGGATATTTAGGATCAAATCTAGATAAGTGTTTCGGATTTGAAAATGTGAAACATTCATCGGACTATGCAGCTTTAACTAAGTCGAGTAGATTGCTTGAAGGACTGCCATCACTTGCCTTATTTATATTACAATAGCCACACACAATAAAAGTAGATATCAAGTGTTACACTAGATTAATGCACTAGCAGAGATTTGCCTAGCATTATTGTTGTAGAAAGAGTTGCTTTGATTTCCCCCACAATTGTGAGGGTGTGTGTGTGTGTGTGTGTGTGTGGAGGAGGCAGGAGGGATGGTGGGATAGGGGATGGGATGGTTTCAGACTCTGCTGGAGATATATTGGAAGGGCAGAGAGAGGCTGGATGTAGTTAGACTTGAGAGATGGGTCGGCCATCGGAAGGCGAGAACTAGACGCTGGTTGGTGTGTGTGTGTGGAGGTTAGGGGGGGGGGGAGTGTGCGTGTGGGGGTGTGGGGGTGAGGTCTAGCTGTGCGTGACTGCTGTGTTGTCTTGTGGTGTCAGGTGCCACAGCCCTGTGCAATTTATTCAGACGCCTCAGGCCTTTGGAGTGTGAACTGAGATGGTACATGTCCCCGACAACTGGCACCTGACACCTGGCCATGCAATAGGGCTTTCTTACCACATGCTATTCCCTGCCCGACATGCCCTTCATTTCTGTTCCATTCCTTGTTCTTCCATGCCCTCCCCTACCTCTGTCCTGGCCTGCCCTTTCCTTCCCTGCCCTATGTTGCCCTTCCCTGCATTGCCTTGCCCTGCCCTGCCCCTCCTCATCCTTCACTGCCCTGCCCTACCCTACCCATCCCTGCCCTACCCTACCCTACCCATCCGTACTCTACCATACCTTTCCTTGCCCTGCCCTACCCGTTGCCCTTCCCTGTTCTGCCATACCCATCTCTACTTTGCGCTGTCTTGCCCTGCCATGTGCTGTCCTGCTCTACCCTGCCCTACCCTACCCTACCCTGCCTTGCCTTGCCTTGCCCTGCCTTTCCCTGCCTTGTCTATTGCACCGCCCATTCTCTGCTCCATCCCACTATGTTGTTGTTCCTGTACAACTGGCGGCGGGATATGAAACTAAAAAGGTGGCGCTGTAACTCGTGTACAAATGAGCCGGTGTAACACTGTAAGGACGCGCCATATGGCAGCAGACAGTCTCCCGAGACCCTCACTCCATCTCTGCACTTCCATGTAATTACCCCATTAAGTCAGCAGGACAGGAGCGCGAATGGATCGTTATTTAGCTGGTTTATTATGGAAATGACATCGAATTAATGTACTTTTAATTTAGTGCAAATTTCGAGACGTCATAAAGTTTGGAGATGTCATAAAATTGGGAGATGTCATACAATTTAGAGATGTCATAATTGAGAGTAATTTAATAGATTTTAGTTATTTTATTTTTTTTAAATTAGATTTTTGTTCAGGGGAGGGTAGTGTTTTTGTAAAGGCGTTTTTGTCGGGTGGGGGGGGGAGGGTTGTGGCGGGTGTTCTAAACGGAAGGTATAACCTACAGGTGAGGTGGAAGTTCCTGGAGTGTGGGGAGAGAGATGGAAATAGAGTTGTGTGTGGGTGTGTGTGGGTGGGTGGAGGAGAGTGGCGGTAGAGGTGGCATTCCGCGTAGTGTGAGTAGGTGCAACCTGATTGGCTGAGTGGAGAGCAGCATAAGGACGTAAGGGATGGGGTTGTCATGTGAAAAGATGCAAAATTACTTTTGGTGTGCACACCGAAATGCTGTTTCTACATTGTTATACAGACTTGGGGATGCCCCTCTATGCAGCAACAAATCGTTAGTCAGTGCACTAGTAGTATCTAAAATGGCTACATTTCATCGGAGCAAATTTAGGTCAGTATTTTGGTTTCGAAAATTGGATGCTTTCATTGGACTATGCAGCTTTAATAAGTGACCCAGTATCTAAGTTGGATTATGTAGATTCGAATTTAGATAAGTGTTTTGGTTTCGAAAATGTAATCTTTTCGTCGGGCTATACAACTTTATATTTCAGTCACACCACTGCTTGCCACCGCTTGTGACCACTTTGTGACCACAAAAAGGGGTGGTCGCAAAATCGTCGCAAGTGGTCGCAATGCGGTCCTCAGTGGTCGCCGACCTCCTTGCGACCATTTTGGTTGCAGCTACTGCACACACAAAAACGGGAATGGACAGTCTTGGCGGGAAAGTGTTTCTGGCAATAATAGTTTGTCTGCTTGTAGTTTTACTAAATATCTGCTGCTCCGGTAAACAAAATAAAAAATCCACTCAAAGAAATTCTCCAACCCACTGCCCATTTTCCATGCAATAGTGCTACTGCTAGCAGCGCGTGACGATAGATATATACAGTGCACTAAATGTCACCTGGCCAGCAGCCGACATTTAGTCTGCGCCGACAGCTTATGCCGCTGATTGTGACTGCGGGGTTACGCTGAGGTCAGTGAAAGGTCAAACAGCCGGAGCCGGGCCTGCGTAGATAAAGCGTAAGCTCGAGTTACGACCACTTCACGCCACCGTTCACAGTCGGTTTGTATTGCTCAGAGGCAAGGCTGGTGGATGCTGGGTAGAAGGAGCACGCGCACTCGGACGGAGCTTCCTGGGGGCTCATGGATGGGACACTTTGCAAATACTATATATGTATATGTATATATAAGTATAAGTATATGTATGTATATATATATTATATAGGTATTGTATATATTATATATATTATGTTATATTATGTATATTATATATGTATATTATATATTATATATATTACATGTAATATATATATGATATATTATTATATATATTATATATAGTATATATATATTATATATATTATATATATTATATATATTATATATATTATATATATTATATATATTATATATACTATATATCTTATATATATAGTATATCTTATTTATATTATATCTTATTTATATTATATTTATGATACATATATTGTATATATTATATGCAATATATATTACATATATATTATATAAGTGTATATATTAATATTTATTGTATATTATATATCAGCTATATTTATATATATTATTATATAAATATATATTTATATATGTATAAAGAACATGTGATAAAATGGCACGTTTGTGCAATGGGCACCCTGAGTTGCATACCAATGCTCCTATTCCTAACCGGTCACTTACGCAAACACATCCATCACATATAGGCTACGTTCACACCTCGATCCACACCGGAAAGAGAGTAACTCTGATCTGTTCACACCCTTGATCCCAAGCCAAGCGGCCACGCAAGTCCAGCTCAGATTCTGGTACTAACCTGTGCGGCTCCTCCCAACTCGAGTTCCTCCCCAACCCGGTGCCCCTCTTTCTTCTCTGAGCTGCTTGTCTCAACCAGCAATGCACCTCTCAACCTCGACTTACACCTCGTGTATCACAATCTGCTCCTTCCACCATTTAGCTCCTCAGTTGTCAGTTCCTCCCCCCCAGCCTAGTGCCCCTCTTTCCGCTCTGAGAAGCCAGTGGTCCCCAACTTGTTCCTTAAAGGCTGTGGTATGTGCTGTCCTGTCTGTGGGAAAGTGCATATAAAAGACCCCTTTCTGCTTATCGGAAAGCGTAGCCTATGTGGCGGCAGCATGTTTCTTCCAAAGAATACTTTGGAATGACCATATGTTTGACCTCCAATAGCTAATGATACAAATTAATGTGCTCTAGAGGCATCATTAAATAAAACAAACTATATTTCTGCTCTGAGTTGCTCATCTCAATCAGAGTTGCTCCTCTCACCCCACTTTACTCCCCATGGACCACGAGCTGCTCACCTTCCTATGTAACTCCTCCTTAGCTGCCAGTTCTTTCCGCACCTGGTGTTATCCTTTCAACTCTCAGCTGCTCATCAACCCATATTTCTCACCATGCACCATGAGCTACTCATTCTACGACATAATCCTCTTCTCAGCCGCCAGTTCCCCATTTTACTACTCAGGTTCTCTGTCCTCATCTGCCAGTTCTTACCCCGCCCGGTGCTAATTCTTTTTGTTCTGAGCTGATCCTATCAACCTGCTGTTCTCATCAAGCTCATACACCATCAGCTGCCCAGTCTACTATATAGTATATAGCCCCCTTCTCAGCTGCCAGTTCCTCATTTTACTTCTCGGCTTCTCTCTCCTCTTCTGCCAGTTCTTACCCCACCCGATGCTATT